>JAYKAV010000556.1:254935-358974 GCA_035582835.1 Phoebastria nigripes | reverse complement strand
TTCACCACATTCTTCCTACATAATGAGCAAGCCAAAGCAGGGGCAGGAGGGAGAGTATAAGGCTATTCGAAACCAGCTTGTTTTGGTTTTAAGGATATATAGCCAGTTTGGGTTTTAAGGGGTTATACACATACATTTCTACATATAGTGTTCATTCCAAAACTTATCGTTTTGTGGACTCTAATTTAGCTTTATTAAATTATATAATGACAGAAGTTCTATTAGAACCCCAAAACCAGAACTATAAACTATGTCCTCCACGTTATTAGAATGTGCTGACCAAAGGATACTCAAAAGGACCAGCATCTACTGTATCACATAATCCATTGTATTTATGAAGCCTGCCTCAACATTCCCCTTGCTTTATTAGTAATAAAGGAAGAGGAAAGCCTTAGTCTCATACTAGATGAGGTAAGCTTTTGTACAAGAAGGTACATATTTATTGAAAACATACTTTTAACAGGACTAAATGACTTTTCCTTTCCCCAGCCTCCCACATTTTCACAGAACCAAAATACAATTTAATCATTAAACTGTCTGCATGGTGAAGTACTCAAGCAAGGCAATGCTTCAAACACCACAAAGAAACCAAGAAGAAATTGAAAACAAAACACAAGAATCTGTGCTACTTTTAATAAAGAATCTTTTACAGTCAAGGAAATATCTTCCTAACAGAGTTCTAGATTTATCTTTAAGCCTTGATAGCACAGACCTGTGTGTAATGCAATCATCAACTCTCCACTTCTGCTAAAGAACAACAGGCTGGCATCTGTCAGCAGTTCAACATTGAAATAAATATCAGCTAAGTAATTTGCCTTATTTTTGCCTACGCCTTTTCCACACCATACGAATAACTCTGCTCTTCCTTTTGAGGAAGGCATCAAACTTACGGCCATGCAATTGTGCATCAGTTTTGCAGGAGACCTAGGCGAAATAGCAGCTAGGCATACCACTAMAAGCGTGGTTTGATGGTGATGTGGTAACACCAGCTCATGCCATTCCTGCACTCTCAAAACAAGTTGCACTAATTCAAATCCTGTTCATCTGGAAAAAATAACTTTGAGATTTCTCTGTTCTAGAATCAGTATCAAAAGGTGACTGGTTAGCCTATACTTGCTAGTCAGAAATCCATTCCATCTGGCTAGCATTGCTTCTAGGCAAGCATGATGCTGTATCTTCAAATTTTGTATTATTATAAAAAAACCTACTTACCAGGCAGCAAAAATGATGGCTTTTATGTGCAGCATAGTTATAATATATGGATGGAAAAAAAAAGTTAGTTGGAGCCATTAAAGTGGCTAAATGAGTTAGAAGGCTGGATTCATGACCAGTCAGATGAAGCATACAATGAGATTTAGCTACAGTGCACATACATGCACCTGGTGACATAGCCCAGAATACTTAATTAGCTAAATATCATCCCTTAGAAGCAAGAGAATTTTAAAACAAAGAGAAGGAGAGGGGAAAGAAGGGGGGGGGGGGGGGGAATCACACCTCCTACAAGCTAACAAGCTATTCTACCAAATGACAGAAAAAATGGAATATTGGGGAGACAGATGGGGAATCTTCAGCTTTGGAGAAAAGAAGGCCACCGACAGATCTGTAGAGCTAGGACTATTCCTGCCTGCTACAGTCCTAGAGGGGATCTAGGGGCACTTGGTATCCTCCAGCAGCAGTAGAGGAAGCTCAGTGCCATGCTAAGCCAGGAACTATCCTTTGAGATTGAGATCTTTCACACATATATGTATTTCTGAAGAAAATTGTAGCCTTTCTATATACGCTGCAGCATCCATAACAATGTAAATCTGGCTGTTCTTGTTCAGGCTAAGAGCTGCTGTAATCCTGTGGTCTATGTCCAACAGTAGCTACAAACAGATGGTTAGTGAAGAACGATGCCATCCTTTCACTAAACATCAGTTAGAGCTTTCAACTCTGAATATGGCATGTTTCATTTAGATTTAGACTTTACAGACTCTTAGACTGATCAAATTCTGTGAAATTTGCTGAAAGGAAAACCGTTCAAGTGCTGATGACAAGCAGCACTTCTGTCATGTGACTAGTAGCTTGAGTATAATCTTCAAAAGTAATCTCTGGTAATATACTTTTCATAGAGTATACAATAAACTTATTAAAAGATCTTATTTTACTTAGTATACACAGAAAAACAGGCTAATTGGACAATACTCTCATCTGGTCACTTCATACATTGCTCCACAATTTCTATTTTCCCCTTACTGTGCTATTTGAAGACTGAGATCTCTCATGTACTACTCCACACAAGAAAGAGACTCTTTGTTGAAAATTTTTCAAAAGAGGGAGAAACATCTAGCAGATAAAGACAATTCTAAGTTATAAGATAAAATAATAGATCTGTGAAAAATCATAATTACATATCACTTCTTTTCTGCTACCATGAACATAATTGTGATAAAGAACAGTTTCCTTCTTAAAGGCCCAATATGTAAAATAATTATACTTCAAAGCATGCAAATTCATGCAAGTTTTAAACATTTATTTCTTCAGTCCATCAGGTGTTTCTGGGAGTAACTGTTTCATCATCATGGCATGTGGTGGTAGCAACAGCACATCATAACATTGCAATTTTTAAGTATATTCTGAGAGACTAGTTAAGGGATATTTCCATTCTCCTACGCCACATTTAAACAAAGACCATACACAATTTTTCTGGATGCCTGTTGCCATGTAAAAATGAGATATGAGAAAAATTTCTCTGTAGTAATTCACCTTGCAAAGTAGATCTTGAATACATTAATAGCACCCTTTAAAGCCTTCAAGGTTGGCTAATTTTTACCACTTTCACAGTAATTTTAATGGCTTCTTTCTCACTTCCGTCAGAATTTTGTTTCACTGTTAAGCCACTGTTGCCTCCCACCCATTCATAGCCATTAAGAATAAAATTATCAGATGGACTTTATTCCCCATRGGTAAACTACTTATTCTACTAAGAACAAGCAGGCCAGGTGGCAGTACAATGTCTGAATGGCTAAATTCTATCACACCATTTCTGTTAAACAGCTTAACAAGTGAATGGTGTAGGGCCAGTAAGATGGCAACAGATGCTTAACAGCAGCTCACTTGAAGACATCATCCCTCAAAGGATGCCCAATTTATCTGTCTAGTTACGTAGATGATTATTTTGTTATTCTCTCAGCAAAAGAGCTTAAAACAAAGAATACTTATTCTAGTACAGATATCACTGAGGTCCCAAAGCTTTGAGCCCCCAATGGTCAAGCAAGTAGTAGCTTCAGGATTTTCTCTTAGGTGAGTAAGCTTGCTGCTTCAGCCCCAACCTCATGCTTTTTTTAATTTTTTTTTTTTTTTTTTCGGGGGAACAATGGCCAAGGTTGCTTGACAGGGAGTTCTGGACAGTGTCATCCAGAACATCAATCAACATCATCATAAAGGTCAGAGTCACCACATGCCAAGGCCCAGAAATTTTCCATTTCACTGATGAGCCTTCTTTCACATCCCAAAAAGGAATTTCAACCAAAGGAGGCAAAGAGAAGGTATCTGCCAAACCACCATCTCAAATTATGATTTAAGCATCCCCCAGCTATATTCCTTACCAGTCTCTGTGTGTATTCAGGGAAAAAAAAAAACACCCCAGCACCAGAACAACAGAATCTCACAGCAGCCACCTAACCGACTCAGTCTTCATCAAATATATCTGATGCCATCTATGGGAATATCAAGTATCGAAATCATTTTGAGAAACCCTCAATAGAAGAAAGGAGAATAGAGTTAAGTAAAAAGGCTTAGGAGGTACATCTTCATCAGCTACAGTTTGAAATACTCATTACTTTATATTTAGATTACATTGTGGATGCTTGACGCTTCTACCCTCATTCCAGAATTTCTATTCCAATCTCTGCAAACCAAAATACAGATAGTGGACATACTCACTGAATAAGCCCACGTGATCATGCCCCTTCTAGTACTAGACAAAGAGGACYGGACGATCTATCTGAAGTTTCCAGCAAACTAAGGAAACCTAGATTTAAGTGTGTTTTAACTAAATTTTAAAAATAGGGTATATTCAGAAAGGTTTATCTAATTCTTCTTCTTGAAGAAACAAGAATGCAAATAGCCTCACAGAAAGAAGGCTTCTGGAAAGAGATGACAATGGAACAAAATAGCCTGAAGCTTTAAGGTATGTACTCCTATCATGACCAAAACAAAGATCTACTCCTCACTCAAAGAAGGTACACATAGCCTAGACAGGTAACATACAGAAGGAGCAAGAGCTGTTGATGGTGGTACCAAAGGTAAAAATAAAAGTAAAACCAGAAATCACTTTTACAAGTGTTTATATCCAAATAATACCATGAAGAAGCACCTTTGTTACTATTTCAGTGAACAGTAAGTTTCTGGTGACATTGCATTGTTTGAAAGTAACGTATCCTGCAAGTCTTACAAAACATTCACAGAAAACAAGTTAATAAAACAGATATTCTGTGTACCTGCATTAATTTACCATGAAAATTCTAATGGTATCTTCAGGGGGTTTTTAGCTTTTTCAGACCAGATTCTGAAATGTTGTTCAAGCACCTAAAAATAGAGTTAGACATCTGCTAGAATTTTCAAAAGCATCTAGCACTTCAGATGCCTTACTTGGTGAGAATTGACTACAATTGCTTTCCACTCAAAAACAGCAGCCAGCATTTCCCACCCAGAGTAATAATTCTTATTCAATTCATCTTAAGTGTTACACAAAAACAATAACAGGCTGTAAAGTCGATATCCATTTCCAAAACAATACAAACCACTTTCATTAATACCAATGTATGTTCAAAACACATCTGAATAGCACTAACCACAAACTGTACTAGCCAATACTAACAGGCATGTATGTCCTGCACATCCTGTACCCACATAACCCAGAAAAATACATTTATTCAGTCTTATGTCTTTTAGACAAGTAACTTTGAGTTAGTGAGCTGTCTCCAGAGCAGGTAATGATAGAATTATTAGCTTACTTTACGGTGAGTCAAATTTGTACATTAACAGGACCTACCTCTGAGAAAGTGCTAAAAATTTGGTTCTTGATTTTATACTCCAATTCTGATGGGAAGTTTTACCAATTATGGAATTAGTTAAAATGGTTAAAATTAACTGGTTTGTAAAAATAAGATTATTATAATCCAAGAAGTGTATCTTTTACAAATTCTATTATTTTAATTTTTTAATCAACGCTTTATTGTTTGACAAGAGAACATATCTTTGCTATTGAACCCCCTAGGGTCTTCTTTTGTTTCCTATCACACCATCGTATATACTAGAAATGCTCCCCAAATGTAAGAGTTATTCTATATATTACCACTATAGACTTTTTTTTTATCCTGCTTTTTTTTTTTTTTTTTAAAAAAACAGCTGCCACTGATCACTGTCAGATGCAGGTAGTGGAGCAGAAGAACCACTGCTCTGGTCAGAGATGATAGCTTCTAGGTCAGCATTTTCACTAAAGGAAGTCAAATGAGATCCAAATACCAGACAGCAGCTGTTTATACATTACATCAACCTGTACAGAAGTAGTGCATCCAAGTTAATTATTTATTACAGGCTTACAATAAAGATAATAAGAAAGCAATTGTGACTAGAGTTAACTAAACATTAAAAATAGTTTTGCATCGCTGTTTATATGGATCTTTAAAAGCATTTGTTACTATTCTATTTTTCCTCCTTTTCTATCCTCTTTACGGAGGACTAAAAGAAGGTTAGAAAAATGAAGTCTCAAAATAGAAAAAGCAGACCTTGAATGCTCTAGTATTACTTAGAAAATGGAGTGTTGTATTCTGCTACAGAAGATAGCACTTCAAATTTGAAAGGTCAGCTGCAAAGCTTGGCTTCAAAAGCAACTCACAATCACAACACCAGAGAACAGAAATAACTCTTCCTGGGCCAGAGAACAAGAACAGGATCCTGGAGATGATTGTTTTTAGGCAAAACTGATGACAGAGCCAAATATTTCTCGATGCAATCCTGCCCATCTTTAGTGAGACAGTATAAAGTCCCATTTCCCTGAAAACAGCAAGAACTAAGCAGCAGGAAGCAGTTTCCCTGCTCATTGCCCATGCTTCTTTCCTGACAGCTCTGTGCATTTGCGCATTCTGTGCTGACTCCTCTCCCCTAAAAGTTGCAGGCTTCTAATGCCACTCATCAGAAATGGGTTCTTCTACCAACCAATACATATTGCTGTTCTTCCTACTCCCCATCCTTCCTCAAAGTCCTCAATTGTTTTTATGCACATCATGAATGATAAGTAGAGGATCTAAAACATCAGTCTGAGATGCTTGAGTCCAACCCCTTCCCCCGCCATTTCTTCACAATAAAGCAAAGTTCAAATGTGGAGACAGATATGGCAATGGTAGCATTTTCCTTTGATGAAGTTCACAGACTGTAGGTCTGTTAGGTTGATTCTTTTCCCTCCCCAGTAAGAGCTATGCATAAGAAATTCACAACATATTTAGGCAAATATGTTTATATTTACCTAATACAATGTTTGTTTATACTGGGAATAAGCGTCGCATAGTTGACAGTCCTCACTCTTTGCAAAGTAATGCTGAATCCATCACCACTCACCTAGTAAGTGTTGGTTAGATAACTACTACTGATTTATTAACATTCTACCACCAAAAATTTAATACAAAAGAATGGGTAGCCCTACAGTGACTGAAAATTCTTGTGTGTGATGTTACAGGCTTCTGGAGCCAATAAACATCTTCAGTGGTACTTGCACACAGCATAATATTACTCTGCAAAGCCACACATTTTTCTCCCCCTTTTCATGTTGTTTCATTTGATGGAAGGATCAAAGCATCAAGTCATTTTTTCACCCCAATTCAATCAGGCAAGGAACTCTCTGAAGTGATTTTTTCTTTCTTTCTTATTTTTCTTTTTTTTTTTTTCCTCTTCATTAGGAAGAATCTTTCCAAAAACAGTCTGACTTTCTGAAGTTTCATAATGCTAATTCTACAACAGGTGTGACATGTCTCTGAAAGCAATGCTCTGATGGTTTATTTATGGGCTTTACTCTTTCTTTCCACTTAAGAAGAGACCTTGAATATGTTTTCATATGTCCAACATATATTTAGAAACTCTAAAGGCAGCATCCATTCATCAAAAACATGAAAAACTAAAGACAAGAGTTCAAATAAAAAATTTGAAAAGCCATTTGTGGCTACAGCTTAAGGCTGTCATGGAAAGGAGTATATCAAAATACCTCCATTAATGATCGCCTCGCAAGCACTGCAAAGTTGAAAGCCTCTTACTAAGGTTCTTTTCCCTAATGGAAATTCAAACTACTGTGTAAAAGAAGGTGAATAAGAAGAGATGCAAAAAAAACAAATTCAAAATGGTTTAATTTCAGAAGTCAAGAAACACGGCACTTTGTTCAGCAACACAAAAGAAAAGACACCATAATTTTCTCCTGACCCTTGATAACACAGAAAAAGCAGGAATCATCCAAAGCAACAGGAGTCAGAAAATTCGGTCATTCACTGACAATCTGTACCATTAGAAAAACCTTAGTGAATTGCTGTATTGTTAATGTGTGCTTGTCACTGAAGATTTTTTAACATTTCAACACCCTCATTACAAAGAGCATTGAGAAGAGATATAAACAAAAATCACTACTTTCCATTTGTAGTCTGACCATATTTTGAAACTTTATTTCTTAATTTTAAATAGGRCTACTAAAACAAAAAGCTACTAGAGGACACTAAACTGAGAACTAGTGCATGCTGGCCAGGTGACATGCCCATAACAGTCAAGAGCAAATCAAAAGAAGTGAGCAGGGAAAGGCACAGACAGGCAGCAGAAGTCACAGCCCTTCACACCCAAATAATATCTGAAGTAGCACATGCTTCTAGTTGTTACAGAGCAACTACATAACTGAACAGCCTTCATTTCTCCATCCAAATGGTGGCTTAGTGCCCCTTTCTAGATCAAAGGAGAGATGGTTGAGATTTATCTTGAATTGTTCCCCACAGCTGATACCACTGAAGAAACATCCGAATGAAGAACCACACATTTTGGAACATCAAAATATGCAGCTTCTGTAAACATTCAAAAGGACATTGGAGCTGTTGAGTATATAGGGTTTTGAAATAGAAACTTTAATCAAAGATACAATCTAATTTATTTTAATAGCACTAATTTACATTCATATAGCACTCGGGGCGGGGGGGAGGGGGAATCTTTAAAACATCACAATTCCCTTATTCAGGCAGAAATTTTTATCATCACCTTGTAGACCTCAAAACTGAGGTATAGCAATTTGCACAAAATCAGAAATATAGTTTTAAGAGCAAGGAACTGAAAACCTGGGAGTGCAAGAAATACAACTAGTGCTGCTCTCTCAAAAAACAAACCCACGCTTGATTTCCTCCCATTTTCACTTACTCACATCTTCAAAAAGACTCTTCAAGTATGCAATGGAATTACTAATTTAAGTGCAGTATTATAGAGCAGTTACCTTTGAGTTCAAATTAAAGAGAGCCCTGATAAAAATTACCATGTGTGTTCATTTCTGAACTGTACTCGTTTTGGAAAGAAGAAAAAGCGAGACCTATTCAAAACTCAGACCCATTTCATCTGGGAAGAATCTCTACAGAGTATAAGACAAAGGCAGGGATAAGAGGAACTAGAACTAGAAACTGCTATTGGAAGAGAAAAACAAGGCAAGCATCCAATTCCCTTGGCTTCATTTTCTATGTAAGTAATGGACAAAATATATCACTTCAGTAATCTTGGCCCCRTAGCTCTTATACTGTTTTTGGTTATTTTAGATTTCTTTTTAGATTGCCTCCATCAAGATGCAGGAATTTAAAAGCAGTTCTTCAATATCAAGGTTTTTCCTCTCTCTCTTTCCTCAGGGCAGATACAGTGCCTCCAGCTCACAAAGACTGATGCTAATGGTAAATCTATTTCATTTAAACCGTTAATTCAGCTGCATAACGGAGGTCAGAAGGTCCCGGCTCTTGTTTTAATATTGCCTGCACATTTAAGATAGAAATCAGTAATGCATTTCAAGATGTCATCCAGTTTCCCTTAAAGCTCCACTGTATACCTCAAATGAACTGGCAAAGTTTGGAACAGCACCTATTCCAGCCAAAGAACAAACAGCTATCTATAGAAAAACAGAAAATTTATATATAACATTTATATATAGAGAATATAATAGTATATATAAAAAGAACATTTATAGACAAAATTTGTTCTGTTGTTATTTTTTTGTGAGTTATTGCAAGACAAGTACTTGAAAACATAGGCAAGCTTCAAGAAGTCAAATGTGAGCAAGTGATAGCTCCAGAAGCTGTTAGTCTAGAAATGAGTACCTTATATCAGGCAGTTAAATAAAAAAAGCCACCAAACAGAAGACCTGCATGACGCTACTGAAATACAACACATGAAAATACTTAGTGCGGGTCAAGGATTTTCTTATCCCCAGTCACTTAAACACAAATTATACTGTTTAACTGCATTTAAAAAAAAAAAAAAAAAAAAAAATTTGGTTGGCTGAAAGGACATTCCATCATTTCTTCGTCTTTGTGGTTTTGGGGAACACAAGTTCAAAATACCGACAAGTAACATGTGGAACCAAAGAATGGAGTATGTGCAAATTAGAATCTTCTTTCAGAATGCCAGTAAGGGTTTTATTGCTTTGCTGTAGAAGTTCAAGCAGTATTAATACATTGATATCAATGAAACTGAAAACTTGTGGGTACTGCAAGAACTTGAGGGCTGTGTATTGTAATACCTCACCATGATATAAATTATGGTTATAATAATTTTTAAAATGCAAGTCAGTTGCACACACCAAGAATAAAAATATGGGTTCATTGTGATCATGCCATAATAGAGAGACATTTTCAGCATCTGCTATTGTATTTGTGTCAAATGAACAGTCCACTTCACACATGGTACTTATGAACAAAAACCTCATGTCTTACTGCGTTGCTCAATATTTGTTCTTTCTATTTCAGCACCATCTGTAAACTCTGTTTTCACTGTCATCATTTCCAAGGAGTTGACACAGAATACTACTACATTTGTTGTTTGGGGTTTTTTTGTTTGTTTGTTTGTTTTATACTGGCCATTTAAAGTTTAGATCTTCTGACTCTATCTTCTTTAATTATCACAGGTCTTGCTTAATTCAACTTATACCAAACTCAACTTGGTATAACATTGTAGTTACCATACATTAACTAATCACATAAATTATGTGGCACTCAAAAAAAAAAAAAAAAAAAAAAAAAAAAAAAATCACAGTTTCTTTCTATGGGGAGACACAGGCCTGTTATTACCTATCACACCATATACAGTATGCATACTATAAATAGGAATATTGAGTAGACTTGATGTTAATAATTTAATGTTGTATACATAACAGAATTTTTTAAAGTTATCGATATCAGCAGCTGTGGGACCTTTGAAATAATGTATTTACAGTTATTGGCCATTGCTCCCTTCCTTATATTAAAAGTGGTTTCAAGTACACAGGTTGCTTAACTAAATGGAAAACATGCCCATGCTGATACTCRCAGGTCCAAGAGCATACACTTTACAAAACTGCTATTTATTATATTTGACCTTCACATATCAGTCTTAAGAAATCCCCAGAATGTATTTGAAGACATACCTTAATTTTTTTTCCAACCTTCTTTGTCTTAATTCTTTTTTATGTATCCTTGCTAAGGAATTAAACCCCAATTTTTATTCACAGAATTCTAACAAGCCAAGATTTCTCATGAGTACTGTAGAGCGAAGACGTCTACCCACAAACAAAGCACGTGGATGTCTCTCCCAGGTCTATTAAAGCTATGCAGGCTACTAGCATTGCAGAGGACTTTTTTTTTTTTTTTTAGATATGCATGTAAATAAAAATGAAGCTATCTATGTGCAAGGTCTCCAAGATGTTAATTATGATACAGGGGAAAAAAAACTGCAATACCTAGGCAAATTGATAATGCTGTTTGCCAAACTAAAACATGATTTTCCACATAACTCCCAGTAAGCACAAAAGCTTAGCTTTTATGAGTGACAATAAAAGAGCATATTGTAACCTTTTTAACCTACTTTCTTTTCAAAGAAAATTACAGCCCATAACACTTTTTCCCCCTTGCACTTTAAGGAAAAAAAAAAAAAAAAATTCTTATTTTTTCAGCTCTGGTTAGTGTTGGACCTTCACTTATTAAAAAAAGAAAAAAAGATTGAAGTGTGTTTTATAGGTAGCACAAAATTGGAAGCAATGGAATAAAACTAGCAAGTCATTTCTGCACCTGGGAAAGCATTATCCTTCTCCATGATATGTGAGGTTTCATGAAAAGGCTAGCTAATGGTTCCACTACTACAGGACTTGCTGTGTTATTTTTAAATATAAAGGTTCAGCCTGTCAAGTTACAACTCATTATCGGTATTTCCTGTTTTCTTTTTAAAGAAAAAAAATTTCCTTCAACAAGACAGCTCACCATACTTTCAGCACACACACAACTATCCAAGCCCTGAAGTAGAACAAAAGTATCTTGCTACTCCATAACTGAAAAGCCAGTGATACCTGTGGTTTACAGGTTTCCAGAATCACAAGCACTGGAGATCATCCTTAGAAAAAGGGGACTTGATAAATTCTCCATTACAATCATGCAAGAAAATCCATAGGTTTGAAGCATATTATTAAATCTAATTCTTGGAATGGCTGGTTGTGCTCCAGATGGGCTTTTATCTACTATTTTAGATATGTACAATGTCACAGTTGATTTCTGGCTAAGCATTCAAACTTTCTTTCCTGAGTAGTAGAATGTTTATAAAAAAGGAGATGATATTTCAAAAGCATGAAAGATCCTGAAAGCTGATGAGTACTACACATGCATCTGGTGCTCCTACAGGTAAGTATCACCTTTGTGCTTTACTGATCACTGCGAAGAATGTTTTTCTTTTATCAAACTCAATTGTTTTATACTTTATGTTCTTCTGTACTCAACTGGAACTGAGTACAGAATTCCAATATAATAGAAATATATCAACAAATTGCATAGAGAATCCAGAAAAACTCAAACACGCACAACAGACAGGAAATTACTTACTTTTAAATGAAAACTGAAACCATTCATGAATATAGCTTGTCTAACCAACAGGGAAAAGGAAAAGCTGCAAGTAGGACAGGAGTCAGTGCACCAAAGAAGAGTTGGTATCATTCAAAATGCATACAGCTTTCAAAGTTAGAATAAAAAGAGTCAAAAACAGACTCTGGATTGAAATTAATAGACATTTTACTACAAGCTATGCTAAACAAAGAAATAACACACTACTGAGTCATTTAAAAGAATAACGAACAAAGCTTTGAGGAATATACAGCCAGATTCACCAAAGATAAAACTAAGTATTTGAACAGGTATTCTTCTTATCTAATATACACAAAGCTATCAAATCAAGAGACACACATCCATTTCTCATTTTAGGTGAAAATACTACAGTGATGAAGAAGGGTAGAAATAAAGATGAGTAAGCCTTGACTTTCACTATTTAAATACACTTTATGCATATTTTGGCACCACTGAAAGGCTTCTTTAAACCAATCCTGTTTTTAAAGGGATCTTTCATTTCTAAGAAATGAAATTTCTTCCACATATATTCACTTAAACTATCTTCAATCATTTTGTCTCTACAGTTTGCATAGAAAGCAAAAAAAAAATTAAGGTAAATTAGAAAGGAAAAACCAGTCATGTTTCACAAAAAAGAAAGCAACCAGATTTGAAGTATACATATTAAAAGGAGAGGTAAGTAGATACAGAAGCACATTAACTGCAAGGTTTGTTACGAGTGTTGGTTTCTGAGTCATGTGGAAATCAGCTTTTCCTTGCTTTGTAAAGCAGTAGATATTCTCTGATTCCAGAAACTTGCCCACAACCCTTCAAGGACCTTCTACATGGGCATACAGAGTATTGTTATTGCCCCAGAGATGTGTCTCAATATTGCTATTATATCAGCTTCTTAAYGAAGTGGCTATTGAAGCTAGTAAATGACAACACAGTTGCAGGAAATGACCTACTGCTGCTACTATTGTTCTTCGTATAGAGAGTAACTACACCGTAGTGTTCCAGGTAGCAGAATATGAATTTGTTACCCTTGYTACATTTAAGGGAGGAAGCCTACAGGCTTTAGAGAGAGAGAATCTAAACTAGAACAGTCAAAGTTATCAAAGCAAATCCACAAGTTGTATACATCAAATAACTTGCTCATTTTTGTTTCTATCAATTCTTCATGTACCAGCTTCCTTCTCAGTTTTAGCCAGAACTGGAAGCAACTGTTCTAAATAAATAGACTAGATAACCTTTAAAGATCCCTTCCAAGCCAAACTGTTCTATGATTCTATGATAAATACATACTAGAGTCCCACTGGTAGTTTCACCTTACCATATCCTAGACTAAAGCTTTTTTGCCCAAATTGCTAGTGATATGAAATGATGACATTTATGAAAAAGAACAAGTTACATTATGAAATTATATTTTTACTAGCACAGATATTTATAAGCACTTGTACATAGTAGCCATGAAGTAAAGTTCACGTACTTGAGAAGTCTTAAAAATGATCTTTCATCAGTAACTTCCTAATTGTTGAACAGAACTGGACAGTTTCCTTAGTGAATTAAAAATAGTCACACTTTTATTTCTATTCTTACAATTTAGTGTATGGTACAGTCTTCTCTGTACCATGCATTACTGTCCTGGCAGAAATGCCAGTACATGGCATTTCCTTTGTTGATGTTGAGACAGTGACATATGTTGACATGCACTCCTAAAGTCATTTTCATAATTTAAGAAATCGTGCTTTTCCCGTTTGCCTCCTCTCCACCACCCCCCAAGTCATTCTTTCATGTAATAGAAAATAAAGAGATGACAATGCAAGGGCTAGGGAAAAAAAGGCAAAACCAGCATCGCTTTTTTTTTTTTTTTTTTTTTTTTAAAGTAGATGAATAAAATGCATACCTATGCAGGTTATCTGACATACTAAAAGCAGATATATGTAAACTCAGTCACCACCAGTATCATCAGCCCACAGATTTTTATTTTAAGATCGCATAAGACATATAGAGCATAAGCATGTCTGCAAACTCACTGCTGTTGGCTTGATGGCCAGTCCCGAGTGCTGCAGCTGACAGCTGCAGCAATCTAACAGCGTCAGAGTCTGCAGCAAGCAGATTGTAGTTTGGTCCCCAAGAGAACTGGGCAAGGGATGCCAAAGGTAAGTCATATTTATCTAAGGACTGGAGTGAAATGCCAGGCATAAGCAAGGTATTATTAGATCTTCTTTGTTTTCAAGTCCTTGTCTTTGTCCAGTCTGTATTGCTCAGTAAGCGAATCACAGCTTTGTTCTAAAGAAGCTTTAACTTCTATTTAACTTCATATTTCCTACATCAACTCAAAGTAAAATTCTTGTAGGTACCAAGGTCACTGGACCACCTGATCATAAGCAAAGACACTAGCAGATGAGACAGGATGATTCAGCAGTACACAGAGTTAGAGGATAACAACTGAACATAACAATAATGCAGCAATCCAGGCTGAATTGCCACCTCAGTAGGACCCAAACTAGAATAGATCTTTCTAGGAAGAGACATAATTAGCATGCAGGAGGGAGAGAAGAAAGCAGCTTACTGCACCAACTAAATTGGATGGCTTGTGATGAACTTGAAATTAATGTTATACCATTGAGATTTTCTAACACTTGGAATTCAGATAGCCCAGCGGTTACTTCGGTGTTTCACAAGCTCATTGTGTCTCGCCCCRCAAGGGGTTCGATCATGCAGGCACCTCTGGCCCATTTTTGGCACCCAATGTGGGGCTCGAAGGGTTCAATATAACGACAGATTTGATTGGAATGTGCTAGATCGAATTTATAGCTGTTATTGCTGTTTACCTATTAATTGGCAGGCTCCTGTGCTTGCCATGGGGCTTGCTTGCCTTACTGTATATTAGAGTCTAGTGCTCATTAGTGGCTGCATTTTGCTTTCGCTGCTTGCTCTACTGCTGATCATCTTACTGTGCTGTGCCKGGGAACATTTTGATAACAGCAATGGCCACGCGCCTGGGCTGGCAGATGGCCGGGGCATCGCTGCTGTTTCTGTGCTGCTGTGCTGGACAGGCTGGAACTCCAGTGTGAACTCGAGTCAAAGGGACTGTGACCTGTGGATGAGTCCACGTGGGAGCAGGACACCCCAAAGCATCTGTGGCCGTGGATAAGCCCATGCCAGAGCAGGTACATCTCGAAGTGTCTGTGGCCGTGGTTATGTCTGTGCCGCAGCAGGTATACCTCTGAAGGGATTGTAGCCCAAGGATAAATCAACACTGGAGAAGGTACGCCTCGAAGCATCTGTGGCTGTGGATAAGTCCACGCTGCAGCACATACACCTTGAAGCATCAGTGGCTGTGCATAAGGCCATGTTGGAGCAGGTTCACTCCTGAAGGGGCTGTGGCTGTGGGTAAGGCCACGCTGGAGCAGGTATATCTCTGAAGGCATTGTGGCCCATGGAGAAGGCCACACTGGAACAGGTGCACCTCAAAGCAACTGTGACTGCGGATAAGTCTACGGCACAGCAGGTATATCCCTGGAGAGACTGTGGCTCATAAATAAGGCTCCACTTGGAGCAGGTACACCCCTAAGGGACTGCAGCCTGTGGATAAGTCCAAGCCAGAGCAGGGGCAAGGGGAGGAGTTCATTGCAATGTTAAACCTGATGGTCTGGTCCAAAGGGACCAGGGGTGGAGATTGCAATGGAAATACCTTTAAATTGTTGTAACCCAGGATTTGAGTTGCATGTTATGGGAATTACTRTAGCAGGAACCTCTTGTTGCTGGCCAGGCTAGGAGCAAGGCGAGGAGTTCATTGCAATGTTAAACCCTATAACCTGGCCCAAAGGGACCAGAGGTGGACACTGTAATGGATATACCTTTAAAGTGTTGTAACCCATGATTTGAGTTGCATGTTATAGGAATTACTATAGCAGGAACCACCTGAACCAATGGAGGACAAGCCTTACAAGAAGCAGTGCAAGTGCAGCAGTGACCCAACCTGAGCTGGCTTTGGTGCCCAGTAACTCCACACAACACACCACCTCTCCTGTCCTGAGTGACCACCGTAACAGATAGAACCCAAAGTCATGGACTAAATGAACTCAACGGACATTTTGTGAACATCTGTGGACATTTTAAAGACATTTTATAGGGGTGGTCCATACGCAGATTGCATATTATATCAAAGGATGGGAAGGGGGGGGGTGGTGGTCGTTAACGAGGATGTATTGGATAGTGTGGGACCTGAGCATGACATAAATGGTATGGAATAAGGGGTAGAGAATGTGCTTCTTTTGGCTGGGGTAGTCAATTTTCTTCACAGTAGCTAGTATGGGGCTATGTTTTGGATTTGTGCTGGAAACAGTGTTGATAACACAGGGATGTTTTCGTTACTGCTGAGCAGTGCTTACACAGAGTCAAGGCCTTTTCTGCTTCTCACCCCACCCCACCAGCGAGGARGCTGGGGGTGCAGAAGAAATTGGGAGGGGACACGGCTGGGACAGCTGACCCCAACTGTCCAAAGGGATATTCCATACCATTTGACATCATGCTCAGCATATAAAGTTGGGGGAAGAAGAAGGACGCAGGGGACGTTCAGAGTGATGGCATTTTGTCTTCCCAAGTCACTGTTACACGTGATGGAGCCCTGCTTTCCTGGAGATGGCTGAACACCTGCCTGCCGGTGGGAAGTAGGGAATTAATTCCTTGCTTTGCTTTGCTTGCRTGTGTGGCTTTTGCTTTCCCTATTAAACTGTCTTTATCTCAACCCACAAGTTTTCTCACTTTTACCCTTCTCATTCTCTCCCCCATCCCACCGGGGGTAAGTGACCGAGCAGCTGTGTGGTGTGTAGTTGCCAGCTGGGGTTAAACCATGACACAGGCTGTAAACTTAAGAAACATCACAAAAGTGAGTGAAAAACACTTACCTCCATACTGACACAAGAGAGATTCCTGTAAACAACAGAAGTCTAACTTCAGTTCTTAAATCTTAACAGTTATGCATTCCAACAAGATGCCACTGTGCAAAAGTAATTACTACTAATTGCAAGACAAGCTTTTCATAACAGAACTCTAAGGGAGTAACTACATAACCACTTGGATGGGGACTCAGACCTTCAGAGCAAACATACCATATGAAAGCTTTGGAAAGGAAGAACAAAAAGGTCTCACAGGTCATTTTTGAGACCAGAAGGGCATTGGCTGCTAAGTCAGAGAATAAGCACTTACATGATTCAGCAGGAAAGTTATAGGCAAGAGAGGAAGGACAAGATATCCCCTAGGGGATTCTGATCTAAGCCAAACAGCTTTTGAGGAATTACAAAGAAACCGTAACAACGAAGTTCATGCAGGTGCATTATTGTCTTGATCAGTCATTTTCAGCTGTTTTCAACTAGACTCCCCGTATGGTAAATACAAGTCTACTGACAGTAGTTACTTTTTCCTCAGTTACCTTTCAACCACCCTTTAAAAGTAGTCCACAGATTCCCAACATCACTAGTCTATACATAATTCTAGTGCTTTATGACTGACATGTAAGGGGAAACTAAGCAATTAGGTCCAGTTCCCACGCAGCACCAGTAGACAGAGATATGTGATGTAGATGGGAAAGCTAGTATGGTTGATAAAAGATGCAAAAAGTGAGAAGGGTTGTAATCATCAGCCTTAATGCTCCTCTAATAACCTTTGAGAAAGTCTGATGTGAAGCATATGTCCACAGTTAAAGAATAATAAGGCATTGAGTGCAACGTAGAAACTCCTAAGATAGCCCATCCGGACAGGCACAGCATTTATACTAGCATGAGCAACATCTCAACACCAGCCCAAGAGCTAAGAACTGTTTAGCTGAGACCTAGCTTAGCACTGATATGCCTGTATTGCTCCCTATAAAAATTTGAGTAACAGCAGATCGGGACACTCAGCACTGTACATCATTCATGCAGCATAGTCCTACAGTTAGACTGATGTTTTGGAATGAGTGCTTTTTAAACTACAGTTCTCTGCAGGACAAGCACAGGAAAAGTTGACCGTGATATCTAGCCATAACCAAAAAACATTGGGGGGGGTAGGGGAGCAGGGGGGAAGAGGAGAAGTCATCTATGGGATAACATCTGAATTGTGGCTGAAGTGACAAGCCTCTGTTTCTATGTACTTATGAAATCTCAGAATGTTTTCCCATGCCTGATCTTGTCACCAATTTTACACTTCTATTCTGCATAAATGCAAAGCATCATCATTATAAGCAGCACTTAGAAAGGCAATGATGCATTACTGGAGATTTCTCATAGCACACAATGACATCCAGTCTGCTCAACTTGGAAAGAATTTCTGCACCAGAATGGAAATATTAGGGGACAAAGATTATTAATCTCTCCTCTAACTTGCTCCCACTACAGTACAACCTTCCTCCACCTTGAGATCACAGGGTTTTTTGGGGTGGGTTGGTGTTTTTTTTTGTTTTGGTTTTTTGTTTGTTTGTTGTTTTGGTGGTTTTTTGTTGTTGTTGTTTTTACACTGTTGCACTTCAACTTTATATAGGAACACAAAAAACCCACAGAAAGCATATTTGCTTTTCATAGTATCATACTTATGGGCTAGAAGTAGCACATCTCAAAACATTAGCGCTCAAAGCCTTAATTACTAGGCAGTGATAAGCAGACCCTTAAAACTCGGAGCAATATGAACAGCAGGTGATACTACCACGTGCACCATTATGAGCAGAAACTACTGAGGGCTGCATGATAACTCAGACAAGTTTTATGAGGCAAATGGACCTCGGACATTTCTGTTATGCATGATAATGGTATAAGCAAGAAACACTATTTTTTGTACAACTTTGTGGCAAAATGATGGTTACGACACATATCTATGCTGTTCCAAAATATATTAGAGATAGTAAAGAACATCAGGGCACATGTGAGAAAGACAAATAAACCCTAAGAAAAGTTGTTTTACTAGAAAAACTGATACAGCAGTAGCTACTTCAGAAAAGTATTTTATTTTAAAGAATTATGCTAATAATTCAAATAGCTTTCAGTTCTTGGTAGTATGTCCAAACATGAAAACACAAGCTGGCTATCCAGTTATGCTTATACTGCCAGGATGCTGAAGGTTGAGGTATGACGTACTAAAAACTTGCCTCCTGACGCTGTGGACAGAGGATGATGCAATGGCTTTAAGACCCATAGCATTCACGTGAAAACATTTGGAAGTCAGCTATATACAATCTTTAACACTCAGTTTAAGTATATCTTGCCCAACAATAACTTAAAGCAACAGTTTGATATACCAAGTTCGCTCGAAGTGGCAACTGGAGACTTTATACAAATATGAAGAAAAGACATACTGTTGTGTTTTCACTAGTTACTGTATGAAAATTTCTTATTTTTACAGCAAAATTTATTCACTTATTATTGATGTTTAATGAAGCAAAATCAAGATCCCTTGAAGAATGACCAATGGGTCTACCCATTTTGAGTTTAAAAATTACAAGCCCAAAAGATTTGGGAGTTTAAAAAAAGGGGGGAGGGGATGAAGGGTATGAAAGCCTGTGACAGGAGCTTTGAAGGTCTTTTAAGTATTAGAAGAAGAAAACATGAGAAGTTAGATAATCCAGAGTCAGAATAGAGAAGGAGAGCTTACTGAGAACACTTACAGTTTGTCAGAGAACTCTTTCACAATATCATCACACATTGTCATTTCCCCCCCACCAAGGCAGAAAAGTCACAATCACTTATCCTATTGGTTTGTTGCAAAACTAGGAGTTCTACATCATCTTACTGCATTTTATTTTTAAATAAAAAGAAGTATTCCAACAAGCAGGTCTAAAACTAGAAATACTAAATACATACACACATACTACAAAGGCTACTAGAAGACTGCAAACCACACATACTTAACTTCACAAACATACAGTTAGACCCATCAAAACCAGGATGAACAAAAGTCAGGCAGACTGTACACCCACACAGTAGATGAGCACAAGAACCTGTACTCACCCACATGCAGGCCCCACATATGTCCTCTCACAAATCACAAGAATACATTCTTCTTAGACTAAGAAGACTCGACAGGACAAGCTCCAACCACCCCTTAGTATTACACTACATTCTCTACTCTCCAGCTTTTTCTTCCACTACACCTCTTCCTCCACAATCAACATCATCTCCTATTACCTGGGCTGTTGTTTCTAAAGCACCTGAATCTACAGTGTTGATTGGTCCTAATTGGGGAAGATAATGAGACACCCAATGAGGTCCACATGTGTGGTGGTGTTTTTTTAAAGCGACCACATAGAATTTGTTAAAAGATCTTTACTAGTTTGTGCCTTTCTAGAGTTATTTACTACAAATTTAATCTCTGCAATTCATCTTGTAAGGTGAACTTGAACTTAATTTAAGTTTCTCCTTATTAAGTGAACGTGCTATTGTGAATGTTTTAGAAATAACCCATTAACCTTCAGGATTACTGGATCCATGATCTACAACAATGAAGAATTTTTATTGTTGAAAAAACTTTTTATTATGATGTTTTCTTTAGGTGAAGATTTTGTTTGTAATAGTAATTTATTTTACTACTCTAGAGAGGTGCAATTTGACTGTCCTGAAGAATTAGAGGATTCCTATTTCTTTACAGGCAGAAAAAATCTTTACCTCTAACAGAAGAGCCAGCTGAGGTGCTCTGGGGGCAGACACAGACAACTGTTATGTGTGATAAAATATCAAAATACGTTATCTCTACCATTATCACTGATTTGTGTTGGTCCCTAGGCACTACTGTAATGAACATGAGTAATCTGAGCTCAAGAATGTGGATTATCTCAACACATGCTGCTGATAATAGGATGTGCTAAAAATGCATAATAGACATAATTTGGGGCCAAATAACCTGAATAAATTGAAAATATTTTTCAGTTGCAGGTGTTCTAATTAAAATATTTGAAGCCATTATTGCTGTATGCCAGCATTGAAGCCCATAACCCCCAATTAATTGTCTAAACACCCAATACACACACATCCTAATATTTCAGCAGTGTTCAGGTCTCCTGACTTGAATGAAAAACCTTGGCGTGCAACATATGCAAATTAAGCAACTTTCCAGGTTGCCTAAGTACAAGCTTACATGGGCGTGTTACCCTAAATCTTCCATAAGTCTATCCTTAGTATTACTTCATTAAAACAAGCTTTCCTTATTGTATTAGTGAATGCTGGTCTTCTTACAGCATAATGTGTTATTTTGTTCTGAGGCTTACTGTAAAAGAAATGCAGGAGTTAACTAGTTTATTTAGATCTAGCAAGATGCATGCCTATGAGGAAAAAGCCAGAGAACAAGCACCTAACCAAAGGCACTGCTATGACCCTTAATAAAACAAGGCTCAGTCTCCCAAATGCAACTGCCAGAATCACTAAAGCAAGACCTTAAACATCAAAAAGTATTTGCATCTATCAACCTGATCTACTGAAAGGTGTCCCTGCCTATAGCAGGGGCATTGGACTAGATGATCTTTAAAGGTCCCTTCCAACCCAAACCATTCTATGATTCTATTATATACTTGAATATTTCAGGTGGCATCCCCAAGAGGTATTTGGAGTTATTCAAGCTTGAGATTCTTTGCTTCTTCTTCCTTTTTCTCCTTTCATTCCCTCAACCAACCAAATAAAATTCAAAATTATGTCAACTTTCATAGGAGTAATGGCCATCTTAAAATGAGAATATGTTATTGTTTACAGCTTAGTCCTTGGTAAGACCCAGAGTAAAAAGAAATCATATACGTACTCAATACAGTGCCAGAACAAAGATCTCCTTAGTCGTTTTTTAGTTTCACATCACTTAAAATACGTCCAGAAAAATAATTCCATGCGGCAAACTAAGCAGATAAGGTGGATTAGTGAGGTTACATGGATATGTAGTCTGAAACCTCATCCTTGGAATATGCTCCACATAAGCAGACCTATTGTATCAAATAGAATAGGTCTATTCTAATTCTATCCAGAATTCTATTCTAATTCTATCTAATTCTATCCAGAAAGCCGAAATTGAAGCTATGGAGCTGCTTGGGGAAAAAGGCTGGTATTTGCAGTTCAAATGCGCTAAGCAAGCAGAGACTCAATGCAGTTGTTACCCCTGGCTATTGTTCATTGCTCTGTGTAATGTGACTGTTTATCCCAATCCAACTCCTATAGGATAGGTTTTCACATCAAAATCACTATTCCTATTTTACATTCTCAGTAGAAATCTAATCTAAACTCTAATACAACCTCAGTGTTTCTCCAGGCTGAGACATTTCAAAGAACAATTTATAGGAAACTTGCATGAGTATTGGTTGTGCATTATCTGCTGGAAGGATAAATAAAGGGACTTCTGACTCCATAGGTAACGGTTAGTTCAGAACTTTTCACCAAAGCTGAAGTAGCACAATTAAGAAATGAAATAATTCTGCAAACAAATAATTAAACATGTAAAAACAGTAAAAGAGGCTAGAGGAACTTTCATCAATGAAAAATCAGTTAACCAGAAATGGAACATATCTCTGGATGTCTGGTTTTAGAGCAACATATATTTGCTCTAAAGATTCTTTAGGGTTTTTTTCAATAATTTTGCTGTGAACTTTACAACAGACCCAAATCTGCACTGAAGTACTTCCAATGCAGTTTAAATACTAAAAATGACTGTGCAAAAATACTGTTCATTTATTGAACAGATCTATAGATGAGACTTTTTGTAAGGTTCTGACTCAAAAAATGAGTTTTGTCTGTACAATGAAGAGGTTCAATCCAGTCGCTACTTGAATTCAGGACTACTACTTCTAGCAGCTGCCTTGCTSTCTGCCCAATGTTGTCTAGTCTTCTTCACATATTAACTTACATCTTCTATTTTTTTATTAAGCATGAAAATACTTACCATATATGACACAAATAATTGTAACATATATTTGAGGTAATGGACATTTTTCCATCTTTTGTTAATGTAATTAAAGTAAGAAGTTACTTCCTAAGAGCCTAATCAGCCTCTAGCAACTGAAAAACACCTTTAGCATTTCAGGGATTTCATACCCTTGCAAATTCCTCATTAATCAAGATATTCAGAGGAAAAATTGTAAAACAGTGTCCAGTACAAGTGAGTAGATTGGAAGCCACGTTGTACTGGTAAAAAGTACATAGTATTGGAAATACAGGAATGAGTTTTGTATCTGGAGCAGGATGTGAAAGACACAAAGGAATTTGAGGTTACAGTGGCTTTCATGTTTCTCTCAAGATATTAAGGTATGGACACTTTAGCCATTTAGCTGGCTGGGTCCATGATAGCATAAGGAATCTTTGTTATAAACTTTACCACTTTTGACTTACTTTCCTCTTTGCTCAACTCATGGAACAACTGCTAATGTGTTTGACAAAAACAATACTACCTGTAAACAAACCCACTGAAAAAAAACTTTAAATTCATTGTTGACACCCTCGCCTTTCAAAGGTATTCAGACTTTCATTGTTCTGCTCTTTGGTTCTGGCTCTTTTTATGAACAAGGTGTTTGTCTTTTCTAAATGTGTTCAAGCATTTAATTCTGCTTTGGTGTTTCAGTTTATGGCTTCTGTATGTGCTTGCAAGGCACAGAGGTAAGAGATAAAATTAATTTATGTCTATAAGATCCAGAAAAGGAACTGGCTATTCAATGCAAAGAAATAGTAGTGTTCATTATTATGTGTCAGATAGTTTTAGAAACCTCCCTCTCCCACATGTTTATAGCTAATGGCAAAATTTTAAGAATCAGAAGGAACTACAAACATGCTGGTTTAATAGTACTTTAGTGATCCCAAATCAACTCCACTCAACACAGTTGTGTGTATTTTTCCCAAACACCTTTACTATGTTTTGGAACAAGTATTCAGAGGATTATTTATGACGTGACCAGAATAGAAATCACTAAACTATTCAGCTCCAGTACTGTTTGAATGTGTACTAGGTTTCCTGCTAAATTCCTCAAGGCAAAAAGAAAAGATGCACAGATGGGAACTCTCTCATGCAAACTGATGCATTAGGAAAGGAAAATCTGATTAAATCACAGTTAGTCTCACCCACTTCATGAAACACAAGAGACCTATAATATCAGTGGTTGTAATTTAAACCTATCCTTGGAAAATATTTGTAAAAAGATGATGATATTCAGGTACTTTGATATAAACACTGATAAAAGATTTGACCAAGGCAGAGATAGACACACTCTGAGATGAGTGAGGGATTGATCTGAGCCAGATGAAAGGGGTGCACATGCTACACTAGGTCACTCTCAGTTTCTTACACAAGGTTATGTAGTGTTTGRTTCCTCAGGAGATAACACAGACTGTAGTGTTACAAGCCTACACCTACCAAATGTCATAGGAGAGAAGGCAGAGACAGAAGCTAACGAAGAGGTAAATGTCCCATGTTTCTTCTCCTCCTTCTCTCCAGTAAATCCTTTTTTTGGGAAGATCCTGGAAATCCTTCATTCTTTTTTAAGGAGTTTTAATGCTACTTTGCCTTCTGCATCTGGCCAGGCATAGCAGCAAGGGCATTTGCATTTGCATCCAAAACCTAACTCYTTGAGGAATAAATGATAACATAAATGGGAATGAAGTCAACCAGATCTTAAGAGTCATTTCAGCTTTCATTTCGTAATTTCTACAAACCCTAGACTCTGAAGCTAAGATATGCCAAAGGTACTCCAGATGAGTGATACAGAACAACTGGTAATGTTTGTTAAATATAKAATAGAAGTATATTTTATACTCATTTCACTTTTCCATTTTCACACTTATAACTAAAATCCTGTACTAAAACACAGCTAAATGGACATTGGTATGTTTTACCACTAATCTTCCATGCTGTTGCAAACCAAGATTACATTAGCAAAGTTATAGGGCATTGCCTTTGCTGAAGTAATGAATCAAAATAAAATTGCTCAGATGGTCTTGAAGGACCTGGGGACTAGAATGCATTTAGCACAGATGTCTTCAGCTGTTTTGTAAATGTGGTATTGGTAATAGGTGCCAGCTTGGGGAAAGAAGTTTTTTGTACTGTGAGCAAACTAGCATCTCTCTGGCCAGGGGCAAGTGGCAGAGAAATTTCCCTTGGCTCTTGATGACCACAAGCATCATTGTTGTGAGCTCCCTAAAYTAAAGGAATCCATAAGAGGTTTATGCACTGAGGTAATCCAAAGACAAACACCTTCCTCTACCTAGGATACAAAGCCACAAAACCTCTCTTTCAGTTACACAGCTTACCTCTGCAAAGAAATCCTGAAAGAAAATGCATACACTGCAGTCTACCATTTCTGTACTGTGGTGTCAAGACCTCATTTCAATTTCTTGTCATCAAATTAGGCAAAATAGGGATTTGTATCTACTTACTCACATCACAACTGTGCTTTAATCACTGGACTGTTCAAGAGAGACACACATATCCAAAGCATACTCAGAGTAAGCCTATGGGACTGATCCTCAGTGCCAAACAGGCAGAGAAACAACTCACAGTCAAAAGTACCATCTAAGATCTTCTCTCCTAGGTCTTTCAAGCAGCACAGCTATATTGACATCCTGCAAGTTAATTGGTCTTGATAAAGACTTCAGATTATTACCTTATTAATGGAAGCTAAACCTTGACTCTGTCCTGCTCTATGAAGAGTTATCAGCCTGTTTGGGGTTCCCTGCATTATACTTCACTGCTCAGTGTAGACATACCTTTATGCTGATATTAATACATTATTATGAAGTTTCTTGGGAGCAAGATCCTATGACAGTGCAAAATACTTACTATTTCATGTTTATAYTACAGTAAAACATACATGCAATAAACAGCATTAAGCTTTTGTACAAGCACAAAAAGAGCAAGAGAATGTGTGACCCAGGAGTGAATACAGGTGGAAGCTCTTTGGTAAAAGTCTGCATTTAAATGCATGAACACCTGTGACAATTCAGTTAAGTCCTGCATCAGTGTACTTCAGGTTCAGTACAAAACATTTGAAATCATTTGAAAGCATCATTGGAGCTAATCATGCAAAACCAGCTTGGAAACTGCGAACATTTATTGACAAGGTTCCTTTTTATCAATTCCTTCTAGTACTTACTAGATGTTCCAGCCTTAAAAAGCCATTACTAGGATCTATAGATATTCTTTGTGATGTGCTTTCTCCCACTGATTTATCATCTTCTATTTCACTGTAAAACCTTCACTATAGGACTGAAGTGATTTCAGATTTGCACACAGCTTCACTAAAGTATTTTAGAGATATTTCGAGTAGCATTAAATYGAGGCATTTGACCTTGGCAAATCATTTTATTACAGTTTTGTTAGATGTCTCAGAAAGATTGCCCACCTTCCTTACTGCTAACTTCTCAATATAGCACACATTTCTAATTTTAGACTTACAGAGCTATTGAACTTCCCCTGAAAACAAAGTATCTGAAGTCCTTCCAGCACCCAGTCTCTCCCTCCTTTCCCCTTCTTCTCCTCTGTCCCTCAGCATTTTGACTAGCATAAGAAAGATATTCCTTATTCAAATTGACCTTGTTCTATTTCATTGAAAATAGCCAAGTTTTATCAGTGTCATTCATTGCTTAACAGCAGCCAAAAAGATTTCCATCCCTCAAAAGAAAGAAGAGAGGAAAAAAAAGCGAGGAAAAAAAAGCAAGGAAAAGAACATAGGAAACAGCTCCATTGCAGTTTTAGGTTTGAACAAAACAGTAAACTAGTTTCTAACCTGTGTAGAACTAAGCTATTTGAAGAGAACTAGACAAAAGTCTCTGCTATCTTAAACAGAAGAATTCACTTCAGCTCAAGAGAGCCTTCTAAATTTTTCACTAAAATAAAATACTTTTGCCTAGATCCTTGAATCCCATCTTACTTGAGTCTAATCACATTTTTTTAAGTAACTCATATTACTATTAAAAAAGCGAGCTTGGGTCTATATCTCCAACTTGCAATATCATTGCATCACAGTGAAAGGTAATGAGAACACATAGTCACTCACATGTACTCTCATTAGTCTAAAGCTATGTGATGTATATTTAGGCAATGGCCCTGCAACAATATTTTGTGTTAAAACCACAAAAAAATTAAGACAAATGTTTATAATATTTTAAATATGACTGTTCTTAAATTGAATTTTCACTACTATGGAACATCTTTTGTGATGATATGTCATAAAATTTAACTTTAAAATTGCTAGGTCTATGTTTTTTAGAGTGAAAGTGTGAGTGCAGTTATGCCTGCTGTCTTGCTTCATATGTCCATATGTAAATGTTGCAAGGCTAATCTTTACATGGTTTTGGGAAACAAAATATTTTGAAATCTGGAAAGTCTTATCACCTCTGTGGAATTAAGTGTCTTAGTAAGATCTACTGCAGCACTTGAGCTTATATTTATTGGTAGCAGCTAGTCCCTGAATTCACAAACACGTTTGCATAGCAACAGCTTTCCCATTAACTCCCAGTCAAGGAGAGTTGTGAGACTGACTTACTACTCCCATGACAAGACTCATTTAAGGTTCACAATTTCTGACTTCCAATCTTCACCACCTAGGCACCTTTAGTGTTGTCTTTACTTTTTGCCTAGAAGTAACAGAATGCTACAATATATGAAAGTGGTTTCCATATGTGTAATACAAGCTTGCAAAAGAAATCACAAGGTGCTCATCATGGCAAGTCTGCACCCTTGCAGTTCTTGGGGCTGCTCTGCCTTGCAAAGATGACCAYATTTGTCCTGGCTGCAGTAGAATGAAGTAGGAGCAAATTAGGTTAGTCAAGGGAAAGCAAATCCAGGCAGATGCCATCAAATGACTACATTAAAGCACTTTCCCAGTAACACCCTCACCTGTCTGACAAGAGATCCTATGAGCTAGTCAGTATTTATCTAATATGGCTTCCATGGCGTACTGGATGCCATTTATCCTGGACTTTGTCAAAACGGCCATAGACAGAATACTTTTCACCCCATACAGAGCCATATATCTATTGAACTGTAGGTATTTAATCATCCTAGGACTTCAAGAAAATTCAGGTTAGCCTGGCAACTTCACGTATTTGCCTATGGATACAAAACACCCACTTAAAAGGAAAATGCCTTTATAAATATGACAAATTCATCAGTTGTTTCTAAATCAAACATTCAAGCTAGTCAGAATAAAGTAGCTATACTATTTGAAAGATCTTATAACTTATTCAGACCTATTTCAGATGCTGCCTTGGATGTCTCGGTGTGCAGGTGTATAGGTGTACATAAACACACACACTTATGTATATCAATTGCATCTCCAGGAATTTGGAATTCCATGAGTTATTTAAACAATATAGTCTTATGGTAGCTTGAGAAATAATACTAACAGAATACAGGCAACATTGTGATAGCAATTTCCTTTCTCCATTTGGAGTCTTTTGAAAAACTGTGAAAAAAAAAAGAATAAATTATCATGCAGAGAGTATCAACGTGAATTGTTTTTAAGCTAGATTTACAATTAATTAGAGGATGCAACTATTAAGCAAAAGTACTTCTTTAAAGTATCTAAGTTTTATTTTCTAAGGTTTCTTTTAGTCATCTTTGTATTCCTGGTGTATTAAATCACTATAAAATCAAAAATCCACATCCCTCAAAAAAAAAAGTTAAGGGGAAAATCATCTAATCTTCATGATCAGAAGATAAATATATTCAGCAGAACCTGCTTTCCTTCAGTAGGCCATTCAAGTGAGACATTTTGGTCATTTGCATGCAGCCATTCTGTCATTCCTCACCTGTAACTCTGATTTTACATAAGCAGATGTCAGAACTGTAACAAGATGTAACCTAACCTATATGTAAGCTTAGAAGTTACCATAAACCCCARGTAACTGAATGCAAGCCAAAATCCAGCATACATAATCATGTTCTGATTCAATTTCCAATACTCTCAACTTTTTACTTTTATGAGGTATTTTGGGAAATCAATAGCTATGTTGATTTCTTCTGTAAATTGTTTCCAATGATTTTGACATATGAGTTAAGTTGATTTACTTTTCCCAAACTTTTTAATGTTATATGTAAATCCCAGTAGCACTTATATACCAATTAATGTCTTTCCCTACTGTCAATCACTGTATTTCAAACTCGTATTTTGCTTCAGTCTGATATCCACTGCTATTTCCACTCTCAGTATTTATTCTCTGCTTTTGAGTGTATTTCAAATTGTTTGCTTTGCAGACATATTACCTTCCAGCGGCAGAAAGTGCATTATCACTAATGTCAGCTCTCTTTTTAGTTTTCCAGAGTTATTATTCACCACAGCTGCTTCCTGTAATGCTCTTTCCTTAATGGATAAGGGAACAAGGGGCTGCAGTTCATTTAATTGTTCCAAACGTTCTTCTCTTCTCATTACCTGCCTCTTCACTAGCATGTAGTAAAAGCAAGTGCACTTCATAGGAATAGGCCTCCAAGCACCTTTCACACACTGAAAAATAGTATTGTAGATGAATCTATGAATGGGTGAATATGAAATGCTTCCTTTTCCTGAGGCATCGTACATGATAACATTTATTTCCTTCCTTTTACTTTTTGTCCAGGGACAGAGTACATCAAATCCCCTATCAACATTTGCTCTTTCTCACCTTGTTTTTTATTACTCTTGTTTTTTATTACTCTTATGCTGGAAAATGTGTCTGAATGAGAAGAAATTCCATTTTGGAAGTCCATCTGATTTTAAAATAAGTCAAAAGGTGCAGGGGTCATACGTCTGAATTATACTCCTCATATATCCATTTAAAGCAAACTAGTATCGAGTAGCTACATTTCTCTTCTAAGAAAAAGGATGTTCACAGATATTAAGAAGAAATAACCTGCCTTCCATGGTCAAAATCAGTCAAATTGATTAGGTCAATGAGAGACACAGGACAGACATATTTTGATGAATTTGGATACAAACTAGTGCCACAGAGACCAGAAGCATGAGTGAAGACAGGAGTTCTGTCATGATCATCAAACAATGCAGCAAGGTGATATTGCAAGCAGCAGCTGATATTGCAAAAGATTCCATGACCAAAATACTTACAGTTACACAGGGACAGAGATTTTATTAACAATGATTTGAACAACAATCCTGAATTGCACTAAGGCCAAAAATTCATTTAATGCACGCTACTGAAAATCTACCACTCTGGATTCCTGCTGAAACAGAGAGTGATGGAAGGCTTCATGAATTTACCTTGAGCTGTCTGATACCTCAAATGTCTTGCATTTTTTTCTACAGATTGACTTGCTCATACCAAATACCTTCTCTAAGTTATTCCTAATGTTGACTATGCAAGATTTACCAAGGAAGTACCACTGAAACTACCAGGGATTTCAATCCTGAAACTAAATAAATTGTTCTAACATTTTAGTCATCACACAGAGGAATTTAAAAAATCTGTCACTTTGCAATTTTTGTTGAAGTGTTTGATCTTTGAATGATTGATATAAAGGCAAATCAGAGAGGCATTTTCACTATTTGCATTCATTACTTACACTTTCATATAGCATTTGTGTCTGCAGGCCAACAGACTGGGAGCTACTGTGGCAAGACATATGGGAAGTGTCCTGCCCTATTCTTAAAAACAAGACCAGATGCAACGGGAGCTGCAATCAGAACTTGTTATCTGCTGATCTTTACAGAGAAACTTGAAAAAGGACATGTATCTTATTTTTGGCTGAACATAAAAGCTAGCTCAAACAAACATGATGAAAGTATTAATCTCAGAATTAGACAATTAGCTTGCTCATGGCACCTTTGATACAAGAAGACCAGAGGTTGGCCATGCTTCTTCCTGTGTAGGGAAACTGTGACCTGTTGGATATGAGAGAGTTGTAAATGTGATAGATCTTCATTTAGCTAAGATTTTGACACAGTCTCGCATAACGTTTCACTAGTAAATGAGGGACTTAGATAACAGCCCCTCCCACAGGGCAAAAGGTTGAAAAACCAATCTTAAAGAATATTTCTGGAGGCTACACCTAATGTGAGTCCTGCCACAGTCTTTCCTTTGTCTGAAGCTTCAGCAATAGAAAAGGATGTTTGGATGACGCACCACTCACCAGGATTATTCATCGTGCATAAAGATATCATTCTGTATAGTTCAAAATAATTTCCTTCTAATATTTTTCCATGTAAACTACTTCTGTTGTCACAAGTACTCCAGGTTTTTGCAAATGATGGTGGGAATATTGCAAAGTTGACCTCTCAGGCTAGGGCTCAGATTCACACATACCCGTTTCTGAAGCCATTAACACAAAAGGAAGCGATACACAGTCTTCAGTCCCTTGTTATAATTAGTTTGACTGGATTTGCTTTTTCACCTCTAAATCCATTCTGGGGTGTCATAATTACTCTAACTGGTGGTTGAGGGCACAAAATTATACTATTACAAAGAAATTTGAGAAGAAAATGCAGAGCACACTTTGCATTCACTTAGGTTTCGTTCTTAACATTTGGATAATACATAAACTCTGTCGAAGAACGTCAGACAACTTCTTGGCTGAAAACTCTGGGATGACTGATTGACAGACCCTAAGAGTAATGTTTATGTGACTTACGAATATTATTTGTTGATGATGTGCAYACAGTTATCATTAGAGATCTTACATCCCAATTATTTTTAAAATAATCTAATACTGTTTATTCACTTCAGAAAGCATTTACACATTATACTGAATTAATTAGCTGAGGATTTTATCTCCTCTGAAAATGATGACTATGTATCACAAGTATAAGATGAACATAAAGAACAAAAAAGGAAAAGGTCATTCATCTCTCCCTCTCCTGACTCACCACTCCTTTTCTCATGCAGTCAGCCTGTTCTTCCCTAATGTATAAAATGCCGCATCTACAAATTTTCACCAAGGTATATTAGGTTGCACCACCACATAGATGATCTGAGGATTTTAGGGGAGTGCATTATTTTAAGAGCAATTATTTCTGATCAAAAAAGCTTGCCACAAAAGATGAGTGATAATTACAATAATAGGTTAACTACTGAAGAGGCAAAGAAACATGAATAATACATTGTACGTTTACAGAGGAAGTACCCACCAAAAGAAAATTGCCTCTTATACAATTATAATTAATTATATATTCATCTACATATGTTACTTATGTAAAGAACCTCCATTTTCTAACAACTTTCCTATGCTGTTTGGCGAGGTTTCAGTGTATGTGGCTGTTTAACAACTGCAAGGAGAAAAATGCAGCCATATACTGAAGAGATAATTAAAATACTTGAATGCATATTCTGTTAAAACTTGTACAGGAAAACATATTTTGGGGAAAAAAAAAAGGGGGAAAATCTCCATGTGTTGTGCTCGCAATATTTTTAAATCTCTTTTTTCCATTATTTCTATTTTCCCATAGCCTCCCAAACTTACACAGAGCTGCCTGCATATGCCGAAAAGRTACATCAAATTAGTATCCCCCCAGCTTGCACAAATTGCTGAAGAAACAACTATTAAAGACTAAAACAATAATATCTTTTTCCATTGCTGTGCAGTTACTCATTGAAAAATATAAGCATTGAAGACAACARGACTAAACAGTCAACAACAGGAGTAAGGCATTCACAATCTGGTCCTACGTAATGGGTCCTCAGTTTCTAAAACCTCCTTGAGTTGTGGCTCAGAAACTCACTATGAATTCTGTAATGATCAGATAACCAGAGAGAATTTTTCCATAAAAAGATACAATTACCACATCAGTTGTCATCTTTTTAATGGCCATCGCTCTGTGAATACTCACAGAACCCTCACTAACCTCTCAAAGCTTTCTTTCAAGAGCCATTAAACTAACTTAAAATTCAGAAAGGATTTTCTGTGTATCATCCTTTCTTTGATTCCAAAATCTTGGTAAAAAAATCTAGAAAAGAGTCTAGCTGCAAATAGATGGATACAAACTAGTGTAGCATTATTGTGTTTAATGTTCTGTTACTAAAATATGGAACCACAACAATGTTTAACATTTTAACTGTTTGCACAATAACAATAATAACATTAAAGCAGTAAATTATGGAGTCTAAACTATCATTTCACTATTAAATACATTACAGCCAAAAGGGCAAGTCCAGTCCTCACTACTATTCACCGCCACATGATTCTATCTCCTTACCTAGTGCAGACATTAGATATTATATGGCCCATGTGACATGTCAGCTCAACTTGCCATTTTCACAAATGCTATCCCTGTGGCCACATGATCGTCATTGCTGATGCAAGGGCAACAGTGGGAACATACAGATGAGGACAAGTCTTGGATCTGCTCAGTCTCCACCTCTGTGACAAATCTGATAGACCAGAGGAAAACGGACTACAGCAAAAGTTTTCATTAAACATTCAGACTTAACAATGTAGCATTTTCCAACAGAACAGTGTTTTATGAGATAATTCCTGTCCAGGTCTACTTCTGTGTTAACTCAAACTGACATTTATTTTATTTAGCTCAGTTTACATCTGAGAAGTTCATAAATATTCAGTAAAGGGGCACTTACAGAGCATCTGGATTTAAACACCTGGTCATCTGAGTACGTGAATTTCAGTTACAAAATTCAAAACTGCATAAGAAGTTCATTAACAACTTTTCATCCACAACATTTAACAAAGCTCAACAGAAGAATGTAGATGTACCAAAAAGAAAAAAAAGTTATTGTATATATTACAGAATTTAAAGCCAAAAGTCCAAGTTTTCCAAACTCTGACACCTAAAACCAATCTCTGCTGTCTATACCATGGGAATAGCTTCCATTCCTTCAGTATGACTGAATGATATTCAACCTTCTGAAAATCAGGCCAGTTATATTTAGGCTCCAATCTGTGGACTTGGAATCTGATTTCAGACTTCCGAATTGAAAATTTACCTCAATATTCACAGAAATCGACTCAATATTCTTGGCAACTAATAAAATTACTAGAGAAATTTGAAATTTCAGTCTACATATACTTTCAATATCCTAAGGACGTATTTTCAACCAAAGGTATAACAAACGCATAATGCAGATAATAGGACTTTGGTTTCTCTTCTAGCATTGACCATATGGATATTTTATTCATTTTTCCATATGCTTTGAAATATATAGGTTTAGTAATTTTGAAAATAAAGATTATTGTAAGAGATAAAAAATGGGCACAACAAAAGCAAAAGAAAACCAAGCAATAAAGAATGTGTTCTGTCTTCACAGAAACATGCATCTCTACTTCACTGAATCATCAAATCATGTTCACGTCACTGTAGCTCAAATATAAGTCTTTCAGAATACAGAATTATAAGAATATTAACACGGCACAGCTTCCTCAGCAGATGTTCTAAACCTAATAAATCCAAAAATGAAGTTGCACAGAAAGCCAACAGTTCTGTTTTCCACAAGTATGCTATTATGAACACAGTAGGCTTAGTATAAGATGGACTATGTGCTTATATATTAATATGTTTAAATAYATGATTTTACTACAGAGAGGACCAATCAAATTAAAAGCTAGCCCTGCTGTGCTAGTAATACTATGTGTCTGGCAATGTATATATGGCATATTGTTGTCAGCATGCAAAAACTATATATGGGAAGTTAATATAACTATCATTCTCTGTACTAACCAGTTCTCCAAAACTAAAGTACCGCAGTCTATGAGTATTTGCAGAGAAGGCAGTCATAACTCCCTGGCAGAGACTGAGAACATCATTGAACATACAATTGCTGAGAGTGGCCCAAAATTAACTTCCCATAGGTCTAGTCATGGCTTGTGGTTTTTTGCTGTCAGAAAACTTTGGCAAACCCAAATGAGAGCACAGGTCAAAAAAAAAAAAAAAGCTTAGAGCACTCTGGATCGTCCTGAGATGCTTCTAAGCAGTGAACACCAGTAAGACACTTCTCTTACAGCATACTCTATTTTCTCAGAGGCTCCTGTCTCTTCCTGCTGTGTCTGTGATAGGTGAACTCACCTACACCTGCTCCTGACTTCCATGCACGCTTTTATCCATTTCACTAAATAAGAAGTATCAGGTAACTAACCTGATAAATTTCTTACAGCAGGGAGGACTTCCTGAAGCAAGGGTTTAGGCATGGGGAGTAATTTGCAGGGGACAGCAAGGAGGACATACTTGCTATCAATTTCACAATGGGAAAAATCTCTGTTCACTTCACAGTCATTTGTGCAAAGCAGGTACAAGTCTTCATTAAATATATTATTGGGTCTGAGATACACAAGTCAAGGTAAGAGCTAAAAATTCTCCATGCTCTATAAACTCTTAAAGATTTCAGGCAGACTTTTTTTTTTAAATCTACACCATCAACAACAAAAAGTAATGCTACTTTTGTCCACCTCATGTCTAGAGAAAGGCTGGTTGTACTTCATCTACAAATAAGAAAAGGAGGTAAGAATATATTTGGACTGGAGAGCAGCTGAACTTCCAAGAGAGCTCTTTTCCAAAATAAACTCTTTTATACCATATATTTTTTATATTATGGGCAGAAACATTTAAAGAAATTGTCATCTCTGATGGCAACCCTGCTTCCCTTGTAAAGAACTCTCCATCTTTAATAGAAGAGTAGCGGAATCATCCACTACATGAAGGAAAATAGCTTAAAAGCTGGAACAGGAGCAAGAAGAAAGAAAAAAATGCTACATACTCATGTAGTGATATAAAGCTGTAATAAAAGCTGTCAATAACTTGAGTGAAACAGAAAACCCCCTTCATCATCAGTTCTTCCACTATATCACATTTGCTCTATGTCTGTGAAGTGGGAAAGAAGAAAACCCTGTTTAAGAAAAATCTTTGCAAATTCTTTGGTATTACTGCAGATATTTTATATGTCAAAAAATTTTCCATCCAAATAGTTTCATCCAAGACTAATGCAGCATATAAAGCATATTATACATACTTACTCCTTTATGATTCATTTCTCTTGAATGTCAAATTTGTTTTAGAAGTGACATGCAATGCCTCACCCTACCATAAAATCCAGATGAAGGATTATATGTATTTTCAAGTCTGGGTTAATTTGGAATTAATTGTAATTACTTGGAATTCACAGCAATACATAATGAACATCCCCTTAGATATGTCCAGTACAAAGGGCACTAGAAAATACAGGGAACCTGTAATTGCCTGATATTTTGGATTATATAATGATGCTCAGAATTTTACTGATATTTTATCTCCTTTTTTCAAATTCTAGACTAAAAAAATAAGCTGACACACAGGAAAATGAATGCAAACAAAACTGTATGTTGCAAATATATTTTATTAAATAAAAAGGCTCAGTCATGAAGCTTGATAATAAAGCTTAGTGTATTATTCAGCACTGAAATTTCTAAAATTATAATGAGATGGTTCATGAACATTCTCATTATGTTAATCAAGATTCCTTCAGGAACATCCAAGATAAAAGCTGAATCTGACAGAAACCATTTGTGGCTAAGCAACAGTTTCTGCACTCACATATCTGAAGTGCATGTTAGTTCTACAAAAATGCTTTGTTCCTAATCTTTTGAGCTGTTCTTCATTAGACATGCAAAGCTCACTCTTGTATAATTTGACTGAGTTAAAAAGGCAAAACAGAAAAAGTTTACATCCTATACAACTATAACAGCAAATATATAACTGAAATTCTATTCAGATGGCCAAGTGAAGCAATCATTTATTCTTTTTCACAAAAATTCTGATACAGTTTTAAAGGCACAGTGGTTAGCACATAATGATTAAACCATCAGCAATAGCAACTTTATTACATGACTTCATGGATGAGGGGATCAAGTGCACCCTCAGTCAGTTTGCAGATGACACCAAGTTGGGCAGGAGTGTTGATCTGCTCAAGGGTAGGAAGGCTCTGCAGAGGGACCTGGACAGGCTGGATCGATGGGCCAAGGCCAACTGTATCAGGTTCAACAAGGCCAAGTGCCGGGTCCTGCACTTGGGTCACAACAACCCCATGCAATGCTACCAGCTTGGGGAAGAGTGGCTGGAAAGCTGCCTGGTGGAAAAGGACCTGGGGGTGCTGGTCGACAGCCGGCTGAATATGAGCCGGCAGTGTKCCCAGGTGGCCAAGAAGGCCAATGGCATCCTGGCTTGTATGAGAAATACTGTGGCCAGCAGGAGTAGGGAAGTGACTGTCCCCCTGTACTCGGCACTGGTGAGGCCSCACCTYSAATACTGTGTTCAGTTTTGGGCCCCTCGCTACAAGACATTGAGGTGCTGGAGCGTGTCCAGAGAAGGGCAACGAAGCTGGTGAAGGGTCTAGAGCACAAGTCCGATGAGCAGCAGCTGAGAGAACTGGGCTTGTTTAGTCTGGAGAAAAGGAGGCTGAGGGGAGACCTTATCACTCTCTACAACTACCTGAAAGGAGCTTGTCACGAGGTGGGGGTCGGTCTCTTCCCCCAAGTAACAAGTGATAGGACAAGAGGAAATGGCCTCAAGTTGTGCCAGGGGAGGTTTAGATTGGATATTAGGAAAAAATTTCTTCAYTGAAAGGGTTGTCAAGCATCGGAACAGGCTGCCCAGGGAAGTGGTGGAGTCACCATCCCTGGAGGTATTTAAAAGATGTGTAGATGTGGCACTTAGGGACATGGTATAGTGCTAGGTTAACAGTTGGACTTGATGATCTTAAAGGTCTTTTCCAACCTAAACGATTCTATGATTCTTAAACAAAGTCAACATACATGTATTTTGTCATCCATAGAAATGTGTTTTACTTCTGCAGGAATTTGAAAATCACAAAAGAAATGTCTTCAAAGGGACAMCACTGATACTTATTTTGTAACATATGTTTTACTAATTATTCGAATACTGAGCAAAGAGTTTAAAGAATAATTCTAGTATTACAAAAATTTTCCTTCTTATTGGAACCTCATGGTCCTTAGTCTTGTAACATGATTTGTAAACCTTAATTAAAGTTGGCATTAAAAATGCCTCTTGTAAGCTGGGAGCAGAGTCTTTCCTTTGTGCAGTTAGCAACATTCCAACTTACGTACGTAAATATTTCTTAAAACTCTAGCCATTTTTCTCCCCTCCAGTAAACCCACAAAAGAATGTGAAAATTCCAGGGAACAACATATTTGCATTTTTAATCTCCTGACTAGAAATATAGTATCTTTGTGCTTAGCAAATGTAAACACACTTTCATGAAAAAAAAAAAAAAAATCCAAGAAAGAATCCATCTTTTGCTCACAGTCAGCGGTATGACACCCTCACTAAAATCACAAAGACCATCAAAAGCTGAACATGTGTCATACTATAACCTGACCTTTGATCAATATCATAGTGAAGCATTTTTAGGAAAAAAGCATTTAGAAAAATAGTAACGGTGTGCAAACCAATGCTGACCCCCCCCTACTATTTTTAATTCAACTACAGTAGTTTATATTAAAATAATTGTAAATGTATCAATAGTTACAAGACTACAAATGTTTTCCATTTACTACATTTACATGGAAGGAATTAGCTATCTTGATTGCTTAATATTTGAAATTTCTATGGAATTCTCCATGTATGAAAGCATTTCAAAGTGTTTATTATCGTTTATTTTAAATTAATCAGTGTCTTGGGAATATAATTATAAGATATAATCCAGTACTTTACTTTTTCAAAAATTGAGAAATGTATCATCACCATCATCACCACATCATTAAAAAAGGCATTAACATCAGATTGAATAACTAATAAAACTAAGTGATAGAGATGAGTCCTGTATGTCTAGGTATTAAAATTATGCAAAATATATCACAGCTTTATGACCAAAATAATCTAGACCAAATTTTTAATAGGCTGTGGCTTTAAATTCAATAAACATTGTATTTCATGATAATGTTGTAAGTACCTTTCTCAAGAATCATCAATAGATTAGGATCTTATCCTAAAAGATGCTGGGAGAAGATGCCAAAGAATGGCTGCAGGTAATGAAGGGAGCTCTTTCCCCGAGAAAGTGCTGAAGGCAGTGCAATCATGAATGTAAAGCATTTTTCAAGATCTGATCCTTTACTTAGGCTGGACTAAAGAATGCAGTTGGGCAAAAATGCTGGATCTTCTGTTGTTCCAGTGAAAAAGAAAGCCCTTCAGTACTTCTACTTAAACCATCCATACCACATAGAGAGTAAGGAGAAAGCAATGAGCGTGGAAGAGTAGTAAGCACTGAAGTGAACGTAAAGCTGTTTGAGTTTCTGTTACAACAGCCATGTTACTATTCCTGATTTTCTTACATCTTACATACATTTTCACGCACTAATTGTTCAGAAATTATGCAATTCTCATAACACATCTTTTACTAGTAAACAAAACAGGGATGGTATAAGGTAGGATCAATGCCTGTCTATAAAATTCTTTTAAGAATATGTAACATGTAGCTTAGTGACATGATCTTCTATCATCATCTGGCTCAGGCTCTACATATCTAGAGTCTTTTTGCTCTTGCCACACACAGTTCTGCAAACCTGTATTTATTTTGCTGTGCCAAACTACGTCTGTGTTTCCTTTGGGTTTAGCTACCACAGTAATATATCATCTACAATATGAAGAGCTTAACAGAGCCCCCTACCATTTATAAATTTAGCCTCATAGTGCCTAAGGAAAGCTAAGTATCAGTACCCCCATCGGTGGGAGCATACCTGAAGACAGAGTGATTGAAGATGAAATATTCAAATAATTGTGGAAGCTATTATGACACAAATGTGCAAAAAATTGAAGTGAAAGGAGATATTACATATATACAAACATATAGGTAAATCTGAAAAATCAGGATCATTGATATGTGAAGAAGTTCCTGTTTTTCTTTAAGTGTGCCTGATATGTACCTTACTCAAAACTATTGCATATAAGTGACGGRCCACAGCAATGAATATAATGCCAAAATGCCAAATCTGGAGGAAAGTTCTCTCAAATCCGTTTTGCTTTCTGACTATTAGGAACTTACACAACTTAGTATTCCCTGGCTATCCAAATAGTACTAGAAATGAAGAATATTTGTCTACCCACCCTGATTATTATTTTTTGTCTTACGCTAAAGTTGGAACACTGCAACAGTACTCATTATCACATCATGGATAGTGTTTGGACTTAAAAGTAAACATTCTTGCAGAATTGTATCTAACTATGGCTACTCATTTTAGTGTAGGTTTGAAAGTAAATGCTTGTAGAAATTCCAGTGCAGAAATAGTACAGCATGCAGCAGCTTATCTTCTAGACAACATGAGACACAAAGAATGCCTCATTTGGTCATTTCTTATGTTATACTAGCTACTGATTTAATCCTCAAGTCCTGTTCTCCAAAATATGATATAGTCAAAAATTCATAAACACAATTTCAGAAGCATTTGTTCTCATCAACAGCTTCTCAGAGATTATGAAGAAAAAATGTAAAACCAGCAGAGACCAACATTTACTTTCACAACTTACTAGCAGTCACAAAGAAGAATGCCGACTAAAGATTAAGAGTATCGTTTTAGAATCCTGGTAGCACTCAGATTCAGTGACACACATACCTGATCAGTTACAGAGAAAAGCTTCCCTACACAGCTTTGCTGGAAGGGAAGATATAACACGTCTTATCCTTTTCCACAAAAGAACATTCCTGGATCAAGATAGACATAAATCTTTATTATTCATGCTAATCCTCACACTTTTTGATGAGTCACCAGTGAGGGATCTAAAACTTAAATGTGGAAGCTATTATGACACAAAGCACTGAACATAGGCATCATTTTGCATTGAATAGCTCAAAATTTTTCAAATGTCAATAAGCTTCTGTTTCTGGAATATATTTGAACCAGTGAACTATAAAATTAAGTATAATAACAAATTAAAATTAAATAAAGGGTATGAGTTCTTCTCCTTGGAAAGAGATAGTTTCCTTTATCTCGTGTTATTCATGACCACTTCATTTTCTTTGCATCCTTTGGTCAACTTTCACTTCGTGTGAGCCAACATTTTTATCCAAACCAATTTAATCAAATCCGTTCAGTAAGTTCTGTAGTATATAGCTGCATGCTTTAAAAACAACTCTTTATTGTGGCATTTGCAATAGCCTGCAGTTAATCAACTATTCATAGTTACAAAGACGGACAGTGCTATTAATTGCAATGTAGTTTTTTTAGTGAAAAATTTCAGTTGCCAATTTATGTGGTCAACTAATTGTTTTGAACAGGAAAATAAAATACATTTTGTTAYAAACATGATTTACAGTAATGGGATGATTGAGTCCAAATAAAGAATGGATGAGTACATTTGAAACAACTGTAAAAAACTGCAGAGGTATGTCTTCAGCCATTGTGATAATTTTTTAAACCAGTCTTAGAACCAAACTTAATATTATATCTAGTTCATAGCTCTTAAGCATATGGAAGATTAAGACTGTCACAGTAGCTAGCAGTCCTTATTTTTAAATTACAATAACAATATATCATGACATCTTTAAGAAAGTATGAGTCTTCACATCCTTTGTATTTTAATATGCGGGTTTCAAAAGTAAGCATAGTGGGACACTAAATTAATATTAACAAAATGCTTAGTCATTTGCTATCTCTGAAGGCAAGTGACACTTCTGATAGTATTTGGTGAGCATAAATTGAACTGACCTTGGGAGAAACCTTAATGTCCTCATGTGCATAAAACAGTGAGGAGCTATCTATATGCAGTTTCACACCTCATGAACTTTTACACATTATTCATCTAAATCAGAGATCCAAATACAAAATCTGGCACTTGAGACATCATGTGGATTTCTGATATTCCTTGGCAAATGTAGGACCCTGAAATAAATGGCTAGATTTAAATGATTTACAGATGTAGGGGTAGGATAGTGGGGGAGAGGGTTACTTTCATTTTTTATTCCAGATGCATACCTAAAGTATAGATAATCATTGTTCTGCCTAAATGGTGTTTCAAAACACTACATTTGAGAGAGCACAACGGCATGGAAACTGATTATACAAAACATGAGTGGAGACTGCAGAATTTCCTAGCATCTGGCATACTCAGTTAAATGAAAAGCTTGTCATATGCTGGCTTTTCAACTGTGGCATGTCACCTGAAGTCTGCAATGCTACAGCGTGGGTGAAATGACACAGCTGATATGCCAGTATRTGACATACCTTTAATTTCACATTCCATGCATAGCTGCATCCCCCACTGTGGAATGTTGCAGGGGCATATTTTTCAGGTGATGTGACATTGTTTTGCTGGACTATTTGCTCCAATTTAAAGTCACAATTAGCGTTTGAGATTAGAGGAAAAATGCTAGCCAAGCTGTTTGAATGGTACCCTTTAACTGGAGACTGTTTTTTATCCTCTCATAATGCTAAGCACCATTGCTACTGTCGTTTATTTTATGTCCAGGAGACAAATGTTTTTTCTGAATTGGACTATCAAAGAAGGCATGTAGTAAATGCATGACAGAAACCTCTACGTAACTATTTTTGGCAGAATTCAAAAACAAAATAAAATGGCAAAATATGCTATATATTCAGTATACAGAAATCAACAAAATATGTGGTTTAACACATATTATCAAAATTTCCAGTAATATGTTATGTTTTCATATACAAATGAAAAAACATACAGAAAAGACTGCTTTAAAAAGCTACAGCAACAGCAGAAATACCAAAGGGATGTAGTGCCATGAATGCAATTACAGAAATAATCTTTCATGTTGAGTCATTCAAATTGTAAAATTGCAAAATATAGTCAGAAACACATAGTTGAAACACAGAGTTCCAAAACAAAGTTTTTGATAGGGCTCTTCATAAAATGACAAAGCAAATATCTGTATCGCTTTGCTCTGAAACTTTAGATATCATGTTATGCAAATAAAATAGGCTATTCTCAGTCCCCTCTTTATGAACATGCTTTTTTAAATATGACCTGCAACTCCAGCTCATGTCTGCCTTTGCACCTCTTGTTGGAAGAGTATTTCACATCTTTATTTGAGAAGGAATGTAAAATGCTGATAATTAGCAAACATTCCAGCTAGGTTATGGCTTTATTTTTATTAATATGCAATATATAACAATTTTCTTTTTCTCAAGAATAAATATGTTTTTTAAAATATAAACATAATTTAAATGCTACTAGAAGTACTTTTTGGGTAGCAATGGAAATTTAAAGTTATGTTTGAGAGGATAGGTCCAACATAAGGAAATAGCCATAGAGGCTTTAACACTGACCTGCCAATACACCTCAGACATTGTTTGGATGTACCTTTCCYAGGGTAACTGTCTCTGTGCCTACTTAGTCCTTGGTCTTTCTGCTAAAATGAACATGTAATTTGCCCATTCTGAAGAGGGTTTGGTAATCCAAAGGATTTGATCTGTTTGCCACGGTGTGGATCAATACCACCAACTCAGTTATTATGTGACAGTCTGGTGAACCAGTTTCCAACTCAGACCAAAGTAAAAGCTGTTGAATTAGTGGCAAGCTCTGTATCCTATTGCCACTCCAACAATTCCATTGTCACCATTTTGACACAGTTGTGGGGAAGTTAACAATCCATTCAGTTCTGATACTCCATCTATTCAAACTCTAGGACAGATAAAAAGCATGTACATAGCCTTTTCCACATGTATGTAGCCCTATTGTTTTTGTACACTTCTAATATAAAGACTCACAAAGGGATTCTAAACTATAGTTCCCTTATGTTAATGAATATTTTTCAAAATTTAGTGGAGGAATGAGTCAATTATTGCCAGGATCTGAGCCTTAAAAAAAAAAAAAAAAAAAGGAAAGAAAGAAAAACAGAAAAAAAATCATTACTACCTTCTCAGAGAACAAGTGGTATTGAATCATCAATAAATGCAGTATGAGCAGTCTGTAAAATATACACTCAGAACTATCAGAGAAAATAATTTTGAAACATAGAAAGAGCTCTGAAAACTAGATAAAAGAATGTAAACAAAAGCTATTCTTTTTATTCTGAATTACCCACCTGACTCAGTCCCATAATTTTCTAGGTAGGAGGAGGAGAAAGAAAAGAGAAAAGCTTGAATATCCTTTCCCTTTACTCTCTTTCTCAGTGAAGAAATCATAAGAATCTGAAAGGGCACATTTTCCATTGCGATTGCAAAAGCTGTGATATACTCTAAAGCCTGGTACCTTTTAGCTGTGTTCAAATTTGTGATGTTATTTTAAAAATGAATAATTTATAAAAAATTATAAAATTAAAATGCTTCCCACAACTCCCCTAACAATTTCATGCAAATATCTTAACTGCACATCCCTTGTTCTTCATCTCCTATTAACCCTTTCCAGTGGAATGAGGAGCTCTCTACACTGGGATGTATATAACCCTAGGCATGACTAGCCTTGAAGTTAAATTCACAGACTGGGACATTTCTATCACAATGATAATTATATAGAAGAAAAAACAGAAATACACTGAGTAAATTATTTTTCCTAGAATTTTAACTGAAACTATCATGCATTTAACATAGTATAGATTGCATATACAATAAAAATGCGAACCAATCTGTGTACCACATGAGTACACTGTAAATGCTTCTCCACAAACACTGGCTGAGGAGTGGGCTGGCTGTGCATTCATTGGTCTAGTCTTTTCACATAAATCATAGCTGTCCAAAGTGTAATCGGATTTACACTGGCTGCCAATGTTCCCAAAGGCTCCTGCACTAGCCAGCTTGGCAGTTCTATAAGGAAGGCCCAACCACACACTGTACAGCCTCCAGGGAGAATCCTTGTGTTAAGCACATCCCTCCATGGCCAATTAAACTGGCTTTAGAGTCACCTTGCACTGTTGGCATGGTGCAAAGAGCCTGCAGTGCAGCTGAGGACTAGGGCCAAAGTGGTGTCAGTTCTGATCCTAAGGTTGGGGAATGCTCTGTTAGAGAAATTTTAGAGTTACTTTCACAGCTCATTGCAAAAGAACCACACACATAACCTTCTCATAAAATAAAACCCTTCCCCATTATAAAAGCTGCAAATGAAAGCGTTCTCACCTCAGCAGAGAACAGCTCCCATACCCAGCAAAGCAGGACAGGATGACATTATGGTTATGGCTGTTGACTACAGAAATTTCTGAAGGCAGCCTCAGAAAATATGATGTATATCTTTTGTAGGTATAACAGATGAAAAGATATTTAGAAAGCTCTTTATTTTAGGAAGCATTTTAAGGTTTATGTTGCTTGCAAAAGTTCTACATTTATTAAATATATATGACATTACTCAGTACAGCATTTTTACTGCCATACTATACAATGACAAGCATCTATAAAACGCTGACTAACCAGCAGCAGCTGTTGAAGAACTTGCTGGAGTTGCAAACCAACCTTTCTCAGAAGTTTGAACTACAAGCTGAGAAAGCTGAAATATTAAGGAAAGAGTAAATGGAAACAATGAATAAAAACTGGCAGCTGACTTCACAGTGCTTTCAGAAATTGAAGATTCAAAATCTAACACCACAATCACCTGTAACCTCAAGAACCTTATAAGAACATTATAAAAATTTGGAAGTACACTAAAAAGACTCAAGGAAGCAGCTGTTTAAAAAGTAACACAAGCACTTCACATTAATTGTGAAATACAAGCAAGAATTATTTTATGCAGAATTCTTTTTTGTTAATATATATGTATATGCATGCTTTTATATATATATATATTTAAATGCAAAGTCTTTTTGGTAAGGTCATTCTTTGAGCTGAAGCAAAGCTATTTGCACCACAGAGTATAGATGGTTGTATTACATATTTCCTATGTATGCGCATTTATACGGCACAACTCTCCTTGGCTTTAGTAAGAATGTGCTTGGGCTCTGTGTTGGCTAATCAGCTACAATCAGGAAGCTGTGTGAACATCTATTATGAATTTAATTAAATCAAATTGCAGAGATTTTCTTTGAAGCATATTTTTAACACATGTTGCACAGCAATGTTTCATGTTGTGGTACACATCTTAATACCAACACATTCCTGTGGACCACCAGTCCTTTGAAATGCTAGAACTATACTTTACCAGACATACTCATTAGCCCTGTACCAATTTCACAACTGAAGGATCTTTCCTTGCCTCTTATTTTATACTTTCTTTGCATCAAATCATGGCCTGGCTTATATTAAAAATGATTGGGTGTATTTATTAAAACTAAAATTAATTTCTTTAACACACTACATGTTGGTGACATTTTTCTATGCATAATATACATTCATTTTTGGTCATGTACTTATGGTAAGAAAAGGCAAAGTCAGAAGCACAGAATATCAGAAGTGGACTAATTCGAGAAGCTTAACAGCATCAGGATTGTGGAATTCAAACTCAGATCATCTATTTGCCTTGAGAACAGAGCAAACACTGAAAGGCAGACAAGTCTGCGTGCGTCCACATTTACTTTTGATAGTGTCCTTCCTTGAATGGAAATGGATAGTATTTCTTTATACAAGTGGACTCCTAGGGATAAATGTATCAAATCTTAATAACCCAGGCAAGGGGTATATTGACAGAATGATTTATGATTGCCATGATGCAGTCATAGAAATAAATGTTAATGAGCTAAGATACCTTGTAGAGTAAAGCAGTACATATTCCTTTAAAAACAATGTGCTTCAGTAACAGATAGCAGCTCCCGAGAGGCTGCCTTCCAATGCAGATATCATGGATTCTTACAGCATATTCATTTCATTGTTTTGATCATTTCCCAAAATATACCACTTAGACATGGATACACTAAAATGAAATTTTTCTTCATCCTCTAAATAGTACTCAGAATAAAATAACAGGGACACGAAGAAAATAAAGAAAAGAGAGCATTTCTTTGTCTGAATCCAGGTATTGTTTTCTGTAGCTGAAGTAGTTTCATTGATACAGTTTCATTTGCTGAGTATCAGGAAAAAAAAAAAAATCCAAAAAAAAAAAAAAAAAAAAAAAAAAAAAAAAGACATTTGTATTTTCTATTTAATAATACATGGGAAACACAAGAAAAACATTTGTAGTCATACTATAATGAATCACCATCCAATCAAAAGGTTTCTTACTTATGACTGTAAGTCTCCTCTGTGCTCTAAGCTTCTCAGCAGAGGGAATGGGAATTTGAGATTTTGCACGATGTCAAGAGCAAAATCAACACTGAGTAAAAATAATACATCTTTCTCGTTGTAACTTCATGGCACAAAAAAATGAGCAATTTATTCCAAACAAGGAGAAAACTCAATCTTCATATTGTGGATTCAGTAACTTACACTCATTTGTATTTAGCACAGGGTCCTCTATTAGCAGGAACATTTTCTATTTAAACAAATGTAGGGGAAAATAAAATTTTGATTCCCTTATATTTCAAATAGAAGATGATATGGATCAGTTATGAATATTAAAGTAGGCGCATAAGAGTCCAGACTTCAGGTTATTTCTAGCTATACGACAGCCTTTTTGTGGACTCGAGTGAACCTTTCTGTTTCTATGCTTCAGCTTTCCTATCTGCAAAATGGGAATAAAAAATGTTCTTCAGATGTATTTCCACATTTTTAGAAAATACTGGGCATATGAAATGCCATAACACACTGTTGGTGAGATAACAAAATTATACACTAAGTTTAATAAATACAGCCTGATTAAAACTCTTAAGTATAACTAATATAAGAAGGTAGGTTACAACTGACAGTTTTTGCATTCAATGTGTCTCGTGGGATACCCAACTGAATATGGGCAGAAAAGCCCATTTGCAAAAAAAAAAAAAAATGCTTCAGTTAATTCCGGTGTAGTTGAATACAAGGGCCAGAAACTATAAGTGAATGATTTCACTTTTGGCAAGATTTTGTTTCCTTATTGATTCATTCGGAGAGACCACAAATGACAGCATCCATCACCTGTAAAAATAAAGTTGGAAGCACGCAGCTGCAGAACTGTGTAGAAGCAGGCATGATGTATCCACTAAATGTTATGTCCTGTAGACCACAACTCACTATAAATCCATCTATCTAGCAATTAGACACTGCAGCCTGAACTTTCTGTTAAAAAGGGCACTGGTACGGAATTATTTTCATACACGCCAATTCATAGCACGTAGAGAAAAGAATGTCTCAAGAACCAATCATTAAAGGCTTCCCAATGGTACACAACAGTACCACCAGTTGCATCTGTCTGTATATTTTTAATGAAAGTATTCCATGCTCTCCTGGGGAAAATGAATAATCATGCTTAGTTGAAAACTGCTTTTTCTTACAGGAATGTTCATGAAACACAAGAGTAATTGTTTTGGTATGAACATTGCTGAAACACATGGAGAAATGTTTTGATATAAACAAATATTTTCTTCCATGTTCTCTCTCTCCTAATCAATAAAGTTTACAAAAGGAAACAACACTGCTTGCTGGCCTGCATGGCAAAAGCAGCAAGAAGGTAACCAAATCAATAGGGAAGTGACTTGGAACTGAGCAAGTGATTTATAAGCTGTATTTTACTATCCTTGCAAAAATATATAATTAAGRACACACGATGTACACTGGTAAAAGAGAGAGTTCTACATTTCTTAACACTAACTCTGTTGCAACTTCCATTGACCTGCAGCAATACCTCTACACATTAGGTTTGTACTTGCAATAGAGAGGGGAAAAAGATGGCAGACCCTGAAGGGAAGTTAATAGGCAGTAGATCGTCTTTTCATTAGAAAAGAAACTGATGAAAACCAGTCAATGAGGGATGAGGAAAATGACTACATCAGCAATCTGGTGTTCTTCCTATGTGGGTTCATGTTAAAATTTAGAAATAACATCCATTTCATTGTAGATTTTTCTTTTTTTTTGAAAAAACATGAAATTCCAGAGAAAAACTATGAATGAAGAAGCTAATGGTTCCTGCTGAACTGAAAGATTCCTTTGCTCAGTATTAGAATTTCCATTCAAGGGTTTACTAGTTTACCAGCCCTAAAAGAGACTTCCCTCAGACGTAAAACCAACAGTGCTACCCAGCTGTGCCCCTACATCTATGAGCTGCTTAACAGCTAGTTAAATGTATAAAACAAAATTGAAAGATCTACAGAGGCAGTTCAAAAATGTTTCACTTTACATTAAGAAAAAAAAAAACAGATTTAATAATTTTTTTAATCTCAATGATTTTACGTATTTTTTATTCTTTACACTGGTCTCACTTGGTTGACCTGTCAGGATGTACAATATCACTATCACAGCAATTTACCATTAATATTACTACGAGGTAATAAGATTATGGAACAGCAGATCCCATTCTACATGGTCACCTATGACCCACTTCGGCACATTCAGTTCATCGCAGCAGCGGCCTAGGAAACACTTTGAAATTTTTAACACTTAGATTTTTCCTTTGTATATTTATAGCAAGTGGGAGTGAAAGCACAGAAACTGTCAGGAATCTGTGTGGTCAAGGACTGAATATGGATCCTTAGACTACCACAAAAATGGTATTTTACTGTATCATATGTCATAGATTTTCATCCAGTTAGCTCTTTAATGAACTCGAAGTCAAGTATAGCTCAGGCTAAAAAGATATCCCAAAAAAGCATCCAGTATTAACATGAAGGCATCAAGACATGGAAAGCTTTACTTCCCTTGGAGATGCTTGTCATAAGCTTCTTAGACATACTGGTGTCTTGCATGGGCTCTTTTGCCCAGAAATCATACACAGGTGAGGTTCTCAAGGTGCACTTAGAATTGACATTGCATTAAGAGGCCTTCCAGGATACAGCTTTCCCCTTTAGTCACATGGTTGGAGGGACTCCCAGGTGTGAAGTATTTCACTAACTGTGAAATGCATTATATCAACAGTAATCCAAATGGTATGGCTGATGCTGGAATCAAACCTACCTCAAAGGTCTGTAAGAATTGCACAGCAACTATGATGAAATGATACCTCTTCTGATTGTCAGAATTACTGATCTCCCCAAACAGAAACTGGATTACAACATGTATCCTGTCTACCATGAGACGCACTTTGGTTTCATCACATCTCCAGAAAGTGGCAATGCCAACTTTTTGTAATCCCAAACAAAAAGCAAAAGTGGATGGATAACCTGGTAGGCGCTTTTGCACATCTCTGTAGCCAGCATAAGGATGCTGTAAGCCCTGACGGTGTGGATGCTGAGAGAAAAAAATCAGCACAGAAGAGTCTCTCTGTCATGGTGCTCTGGAGAGTACTAAAGAGCAATGCGGATATGGCCATTATGACTGCAGTTAAGAGTGTGGCTGAGAACCCACACCTAGGAGAAATGGGCTTCAGGGATTAGTGGTGGTTAGTTAATTTCAAAGCTATCAGTCATTGTCATTACAGTGTGAAATAGGAACAACTGTCTGTAGCCAAAGGTGAAACAAATTTAGRAAGTGCTAGCAAATTTCTAATTCAAAAGAAAGGTCTGGATCAGAGTTCTGTAACTAATGTACAGAGGTTAAAAAAAAGGAAGACAGCAGGATTTTGGAATTTCTCTTTCCATTGGACACCCATTTCCACTTTGATACTACACTGGGACAGGAATTCCTCGAAGTTAGATCAACATAGAAAGAATAACTTTATCCATTTCTAAAGTCTTTGGTGAATGGAAGAAAAGTCAGCTGCCACTCAAGGCTTCAGATCTGGAAGATAGGGTTCGTTTAGATACGCCCATTTTCTATAATTTACTGTTGAACGCTATTTCAAAACATGCTTTTTAGTATTCACACATTCCCTCTGCTTTCAGGTATTTGCTTTGTAAAGAAGCACTGCGTGTCCTTCCTATGTAGTGTGGAGACACCCAGTGGAAAAAACAAAGTAGCACAGGAATTAAATGACACTACGGTAACTCAAGCTGCTAAGAAAAATCGTGTGTATCTCTTATTTATGCTGCAATTCCCAACAATTCGAGTGTTGCCTCTTGGCTATCAATTGTGAGACTAAGTTGTTCTCATTTAAAAATCTTCACAATCAATACCTGAAATAAACGATACATTTTAATCTTCCCAATAGCAATTTCTTCTTTGAGATTTCTCTTTTTTCTGTGATTTGGAAGGAATAGAAGATTATATAAAACTACAGATGAATTAAACCTCATACTTCTTTTTTAACAATCATAAAAATCTCCACAAAATGTTTTAGTTTTATATTTTGAATAAAGATTTCATTTTTCATTCTATTTTCTGATCTAATTTTATCTTCCTTTCCTTAAAATGTATTGTAATGCAGAAATAGGAAAACAATTTAACAGAAGACATATGCATGCTACTTACTTGGGTGACCCAGAGAGAAGGGCAACTTACTAGCTGCTCTTCTGTGTAGAAATCAAAACAATAAATTTCCTATTTTAAAGAAACATTTTGCTTAAAGTAAGTACTCGTTTATTGTACATCTTGTGACTAATGAGGTCCTCACAAATCTTTGTAGATGTAGCAGGAGAAATAGTTTAAAAGACTTAGTTCACATCTCCTTAATACTTTTTAGAATTTTTTTTTTAATTGGACAACCATTACTCAGAAAAATGGTAGAGTCCAAATTCTTCTTGCATTATGTTATCTCCTACATCCTTCATCTGACCAGTGCAGCAGATGAAAAACAAGGAAATAATTACAGCTCCACGATTCTGCGGGCAAGCCAACACCAACCTAATGTCCTAGCAACACATGTTTTTCATAAGACATTACACATCAGCTGGATTAATGGATCAAAATTTTGTCCCTCTTCTGATGTCAGAGAGGCAGAAGTGTTTAGAGCAGAAGCCAGCTCTGTATGCTTTATTCCAGCTGAGAGCTTTCCATCAACAGAACAATTCTCTACTGATTAATTACAGCCAGCATCTGGCTCTTTTATATCACCTGAACACTAAAAGATGTCAGATCAGTGTGGAGATATCTGTCCTTTCATGTAGCAGTTAGTGAAACCAATACTACAGAATGTAGTAGTTAATTATTACATACTATCTATGTAATTCTTTGAATAAATTAATGGTATGAATCACAGCATTAAGTGCCACTAGAAATGATTGATGGAAAGGAATAGCAGATTAATATAAAACAAAACAAACAAACAAACAAGACAATAGAGCTTCTCATTTTACTTGATATTTTCTGTTAATTTTGGATATTTAAGTATCTTAACTTCCTTTGACTGATTTACTTTAAAGGAACAAGATGGACATGGGAAGACTTTTGATAAAGTTTTTTTCCAAAATGGATTTGTTAAAAAAGCATACATGTTTCATCAAAATTAGTATTTTCTAAAGCCACTTGGAATAATCCAGTGTAAACCTTCAGCTGACATTTTTGGAGAACCATCCAGAATAGTTCAGAGATCTCTTTTTTTTCCTGAATAACAATAGCCAATTTAGAGATTGCTGTGTAGAATTATATCTGTTTTCCTCTTCATATTACCTGGCACTTTTTGAAAATTTGTATTACATTACTGCATCATACAGTACTAAAAGATCCTTCCCAAACTCTCTGCAGTCAAATTAAGTTTTCACTGTTTAAAATAATTGAGGAAACAAAATTTGTTGTTGATACATATTATTTACCTTTTTTGTTAATAATTTATGAATGTACAGAAAAATATATAACAGCACAAGTCTATGGACAGATCCTTGTGGGACTTCCTGAGTAAMTTCATCATGAACATGCATAATTTATTCCTTATCTCTCTTTTAAAAAAATAGTATTTAAAATACTCTTCTAACCATTGTTGAACAGCAGCAATAATTCTTTTTCAATGATCCTTTAAATGTATGTATATTTGGAAAAAGCAGATCTAAATCTTAATGCATATGGTTTTCTCTCGACAACTTGATAGCGGAAAACATGAAGGTAACAGTATTATTTAACTACAATTCCATTAAATATGGGTCTTGTCTCTTTCAATAAGCACAGGTAATCACATATTCAGTAAACTTCTAAAATAGCCATTCAATATAAAGTCATTTTAAGAGAGATATGCAAAATCTTACTCTATATGACTAAAATTCAACAGATTACACTAGCACTGCAGCTTTACAGCTGGATCTCTAGACACCCATTACCTTTTGTGAGCTGTTTGTACTGTAGCTTTTGATATTCTTAAAGGATTGACGGCATCCATTTCCTTTCAAATAAGGTCGTTTTCAATTTAGCAGCATTCAGCAACCTGCAAATCTGAGTCTGCAAGGCACTCTTAAGAATATCACTTTCAGACGATGGATGTTTTCCAGGTGGTTTTGCAGAGAACCATGAAATGCAGCTGCTACAAAACCTTTGATGAGACGTAAGTAGAACAACATCAAAAGTGCGCTTCTTTCCGAGCAACTACATGAAAGCGCAAAACTAGCTGACAGTGTCACATCATGGAATTCATTTTAACTTGCAGACAGAAACCAAGAGGAAAGATTATTTCTATGGCCATTGCTTGGAGCATGGCCTATACAGTATAAAAACACAGGAACAGATTTTTAACTCCATCATTATATAATCAGACACAAAGCAAAAATTAAGACTTTCAAATAGAACTATATACACACACACATAAATGTATGGTATCATAAATCATGATACTGACTTCTCCAAAATTTCTTTTTACTGCAAACAGCAAGGTGCATAAACAACATTCACAACAGCAACTMTCCTTGCAGCCTCACCCAGCCTCCTAAAAGGTACAGCAGCTGGTACGGACAACAGTGCTCAGTAAGCCTAAGGCAAGCACAGTATACTTATACTCATTTATCTAGTTTGTTAAAAAACAGCTCAGTCTAAGTGTTTCATCAAACATTTATAAAACACTGGCTGCTATATAAAAGGTCACTTCTCTAGGCAGAAATAATTGATTCCAAATTTATTACATGCTTAAGTTCCTAGCATATATTTCTTTCTCTCTTTTATAATTTTGTTCGGAAGATGGAAAGTTTATATGACAAAGCCACCTTTCTGAATTCCCTATGCGCATTTGGACCCAGTAGACTTGTCTTAGTTATGTACAGAGATGGAACAGATAATCTTATCTGTAATTAAAAATAATTTTTAAAAGGTCTGTTCCTGAAGAAAGCATAATATAGTAATTATCATTGGAGGTATACTATTGAGAACACATTTCTTCAACTCACAGGACAAGACTCCGTGGGGGAACATGCATTTAAAAATGAATGCCTTGACTCAGTWAACTTGCCAGTGAATAGTTCACCAAATTCAAATGCATCAGGCTTTATTTTGATCAGCATTTGGGACCATTCTGATGAATGAGAGGAATCTGAAACAGTGTTTACCTGAATTCTTACAAAAGTTGATTCCTAATTACAGAAAAACGGAAGGATTTCACTTTTTAATGTATGTGTAGTTTATTGCAAGGAGAAAATTGTTGCTATTACAGCCACAAGTGTATGTTCCATGCCACAGGCCAGTAAGTAAAATCTTTTGTTTTAATTAAACTACAATAAGCAGTGCATTTTGTTTCTACAGTTAAGGATGTCAGCATTTCCACTGAAACCCTTTATAGCACTGTATGTAACCTAACTATAAAATGTGCCCAAAGCTGGCAACTAGTACATCTCAGCTACAGAGAATTTCTTGCATTTTCTAAACCTTTTTTTAAGTGTATTTCTCTGGTTAAAGCCAGAAGTAAGAGACTTGATTGGAAGCTTTGCCACTGCCTTCAGCAGATAGAAGTTGGATCCAAGGTAAATAGGTACTTGGTCTACTTAGTATCTCTGCTGCTGCTATTACTAGCCTTGACTGTAGTCATATCCCCAACTCTACCACTTACGGTCTGCTCATGAGCACACTCTATACCAACTTAAATGGAGTTTTAATTTTTATGGACTGATCATACAAACTGATTTTTCCCCACTGGAATCCAGACAGACACTTGAAACAAAAAGGCTGAGCAGCTTATGCAAATAATCTTCTGTCATATTTACACTGGCAAATATTATACTAGCAGAAAATCTATATGCCAATGTTTGGAAAAATACCACTAGTATCTTTCTGGCCTCCACAAGAGAAAAATCCCAAAGATTTGCTTCCTACCTTAGGAAGGGGACCTACACACCTGATCTACAGAGACTTTTCTTTTGCTTGTTGTCCTGAAACAAACCTGATCCTGTAGCAAGGACTAAAGCTATCAAGCTGTTGACATGAAATTATGATCAGGAAAAATATTTTTTTTTAAATTTAAAGTGTGCTTTAACTGTATATTTAGTCATTTTTTTCAATATCTGGATATTTTGTTTATTTTCACTTTAACACATATCTTTATTCATATTTGCTCTTCAGTATCACTGCAGTTGTAAGTACTTTACATTCTATTTTGGTCCACTAAACTCCATCAGTATTTTTCTGTGAAAAAATCAATTTTATTAGGCTCAGAAAACCAAAAAAAGTTTCATTTTGGTGCCATTATAAAGACATTTCAGATCTGTTATCTTGCAAGAATTTCTTCCAATAAAAACAGAAACTGAACATACTCTGTCACCTACTTAATCACGAAGTCTTGGCAGAGTTTCAGTAGCTCTCTCCCTTCTATTGCCACTACCCTCGGGTACTGTTAGATTTCCCGGCAACATCCTTGCCAACACACAGTGGTCTCACAGCCATTCACGAGTTTCTCTTTCTGGTCAAACTCATTCATTTTAGCTTTTTCCTTTCATGGTTCTTACAGAACAGCCACAAGAGCAAAGGGGTCCTCGTCCTAGACTTGGCCTGCATAGCCCTTTACTCTCGTCTATATGAACTGGTTTTACTCCTTGTTATCCTGCTACCCTATCCGGAATTTCTAAAATATTTTTTGGAGTTGGGCTTTGTTTTTTGTTTTGTCTTATTTTTTAAGAACCTCCATCACAGTGATACTTTAGTCCACAAGCCATGTAACCAATTATTCGTATGGTTTAATTGAGTCTTGTATCTGTGACAACTCTTCCATCTGATTAACTTTTCCAAGCTGGTCCCACTCACACGCATATATACAAGGAAATTTGGCTGACACAATAGGAGTTTCACCTGCATATCTGCTGTTATAACTGTCATTTACAAGGTGCTTGTGATTTTTTGTGCATTTTACACAACCTTTTTTGCAAGCTGAAAAATAAGCATCCCATTTACAGTGCTAAGTAACAACAAAAGGCAGTGAAGAGGATATAACCTTTGCACAAAAGCTGCAAAGTAGCATAGAAGCACAGCAACGTATTTTAGAATGGTATCCAGAAGGATGACTTTAATATTCTTATTCTATGTCTGTCCATTACCAGAAAAATGTCTGTTGTCTGTATCATAAATGTTCAGCCTGGCTCCAGAAAACTATATACAAAGCACTTCTTGATGAGCACAGAAGGAATTTTTTCCTTGTTGCTATAGGATATTTACACTTTCAAGGATGCCCCAATTGGAAGCAGCACTTAAAATATATCAGCAGTATTTCTTTGACATCTGTCACACACATTTCAGCACAGTCCTTTCCAACAACACATTCTTATGAATCATCTACTTAAAATCTACCTCATGTGCCAAAGAGATGGTGATAATGGAAATCTGACAGTTTTTTGGATTTGTTACACTGATAAAACCAGGCGATATGCTGAGACAAGTCCAAGCACCTATAGCGAAGGAGATGGAGTGATACAGTTGAATTCCATCTGTGCTACAATTATTTGGCTTTTCCACATGATAAACTAAATTATTCTCATTAGTTTCCATTCCACACCAGGTTAGCAACCCAGCCACCACTGACCATCTTAAAAAGAGGGGAATGTCAGTTCTAATCAGGTAGACTAAGCTTGTTGGTAGAACCCCAGTAGGTTCAGCAATCAAGGAGAGAGCAACAAAGATACTTAGATTCAAGAAGATACAAACTTATTTACCCTCAGTTCAGAGGCTATCACCAACCCCGCCTTATCTGTTAAGTGCTGAAGCACCCATAACACATTTGAAAAAGACTTTGTTACTACGCAATTTTAAATTTTCTAGTGAAAATCCTTAAAGTATTGTAAGAACTTAGCATAAGAATCTCTGCATTAAGGCAGCCAGCCAACTCAGTACCCCACCTCCAAGAGATACCAAGAGTGGATGTAGAGGAAAAAAATTGAAATGAAATTGAAAAAAAATGAAACTTGGAATGGTAATTCCAAAGTATACTCTCCCAACCTCCACCAGTTTGCAGCTCAGACTTCTTGACCCAGAGGTGAGATCTTTGTGCTTCCCCATCCTTTAAGAATTCTTCTTTCACAAATTTGCATAGCCATTTTTTGAATTCACATAAAATCTACAACRTGATAGAAGGGTTCCACAGCCTAATTGTATGGTGAGAACCACACACAGTTTTTTGTAAACCTGCCACTTGCAGATCTTCTGTGCCAAAATGGATGAAACTGACTGGAGTTACTTCAGCAGTGCATGCTGTAACGGAACTATTACAGCATGTAATACACACAAATTATCAATCAGTAATTTGGAGACAATCCCTGCAATGAAAATCTGTTGTACAGAATCTGCCAGGATACAGTTAGATAAATGATGCCACGGATGATCTGCACATTTAGTGAATAACTGGATCACTATCTTTGAGATTCTGAAGTGAACTGCACCTGCACCTGCCAAATCAGTGAATGCAAATGCATTAACCATGGACTAAAATAAACAGAGATGTGCAAGCTGCAAATTTTTTTTAGCAGAGACTGATGAGGGGAGGATAGTGTGAAAGGTCATTTCAGTGAAGATAAGAAAGAGGATGTTCATGTTTGAAATGTATATCTAACATCTTATAAGTCCCTCACATTACATCTAAAATGCTTTTACGAAAGAGCATCATTACAATGGGCCTCTTCAAATAACACTAAGGGCTGACATTTTTACCTTACCTTATTGACTATTCATTCTACAATTTTCTCCATAATTGTTATTTTACAATATAGCCCACAAGTARCAGGGTCTTTCGTAGATGTACTGTTGAAGTTCAGTATTACTTACATGAATATATGCTTTGCCTTTTAACAGTTTTTGCCAGGTTTTGTTTGCTTGGGTCTTTTGACAGTTTTCATATTGCTTCTACCACTGAGTTTGCAATGATGCAGCGAGAACATGACAATCAAATTTTGTTGCTCTGCAAAATTCTGAAATCCCAAGATGCAAACCGAAGTCCATTATCTGTAACGATACCCTCTGGAAACGCATGCTGGGCAAGCCATGCCATGGGAGAAGTTTACATTACTGCATGAAAAAGATCTATTTCTTAATTGGAAAAGCAACAAACTATCACAAGGTATACTTGATTTGTTTCATGCCACCCCACTCTTGCTAATTTGCTGGAAACCTATCACAGACACTGCATTGGCTTTATTGTTTTTAATGCCTAAAACTATCTATCTGATCTATAATGAATTTGTTTGCAAAGGAGATTAACTTGCTAGAAAAGGTCAAATATGGATTGTCCATGAGGGCCTGAAAAGTCTCCATTTTTCAGACTTTTTTCCCCAAGTTTTTCACAGAAAGGAACAGCACATGCAAAAGTGACCTGGAAAAGAACTTGTGGTTTTTACATAGGAATAAGTACTAGCATTAAAAAGAGAGGCAGAAAGGTAGTTATTTTCTGTACCCAGAACCACCATAATTTTGTATGCATGATGACAGCTACTGGTAATTATCTGTTAGTTATCTATATATATACACTGATATTTATACTGTTCTTGCATGCCATTTATCGAATGTAGGTTTTACATGACATGGCCACTAAGCTCCAAACATTCCAATATATTTAGAACCAAAGTTAAAATGCAGTTTAAAGTGCTAGCATTAGCTGTGAACTAAGCAAATTCCCTAAGAAGAGATAATCTTCACAATGAAGGGGCAACGCACACAATGTAGATTTTATATTTCTTTTGTTCACTTTTATGGCACAGTTATTTTATTTTACTTGTTGTTAATTTGAAACATTATGACCATTTTATTCTGCTTATAAATTACTCCACCTTAATTTAGATACAGCTGCTTCAAGTCATTCTTTCTAAAAAGCCAATAAAAGCAATTTATAGAAACAAGAACCAAAGCACTATCTGTCACTTAATTTATAAAACTTAGGTTTTCCTTTAGTGTCATATTTTTAATTGGATACATCTGTAATTTATTTATTTTTACCCCAAGAGAAAACGTATCATAAAATGGCTACATATTAATGATGAATACATCGATCAATGCAGAACAGTCTCTTTGACCTATGATGCTGATTATAAAGGTCCTTAAAGTTGGTGCAGTGAGTGAAACTAGTGCACCAGTAATGAATTAGCACCAGGATATCAGCCAAGAGATGCCCACAAACTCTTTGCTATGCCACACTGACCTTAATATTATTAAATAACAGTGTTTGTCTGCAAATAAAGTTAACTGTTTTTCCAAATGTCTAGGTTAACAACAGACAGAACTCCCTAGATTCTGTATTATAAACACTGAATGCAACACTAGTTAAGAATAATAGTTTAAAAGGCTTCATCTAGAAAACATAATTTATGCATTTTTTGTATACTCATCTCATTACAACAATCTCTTTTAACCTTGAAATGCACATTTTTTTCAGTTTGCATGATTTCCATCTGAAAGATCTGAAAAATTGATCCTGGGGATAATTTTTCACTAGTCTGGGACCTAAAGTTTCTTATCCTCAGATAGCTCTGTGTTTTCTGAGGAACTCATGAGTTCATCATATATGAAAAAAATATATACACAAAATTTGGATACTTTTTTCCTGAACCTACAGAAAATAACATCTAAAGGTCTTGGGATCACTGCATAATGCTTCTTACCTCCCTAAATTTGTTTTATGTGCCACACATCCTTTGGAATGAAATCAAAGCAGGCTGCTACCACTTTATCTTGGAGGGATACATCATAAAATCATTCCTCTCTTTTTATCCATAAACGAAGCCCATGGTACCTTCACACAAGTCTTTCTTTCTCTTCTTGTCTCAGGTAAGGATTTCATAGGGTCCCTTATTTAGACAAGTATCTTCTCCTCACTTGCCACCTGCCCTCTACATTATTCATTACAGACACATGCCATAAAGAAAATGTCAGGGTCCAGCTAGTTTTCACAGAAAAACCAAGTGCTTTGGGGAACTGTGAGGCATTTCTAACTCCTTTCAGTTGATTGCTGCATGGGAAAGCCTTTGCTTCCTTAAAAGACATCATACTGCTTCAGAAAGATTAAAATACTAATCGTCTGAATCAACCAGTTTGCTATGCACCTGAGTCAGTTTTAAAACATAAGGTGTGATTTTGACAGTCACCAGTGTTGATTGCCCAGCCTGTTATACAGTGGACACTACAGTGAAAGGAGCCAAACATCTGCAGTTCTCATTAAGTTTTGCAGGAGTGATAGACACTTAGAATTTCTGATAAACAAGTCCATATTTTCCCAAGTACCTGGAAAAGGGAATCTCCAAAGAACATTCACTATGTTTTATCATTTTAAATATAGAAAATGTTGTTAGTATTTGAGGAAGATACAAAGGATAGAAGAGCAGATATACCTTCTCTGCCCAGAAATGTATTTTGTGGAGGATTTTGCCCAGAAGAGGTCAAATTTTCTCACACAGAAGTAGACTAGCTCATTAAAAGGAAATTTGCTTAAGCACTATATATTCTTGATCCCAATTTTGTAAAAGTTTGGAAATGTCCAAGAAGTAAGAAATTCTCCTCCTTCCCACCCTCCCTCCAAAAACATAAAACACTAAGAGAATCTATTGGGAAGCAATTTCTAGAACTATATGGCTACTGAATCAAACAAACAGCTGATGGATTGCACACTTTAAAATCACTAACAAATGAAGTGAAGGTCATCACAAATTAAAAACTGAAGCTAAGCTGTACATTAGAAACTAACTATTGCCAAGACTATAGATCAGTCTGTGCAATATGGAATCTGTGGAATCCATCTGGCTAGTGCACAAGAAAAACTCTATCTTCTTTGGTACTTATCAAGTCAGATGATTCTACAGAACTGTGAAAGTTCTCTCAGTTTTTTTTCAAGATACAAAGTACTGCAGACATATGCTTTCAAAGGCTGCCTAGACAAAAAACTCAACAATTTTAGAACAGAAGGGCTATTAGAGGTAATTCAGTTTATGGTATGCACCAGGGCTGAAAGTGAAAAAGCTAACCTCTATCCAGAACTACAACCATTTCTCCAGAATGTATTTTAAGGAATGATGCAGCTATGAAAGAGTTAATTAACACGTCTCCTGCTCTACACCAGGGAGATAGAATCCACTATATTCTTCCCCAGCTCTATAGGAACAGTTTTGTATACATTTCATTCTGACCCTCTAGGTCAAATTGCAAAACATAGGGAATTTCTTTGAAAACTATGAGAACCTGAAAAAAAAGAAAAAACCAAGGAAGACATTGAAAGCAAGCATAATTATTGACATGTAGATTTTCATATAGACTAGTACATAAAAATATAACACTGCCTGTTCCAGAAAGAGATCCAATCATTTTATGCGCTTCATAGAAGGTTACACATTTTTTTAAAAAAGTATCAAAAATAAAAATAAATGTTTTCACAATCACACTTCAATGAGAGCCCCTCTCATTGTCTTTAATGTGGTACAAATCTCACTTATTGAGGTCTTACCTTTCTTTAAGCTACCTTAACTATGATGACTGTTCCTATGTATACAAGCTCTTAGACATCTACATGCTTTTCTACACATGGAACAGTACACGATAACCTAGGGAGGACTTTACAGTGCACTCACAGTCCATCCTAACTCCCTTTTTGGGCACTCCTTTACCATTCACTATGCACAAAACAGTCAACTCTGATTTCTGTGAGAGTATTTATAAGGATTTAATAGAAAGTCAGCAGACTATAACTTTACAACCAAAATTTTTTTCTATTATCTCCCCATGAAAATCATTCCAGGCACATCTGACCAATCCCCCAATTACTCAGGTTATACATTTTGTTGCTCCATAGGCACGGCAGATTGCACACATGCTGGGCTACTTACATATTTCCTTTTTCCCCCACAAAGTCGCTATGCACAATCTCCCTAGGCTGGAAACGGTCTGTGCCCCTATATGCTACAAGCTTTATGCGTCCTTTCCCATATTCCTGTTGACTTCTACTACTCTCTTTTCCTCTCCTCTTCACATTGCAAGGGCACCCTATAATCTTCATGATAACCTTCTGCCTATTTACCAGACACTATTCTTAATTTCTCTATTTCTTTCAGATGAGACTAATAACTTTTTTTTTTTTTGAGCTTGCATTCTTGCATCATTTGGTCAAGAACTCCCACGTCCTATCTCAGAGCTGTGAATGTATTCTAATCTTAGGGGAAATGAGTTCTCAGATTAATTTCCACACTAGTTCCTAACAGACTTTTTCCACACGTCATGGCGGGTAGACCCAACATCCTTGAGATTTTAGTATCTGTCTTTACTTGGGAGAGTTTTAAAAGTAAAGTAACATGAACATTTGAAGATCACATCTGAAATCCACTAGCAGATATATGTGCTTACTCAATGCTTTTCTAGGAATTTCTTCAGATATGGAGCCACATGAGTATATTTCCTCTTCATCTTAAGTTCAAGTCCAAGGACTTGCTCCCCTAAGATCAAATATATGCAAATTATAATTTTTTTTTTTTAGACATTTTTCTTACTCTTGTTCCCACATGTGAAAAATGAGAGCAGTGCCAGACTGACGTCTGTAATAACGAAAATCAATGCATTCTTTTTTCTTCTTTTCTTACAGTAAGTTTCTAGCACACAGATATTTTTATATGTGATATTAATTCACTTCCTTGTTTCAAATATATGCGGTATATTTGATAAAGACTAGAAGCCACCTGCATCAACTGCTACCTGAGTAACTGTTTCTGTAGGTTCATAGCTGTGTAACTGACTTCAGAACCTTTCCCCAAGTCTCTGTAGAAAGAACTTCAGTTACATGGATTATCAGGACGCTTCTAAACAAGAGTCAATTTTCAAAAACCAACCAATTTTCTAGGCAGTTTTTGCCAATATTTAAGTTATTTCTAAAAAACATTTCACCCGTGTCTAGACCTACTACCCACTGCTGACTCATCTTCAGGTACCCCTTATAGCTGCCTCTAGCCAGTCCCAATAGTTCTCACTAGAAAATCCAGCATGCCTTGATGTACCTTTTGAATAAAAAGAACCGCTTGAGAACTATCTGATGATTTCTTCTGAACTACCTTGCATCATATCCTTCACAGGACCTACAACAGCTCTGTCTTTTTTTTATTCTAGGCAACCTTGAAGGTAACCTAACAGAGCATCCATCAAAATAAAAACCACACACAAAACTGGCTAAACACCAATAGGTTTGCAAATTATGGATCTAGAGACACTTGCTATTATTTCAGTGGGAGTTTCAAGTGGCTAAGGGATATAGGGCTGAATTTTTTTCCCCTATTGGTCCAGTACAATTCCTAATACATGAACAGCTTGAGTAATAACTTGAGAACTAGAGAAGCATTAACATATTCTTGATCCAAGTGAATGCTAAGCATTAGTATCTTCCCTAAATAAGGTAAATGCAGTAGGGAGAACATGATGACAGTGTTAAAGTTAACGACCCAGTGCAATAGTATTTAAAACAGATTTGGTGCTAGCTTAATGACATTAATTGCTACATTGGACAAACTGAAGAACAATGAATACATTGTCCCTGAAAGTCCTGAAGCAGCATCTTGTCCATTATCTTAAGGATGCAGTGACATCGATGATCTTCAGGTAACTGGAACTTTGAGTGTACTTTGTTTGTCCTGCTACATCAGCTAACTATGAATTATTAATCTAAGCAGTTATTTTTTTCATACTCCGTGAAGCACCTCTAACAAGGCAATCTGTCTCTTTCCTTAATCACAGCAATACTGGTCAAAGACTATTACTGGTTTTCAGATAAAATGGTAAGAACAGGAGAGAGAGAGATGTCATCTAGCACTACTGCCCTAAGATGATTGGCACTCAGCTTAAAATATAGGTACTCTTCCCTTTTTTAAAAATTTTCATCATGAAGGAATTAGCTTTGTCAGAAAGCACCAGCAGCCATCCCCCCAAAAGTAACCACACATACCTCAGTTCCGCCATGGTCAAGACAGTCTGGGAAGCGTACAGAATCTTTTTTAATGTGACGTTTCAAGATGATTTAGATGGTCCTAGAGCAACTATCACTGAGTACCACTGCAGTCTCATGCTACCCATAGCCATCTGAAAAGCCTGTGGTGGTTTGGTTTTGGGTTTTTTTTTTTTTCTTTTTTTTTTTTTCCCCTACAGTCTCAGGCTAAGTATATCAATAAATTCATTGACCCTCAGACATTCGTCCCCCAAGACTATCTAGCTCTCCTGGGAGCTTAAGCAATGCATGAGAGTTCCCATAATTCCTCCAGAGGCCCAGAAACAAAGAATGAGTAGACTAAAGAAAAAAAACAATGAATAGCACTGTCTTGCTAACCTCTGTGCAATCACAGGAAAAGACAGACATGGTAGCACTGAACTAAGTCAGAATGCTATAAACCAAAAACACAACATGGCTGATGGCACTTAGATCCGATTTGGTTAATAATAAAATAAAGATATGTAAAGCTGGATATATGCTAGGAGAGTATGTATCAGACTTCACATAACCTGACTGCTAATCACAGCCATCAGATATTTAAAATAGGATCCTTGACAAAAGGAAGAGGAAATGATTGGAATAGGATTTCCCACAATACAATGAACATGGTCAGATTGAAATGTCCTATTTTCATTTAAGAGGGTCTAAGGGCACATACTCACTAATGAAATAGATAACATAATTAATCAGATAACTTTGTAGAATAAAGACGATACTCATGCCTTTTTAATTAGATAAAGGTTTGCATGGAAAACAAAAATAAAACCAAAAACCTTATTTTATTTTCTTCTTTCCTTAGTAGATTTGCTGCATTAGATGGAACTAACAGATATAAAAAAAGTAGAAAAATCTGTATTTGTTCAGGTCTCAGAGAGCACAATTTTTAATAAAAATTTCTTAGAAAAAAAGTCAATATAGTTGCCTTTCATGTCAAGTTCCTAGACTCTAGCTCATTTTTCCTCTTTCTTCATAAAATCAGTCAAGTTTGTGTATAGGACTATCTACACATTGTTTGAGCAACAAAGATAGGAAGTCTTTTAATTACATCCAAGGTCATGGAACTGAAGTGGTCAACAAGTCTTCCAGATTTTTTCTGCTTACACTATCATATTATGTTTTCTTTTTGCAAGCATTATCTCTTAAGGGAAAGAATCTGCTGTCAGCAACTGCAGTRTTTTCTGCTAAGTCATTCCACCACCTTGCAAAGACATTTGAAAACATAAAAGTGATTTACAACAACATTTTACAACAAAATGCTGCACTAGTTATATGAGTGATGAGCACAATATATCGATATGCAAAGAGTAGGAAAGCTCCTGCAAAAATATTGGCAACAAACTATAGGAGCTCCGCAGAGTCACAGCAGGCCTAGGAGCTCAAAGACCCTTATGATTTCAAATACATTCTGGAAGCAGTGATCAAGCTTAAGAACTCTGTAAAGACCCTGTGAAGACCCTATCTGAAGAATTATGAATTAGAAAAATTAAACTGACTTCACAATACAGGTTGTGAAAACTGTCTCTATATAACACATGTAGTAACCTCTTCAGCCAATAGAGATATACTTTTGCCTTGTACTAGCCAGTAGAAGCCACAACATAGTCTTATAGAAACAAATTCAGTTACCGATGGAGGCTCGAAGAGCCACAAAGACATTTACTTCAAAGGGAGGGTCTGCAGACTTCAGAGGAACAACTCTGAAGATGACCTGAGTTTTCAGCACCATCCACACCAGCAAGGAGACCTAAGTAGCTGCAGCACACACCTAAACAACCACTTGCACAGAAAACACTCCGTCTCCCTTGTTTCTATATTTTATTTCTTATTTACATGCTTCCTCTAGTTTCTGCTTATCCCAACTATTTTGTACTTGCCAGTGGCTATACACAGATGCCATAAAATGCTGAAGGAATTAACTGCTGAGGTGAGGGTAAGTGCATAATTTGCAGGGTATCTATTACTACAGATGACRTATTGCAAAGGAGATCTACACTCCACAGTCAGGGGACAGAAGTTTTAGGACAGCCAGCAAGAGGAAGGGGGAAAAAAAACAAAAACAAACAAAACTTACAGAAAGACATAAGGAAGCTCATTTTATGTTGAAGTACTAAGATGATTATGGATCCTCACAATATCATTAATACAAACTCTCTAGGACAAAAATCACACTATAGTAAGTAAAGTTCTTTTGTTCTCACAGCTAATATCTATTGAGTCTATTCTGAAGCAGTTGTTTTCAGTGTACCAGCTGCACAGAGGGAAAGTTTATGTGATGAAATGGAGAGGACTGCAATCCCTGTTCTGTCCCTTTTAATTCTGGCTTTTCAAATGACATGAGGAACCCAGGTGGAAAGATATGCTCTGCATGTCTGACCATGTGGCAGAGAGGAAAATGTAATTGATTATTCTTATTAAGGAAACTGGTTTTGCCAGAAGTATCAAGTTTATTCAGTTTCATCCTTAAAATGAAATATGCAGTGTAGTTAAATTTTCTATCTTTATTTTATACATAGCTTGAGCTGACTATAAGTATTTCAATGATAGCAATAATGAAAAATGCAATATTAACTTAATCAGAAAATTAATGGAAAGAGAGGGAAGGATGCTGTGACCAAAAACTCAGATCTTTAAATGCTGATAATCCATACACTGTCACTGCTTCTGTCTGTAAAAATGTTAAGAGTTGCCTCAAGACCATCGAAAAGGAAGAACGGCTAGAAAAAGACAGATATATTCAACATTAAGACATTCAAATAATGGCTTCAGGGAGTGAAAGGAACAAGCTGTCTTCCAGTATTTCTTTTATATCAGTCTAATAATAAATTACTCTTCGGTGCTTAATCACTCTTCGCAGAAACATTACTTTGTGGGTACCCAAAGACTGGACGTATTCAGACACCGGATATGTTATCATTGTAGTATTTGTAAATGTATCAGAATCTGCTGAAGCTAAGGTTCAAGAGAGATACATAACCATAAGAGCAATTTACCCAATGAAAGAGACCCTCAGATTTTATATTGTTGRTAAGAAAACACTCAGAAGAGACCTCTACATTTGCGTCCCCAAAGGACACATGCTTTTCATTAGTATATTGGGAACTAACTATTGGCTATGCAAATTAGGTAACTTACTATCAAATTATGCAATTTCCATGCAAAAACATAGATTGCATAAGCTACTATTAAATTTTTATTTTTTAAAATTTATTAGTGTAGTCAGGTGTCATCTGAAAAACAGCTTTACAAAATAAGCCTTAGGCAAAAAAACGCAAAATCAACACATGATGCTGTCAAGCAATGAAACATGTCTGAAATTTGAAGGCAACAGTGTCACTTCTCTATGCAATGAAAGCTACTAACCCAAAGTAACAGAAGGAACTTTAAGAAGCTATTAGTGAAGTTTCTGTCTCTTCAGAACAGCTGTAATTGACAAAAGAAAGCAACCTGACAAAATACAGCTCACTGGTTCCAGAACTTAGATTCTGCCTCTCAGCATTAAACAAGTGAAGTCTGATGGGACCAGTCACATTGCAGCAGAAGAGCAAGTTATGGCCAAAACTACTCACTCTATTGATTTTTTTTTTTTTTTTTTTTTTTACTTGCTCTCAGGAGCATGTTTTGAACAGCTTCAAGAGGAGAATCTGTAAACAAGCACTTTCTAAATTCTATTAGCCTAATAAAGCATTGTAATCTATTGTGAGCTCAATTATTTGGAAGCTTCCCTCACAGCATTTTAATTTTCATTTCTCTGATCAGGGCTACAGTGATTCGTGTGTCTGGCTAACAGCCTGGAAGAAAATCTTGTAACATAAAGGATGGAGAAGACTCTGTGAATGASTCTTTTTTGAAATTGAGAAATAGGCAGAATAGAGCGCCAAAATGTTCAGGGTGGAAGTATAAGCCCAGAAAAACCAATTCTCTTTACCCTTTCTCTCTCCTTCTTAATGACTTAAAATTATGAAAGGTTTAAAGGGTGCAGAAAGGATCTTCAAGTTAAGGAAATACCCAAGAAAATACAGAACTTCATCACCAACTGTCTCCTGCTTACCTTGCTGCCGCACACCTGGAGACTTTCTGCACAGTGAACAAAAGCAGCTGTCTCAAGCCTGGCAACCTTGTCCTTCTTGTTCTCTGGTGGCTATATGAACAGCCAAATACTGACCTCTTCTCCTCTGTTGCGTATCAGGGAATGCGTGTGGTGTGTTGGGTCAATAGTAAAGGCTAGCCTACACCTATGTTGTAGGTGGGGAACATTCAGGAGCACCTTCTCCGTGTATCATTTAGAGAACTTTAATAGATAATGTAGCCTTGCTGCTTTGGCAGCATTTGAAGTTCGATCAAGGCATATGCTTAATAAGAAAGCTAGCCATGGGGTCTTTTTGTTTAAAATGCTTGCGTTTTCACGTTGGTGCCTGACTTCACTCTCACAATTAACTTGAACTGATGTTTACTGGTTCTCAGCAAGACCATGTCACAAAATGGGACCATGCAGTACATTATTATCTCGCCTTAGAAACAAGTTAGACAAACACTGACAAGACAGCATGTGGAAACTTCTGTTAATGATGAAAAAACTGAAGCTGTAACACAAACAGAATGAGAGAAGCAAATATTCCAGAAGCCTAATGACTGCTTCTAATATCCATAAGAAAGGCTGCAGATCTGCAGCAGCAAGGTAAGCAGGAGGCAGCAATGATGATTGGAAAGTCTCTGAAAGGAGTTCCAGGCATCATATGCTTTGCTATAGCTCTTTCCAGTACCTGATGTCAAACACTTCGAAGAAAAGTACAAGAGATACCATATGAAATAAATATGGGAATAAGCTACTTCAGTCAAATGTCTCAGCTTAATTCCTACTGCTTGGAGACTCAGACATGATCGTTTATATCCCTGACCTTTTTTTAAAGCACAAATTAAAACTCTTTTCTTAGTCAAAAGCATCCAATTCCTTTTGATTCTCACTGATTATTTTTTTTTTTGTCCCAGGGCAACAAGAATGAAGGAATCCAATGCCTAAGGAAAAAATGTTTTTCTTTAAACTCACCTCTACTTCTTCCAAAAAGAAATTTAACTTTGACAGTAGCCTAGAATGTGAAAATCCTACTATGAAAGCATAAAATCTAAAATGCTTGATTTCCAAAGCCTTTTTAAAGAAAAATAGTCTTACAATGCAGGTTTTGGTGGGTTTTTTGTTTGAGGAAGCACAACCTCCTCCTGCATGGAAGTGTCTTTCTCTCAAGACAGCATAAAGGGCTTCCTGATACCTGTTATCACTCACTAATTTTCATTGACATCAAATGTTTTTGTTACCAAGGAAAATGCAAAACTTTATGCTGCTTAATCCATTTACATTTTTATATATTTCAACTCTCTTATTATTCATCGTCTTAGATACTTAGGTATTACTACATATCTGGTTTTATGCCTGACTTTGCTTCTAAAAGAAATCTACTTTTACTACCATCCTCTGTACTGCTATAATGTCTTTTTTTAACGATGCAGTAATTAGAACTCAACATACTACTCTATGGAAGAATTTAACAAGAAATTTTATCGTCTCATTACTTAGTCTGACTTGCATTCTTTTTCTCTACCATTGAAGCTCAGCTTCATGCTGACTGGATTGCTGGAGAACCTGAATTTTTACCATAGTTATTGGTGAATGAAATTAGCACTTATGAATTCTTTACAGGCTAGTTTTTTTTTCTTCCTTGAGCATGAAACACATGACAATTCAATTGCAATTAATTGTCAACATAAAGAAGTTACTGGGGATTGTTCTCAATGTCCTGAATTTGTTCCTTCTGAGTTTAAAAACTACTTATTTAAGCCAGGCAGAAAAGGGAGAATTTTTAAAGTCATGACAATATGAATGTAGAGAACTGAAAGCATGGTTTTGTCACCCAGTCTGATGGAGATGGACAAAAATATTACACAAGTTTATACGCAATTTTTTCTTACTGGAGGCTAGCTCTGCTTCTGATAGCACTCAGCCAGTGTATGTTATGTTCTAGATAAAGCAGTGGACTATCTTAAATGAGAAAAAATGGAAAATGCAATAAATAGGATAATAAAGAATTTCAGCTGTATTTTAAAATCAGATTCTTTGGGTTCCTCTATCATGTGATAATGACAGAAGCAAACGCGATATTCACATAAAAGCTAAACTAGGAATGAGGTATATGTTCCCCAATCAGATATTACATAATACTTCTTTGATTAACTCTACTATAAAAAGTCTCACATGTGCCTAAATTGATTTCATATGGTAACTCAAAACCATTTTTGCAACCCATGAGACACTGTACAGCATGGCATACAGTGGAATTTTTCTGGGGGTGTGTTGTCCCAGATTACTTCTATAGCTTGTGGGGGATTTTTCCTACCGAAGACCATTGTTTTAAATACATCTTTCAGAGGAGGCAATCTGTTTTTGCAATGAAYCTTTTGTCATGGCTGCAGCTTCCCTTTTGTGTTCAGTAAAACCAAGAATGGCAGTGTTGCATACAGAGAAACATCAAAATCAGAAGCAATAAGAATGGAGTAAGAATGCTGCAACCTGAATGCAATGTGCTTTTAAAATCTCTACAGAATCATCATGTCAGCACCCATTCCAGGCTTCACAGCACCCGCATCTTCCCAAACACCCCCTAACAAATCATAACTACGTGCTTTTTAAATATCTACACTGCTTGCTCCCATTTAAAGGTTTTTTGATTGCATTAACATATTCCATTAAAGTAATAACATTTCAGAGAACAAAAATTGATATTAACACTCCAACACAACCAAAAGAGCTCTTCAGAACAATGTGTCAACTATCACATCACTGTTTTATTCACCAAATAGATTAYGGAATTGGCTTCATCCACCTACTTCTGACAAGTACCTTAACTGCTATTTTTATCTTGGCTGTCAAGTGTCAGAGATGCCTCTAGTAACAGTTAGAGCCTTGTTTAATTTGTTACCTTACTTGCATTGCCCTTTCTAATGCAGTAACGGACATTCTCAAAATTTACATTAATCTTGTCATATACAATTTCCATTGACAAGTCTACATTGCTGGCCGTYATGCTGCGAAGAGGGAAAACCCAAGGTTTCATTTGCTGAAATCTGGTATGATTCCAGGCCTGCATATCCACATTACATCCTTACCAGCAGCAAAGTTCATGCCAGCTGCCAGTCCTCAGTGTGCACAGCATATGAACAGAGAGCTAATAACCCTGTGCCCACACTGCAGGAGTGCTCCAGCTGCTGTGCAATCTCAGCCTTGGTTTATCAGGAGGGAATCCACTCTTAGTACAACAGTAGTATGTTCAAGTGCGTACCACAAGACTCCAAATGCAGACACAAAATTCCAAATACAGAGTAAAGCAAATATGCATCAAGAAGAAACATTCCTGTTCACTCAATCATCAGTGTAGCTGCATATCCAGCAGAAAACAGCACTGTCTATATCCTAGCTGCATATATTTTCAGGGACAAGTGCCATTTCAGTTGAGTATATGAGAAGTAAGAAACAATTAGGTGAGTTTGTCTTTGTTCTTTAACAATTTAGCAGTAAGAGTTCTGATTATATTAAAAGCAATAACATAACCAAGAAATATAATTCATGTATAAACATCTCAGCCCATAAATATTCAGCAAGTCTCCCAAGAGCTACAGCTGGAGATAGTACTGATGTTCAGTAGAACTGCATTATGCTGTGGGACAGAAACTTTCCGATAAAACCAACCACACTAAACCAAGTGTAGGAGCACAACGGACAGCAGCCAGCTCTGTAACAAAACCAACATGCACACAAATGAGAAAATAAGAACTTGAAAAATATTCAGAGTGATTCATGTTTCTTTTTTTCAGAAACATGTATCCTTCAGCACAGACATTCCCAAAACTCACTCCTACTAAAATCTAATACCTTTCCAGCTGTGGCTTCACACACCTGCCCCAGGTATCCCATGAGGCACTGCCCACACAAGGCTCACCTGAACATCTGAGATGCCATTTTTTTCTTTAACAGGTTTATCTTTTCCCAGCCTTTAAAACACCTCTCCCTGCTTTGCTTGTACCACAGTGCTAAACAAATCAGTACAAGCAAATTTTTGCATGCAGATAAGACCAAAATCACAGTAGAAGACTACGACATCAGTTCAACCACATTGTCACCTGCAGCTGATGTAGTGCCTTGGTCTGTGGGCTAGTCTGGCAGAAAAGCCAATATCCACATCACACCACCTGTCTTAACAAATCCATTCCTCTGCTTAATCATTCTTTTTAATTTCTAAAGATACCACAATGGGATAATGATGTCATTTTCGGTATCAAATTAAAATCTGGGAAGTGGAAATAGCCATGTGAAATCTGTAGGTGTGCTTACAAGATAACTTTACAAATAGGATTTAAAAATCTAAGAACAGTAATGAAAAAGGATAATCCCTAACTTGAACATTTATTCTTCAAATTTCATTGCATTAAATTTTACTTTTCACTAAACAGAAAGCCCATTATTTTTAAATGAGTTCAGAAAAAGAGGAGGAAGAAAAACATGCAAAAGCAGGCATTGTGTGTGTGCATACATTCACAATCCAGTCTCATCAGGTACATGACAAATCAAATTCTCATGCATTAGCAGAATGCATAACAAGGCAAAGGATGTTTGCCTTAAACCAAAATACTAAGAGTCTAAGATTGCTTTTGTTTCCTCTACCTGACAGATGCAAGCATATCCTCCAGAAATTAACACAGGTATGAGAATAAGCAAGTCCGTTCTATTTCAGGCTTTGCCATTAACTTGCTGCATAGGTTTGAGGATGCAATTTTTATGTTCAGTTGACCCATCTGGTGATCATTATTTTTCCTACCTACTATACTTCAAAATGTAATTATTACACTTATTTACGTTCACCTTTTTTCGTTTATACCAAAAAATTGCCAATGGTACCACTAACAAAATTGGAGGTCTGCTATTCCACAGCAGAGTTCTCAGCTTCTCCCCAGACTAACTAACTGTGGGGGGAGAAAAAAAAAAAAAAAAAAGCCAACAAAAACCAACCAACCAACAACCCCCCCAATCTTTCCCATTATATAATAATCATATGTGAACATACAAGCATTTCTCCAACTTCACCCAAGACCCTACCAACATGAGACTTCTAACAAATTCCCAAAACAGTATACATCTGTGTATTCAACACTGGTCCTTAATCCAGTAAGAATTTGCCACTTATGCATTACATAAGTGTCTAGGGGCACTGCACTAAGGATTTTTATATAAATGAGAATCCAAACGTGTTACGGCTAACTGGGTAGAAAGTTTGCAGTGTAATCAAACAAAGCAGATAGTGCTATTTCACACTTACGCTGCCACCTGATGGATATTCAAAGTATCACCACTCCTCAATAACCATGCATGAAACACGGGTATTTCTTCACCGTGGTCAGGTAGTTTCACCAGTTACTGAACACACTCTTTTTCTGCCTGAACAGAAAATTTAGCATACTATTCACCATGCGTCGAAGAGTGTGGAAGTTTCCTTCCAGACTCTCATACAACTTTAAATTGAGGACCAACGATTTCATTCCACTGAGGGCTGAAGTCTTTGTTCTTAAGAAGAATACGTAACATTTACAGACAGTTACAGCTTTCTGTGTATAAGGATATGCTGTTATCTAAAGAAATATAAAAGCACAAGACAGTCCTTTGGCATTCCTCCAGCAAATTTGCTTTCAAACTGTACTAATTTTGCACTAAAGCCTCATCATGTTTGTTATTCAGGTATCAACAAATGGTATAAAAAAAAAAAAACAATTTGCAGACAAATTCTGTTACTAGAACCTCTAGTCTCTGTCCCAGCTAGGGGGAAAAAAGTTCACAGAATTACATGCTTATTTTCTTGACCTGATTTTATGCTAAGATCAGAGCTGCTGATTTTGCAAAATGTATCTTCCTGTTGAAATCTGCACAAGATATCTTTAACTCAAACTCCACAGTACACGAGTATACCCTTTTCTGGGGCACCAAAGAATAAAAAAAATTAGGTCTTCAATCAATTATTCAGAACTGAAGTTTACTTAAACAGGTAAGTTCTGTTTAAAATTCTGACATTAAATCAACATAATTTAGTTCCAAGAATTGAGTTTCAGCTCTTCCACAAACAGCAAATTATTTATAAAAGCTGTTAAAAAATAGAATCCTGTGAAATATCCTCTGAATTTTATGTTGCAATGAACATTCTACATTTGTAATTTGGAGTTTAGAAGTCCTTCTCACTCTAATACATACAGTATTAATTGTGTGTGCATAAGACAAATACTGTATGACAGTCAGCTCTTCTATGAATAATTCAAGTCCAAATTAAGTTTTGAATGTTTCCATTTAAATTATGTGATGGTGCAACATGATAATCACTATAAGAAAAAAATACAGGTGAGCAAAAAAAAAAGATGCCTTTTCTATTTCTGCTATTCAAATGTGGTCAACGGTTTGCAATTCCTCTTCAAGGCTGGGTCAAGTGTCCTCAGTTTAGCTTTTAATTCAAAATTATTTTCTCGTAAAAAGTTTACATTCATATTAAAAATGTAGCTAAAAATTTTAATTGTACTCTAAATTGTACTCTTAATTTTAAAATGTACTCTAAAAATTTTAGAGTACAAGCCCTGTTCAAGCTGTATCACCAATTCTCTATGCACACAATTTTCTAATTCTCTTGCATCACAACTAAAAGGTTGTCCCTTAGTATATAAAATGCTATAAAAATAGCTGACCCATGGTTTTGCTACTTTTGATGAAAAAATAGATAAAGATACTAAAGCACAATAATATGTTGCTTGGACACCAGTACTTCAGTATTGATATGCAAATACACAATTCACAAGGAATCAAGCTATACAAATCTACATCTGGAATAGAGCCTAAAAAACCAAACCACCTAAAAACAGAAGGTATCCCATTGAGAGTTCAGATTGCTTTAAAAAAAAAGAAAAGCCCATTTAGTATTGGTCTTTTTCAATTACTTACTTTAATACACRGCCTATGCAATCTTCATAGCACTGTACAGATATTTACTTTGCCTACCATCAAAACGATCACATCTCCCCAGTTTCCAAATAGCACGTATATTAACTTTTAGCTCTTACGGACCAATGACTGCCCAGCTCTATTCCTCATGGTACCCACCTTCAGAAGGGCAACCCAACTCTTTAGTATTTCTTTTGCTGACTTTCAAAACACCTTCTTCTACTGGTTTTCATTAAGCACAGGTGCACTGCTGCTGTGGTCCTCTGAACTTCCCAGCATCAGGCACGCAGACTGAAAGCAAAGGTGCGGGTCATTAAAGGACTCTAGCTACCAACAGCTAGAGGCACCTGCCCTGCCCTTTGTGAAGGAGTAGCTGCTCAGAGTGGGATACCAGGGCTGCGTCGCTACCAGAAACAAGCTCCCACCAGTGCTTATGTCCACACCTGCTGTCCCAACTGTACCATAAACTGCAAATGCACGTGAATAACTGTTTTCCTATTCCTCTTYTCTACTCCATTCCTGACCCAAGGACAGGCCAACGGATAACAAGTTTGATAATGTAATGCTACCATTGATTTTTAACCAAGCCTTTTAATCTCACATTTTCATGTCTAAAACTTAAATATGGAAATAAATAAATAAATAAATAATGCATATGTAAGTACTTAAAAAATAGTTATAAATACTAAAATTTTCATGCATCATTTTATGCAATGGTTGGGGTTTTTGCCACTGTTAAGTACCTGGACGTGCTTTCTTGGAAAAATATAACTACGTTAGGAATACACACACACAGACACAYTAGTAATCTCAATTTTAAAAGTGTATTTCTTTAATTTCATTCACCAAAAATACAATGCAGACTTTCTCTGTGAAATGTAATTACATAATTTTAGGGCACTGAGACAATACTTATTATTACTTTATTATTAAATGAACCAAGACTATCTCAAATATTATTTTACTTTTAAAAAAAAAATAACTGAAGAACCCACTAACCATCATCTTTGTTGTTTGGGTTTGGGGTTTTTTTTGTCATTTGAAAAACAAAAAATACATTGTTCCTTTCTGCATGATTAACACGTTCCCTCTGAAAGATAATACATTAAAAAAGGGAATGAATTGTTCAAACTCTTATTACATTAATTCATGCAGGACAACATCAACTGCATACAGAGCACGAGTTCAGGTGGAATAATTACCTGCTCATATTCAGGTTCACTATTACGTTTCTGTCTAAACTACAGTGAAAAGTTTGGACTGTGACATTTGTTCTTATACTAGCAGGAGTCAGTTTGCATGTGTTTTCAATACATCACAAAATTTACAATACCTCATTTATCTCCACTTACTGCCATTATCTTCCCATTGCCATCCTCCCTCTTTTTGTTTTCTTCTTGGTAAATGTTGTATCTACAACTTGTGCAATAGTTCTTTAAACATAAGATAATTTGCTGTTTTGTCTCAAAGCCTAGTGAAAACAAAGTGTATTTATGAAAATTATTTAAAAACAAGACTATATTTTCACATGTTAGCATACTAATACAAAGGTATGCATTTGTCATATACTTTCCTTGAGTACTGTTATTTTCCTATTATTTGACAATACCTTTTTAAAGTAATGTTTTCACTTTCCATATAAAGTTAGTATTTATGTAACAGTATCACCTAATACACAACATCAGATCTACTATGCATTCCATAAATTCAAAGTACACCAATACATCTTTCTTCCAGTTTACTGTTCCATTTACCTGGTTTCACTGAGAATCTAAAAACAATGTGCAAATTACTTACTGACTGAATCTCTGTTTTTCTTTTATACCTATGTAGGCTATGTTTTGCAATTTGTAAACTGAAACTGATCTGACTACACTTGACTGTTATTTGAAAAAATCATCATAAACATAGCCAATTAAGAGAAAGGATAGATGTTGTCCCTGAAAAATGTTAACATACTGCCTGCATTTATGCCCATTATGCACTGTGTAGCACCCACTATTTTCTAAACACTTTTGTATTTCCCCATTTATTGAGTGGGGGATTACCTAGCTCTTATATTAATGATAAATGTTTATTTTATATATATTGTTACAGACACTTTTCTTTCACAGTTGCTTTCAGTTGTTAGCAAGAGTTTATTTCTGGAATATCAAACATTTATAAAACCTGTTAGTTGCAAACAATTTCTTTACTAGGGGACAACTACATTGTCAGAGACATATTATATTACAACTTCAACTTCAGACAACACTCTTGTGTTAAGAGGTTTAGCAAAAGACTTTACCTCATAGTTACTAGGAAAAGACAGGTCTTGCAAAGGCAGTATTAAAATACTTCTATATTCATTTTTCTTACTGCTGTTTCGCAGCATAATTACACAGCCCATCTCTACTAGTTTAGTTTAAAAAAGAGAGAAGGCATTATATTAAATTTGCCTATATAACTATCTAGTTCCCTCCAATTTTACATGCATGGATTCTCCATAAGAAGAAACGCTAGCCACTATTTGCAGGGCAAAGTTTTTATAAAAATAAATTAAAACAAACGCTCAACTTTGGGCTGAACATTCCCACCAACATAATGGGAATATACATAGCCACATACCTGTCATTACATAAAAGGAACAAAAGTTCCCTTTGGAGATAAGTTTTAAATAAATATCTGCATTTGGTCATATTTCTAACATTACTACAGTGAGTTACCACTTTTCATATTCCAATAGAGAAAACTGCAGGGATGGACGAGGCTCTCTTCAACAACTAGAGAAAACTGAGGTGGTGATAAAGGACAAAAACGCTAGCTTTTACCTAAGATCCAGCAGAAGTTAACTATGGAAGACTACTAAGAACATGTAATTTTTATGAAAGTAAAAGTACCTTGGCATACTACTGACTACGGTTATTGTTTCCTGTTACTGTTGGTAAAACCATACGCTTATCGTGCACGGCACGGAACCTCCGACACAGCGTTATACAGCGGTRTATCTACTAAAATAAACACATTTTAGGAGTGAACCAGAACCGCCCGCTCTGAGGGAGGATACGCCCCACCTGAACACCGCCCGCCCCAGGCCGGCCCGCCCCGCCCCGCAGCGGAGCTGCTGAGGGGACCCCCCGTTAAGAGGGGGCTGCATGCTGCTACTGTTACTGTGGCAAGGGAACGAGGAAAAGAAGCACCGCCCAGCCCCACCACAGCACCCACGCCAGCACTGCCCCGTGCCGCCCCCGCCCCCACCGCCCCCTCTCCTCAGCCCCGTCAGCCGGAAGCCAAGACCCGGCACCACGGCAGGGCACCGCCTTCAGTGGCCGCTTCTGGGCATGCGCCTCCCGCCCGCGCACGCGCAGTGGGGCGGAGGGCAGGTGACGGGGCAGCGCCCGCGGCCCGCCGCGATGGTGTACATCTCGAACGGTGAGGGGCAGCCGGTGGGAGGGGGTCGCGCCTTTTCCCCTCAGCAGGGCGGCGGTGGCCGCGCGGCGGGGGACAGGCTGGAGTCTGGGCAGCGAGTGGGGGACGGCTGGGGGGCAGTGGGCCTGCGCTGGGCAGAGCACTGACCCCGCGGCCCGGCAGAGCCCGGCAGACTGCCCTGAGCGAGCAGCACGTTTCGCCCGCTGTCACTGTCGCTACCAAATCAACCCCACATCCACGCGCTTCTCTGCGGCCTGGATGTGAGCCACACGCGCTTCTAAACAGTTTTTAAGGACTTTGAAAAGTCGAAGGGTGTTCTGCATACATCGGGAGCGTAACAGGGAAGCAGCTTAACCGCATATAGGGAAACAGAGACTGTACTGGTGTTTTTTGTAGGTTTACCTGGACACAGTGTCTGTTTGGTGGTGGTGATCCGATTATTTCAAGTACTTGGACAATACCCTGTAGGGAATGGAACTTGCTAYCGTGGCCCATGAAGTGTAGTTTCTCCATCCTGTTTGCAAATTCTGGACTCAGCAGATGTGTTTTTATGTAATACACTGTACAGTGTCACTCACTAAACATCGCTGGATGTTTTGTATCTTGATACGTTACAGGACAAGTTTTGGATAACCAGAGTCGGGGTCCTTGGCGTTTGTCATCTATAACAGATTTTTTCTGGTCGATAGCAGATTTTGTGGTTCTGTTGTAAGTAGAAATTAATTCTTTTGATGAGCTTTACTTTAGATTTGCTGTAGGTAGAAGCTACTCAGTGCTATCAGTAACACAACAATAAAAATGTTAGATTTACTCTTTAGCATTCCATATCTACTGTCCCCAAAACATATATGAATGCTTTACTACGACTATGTGGCTTTGGTTATTAAGCACTGTAATATATTTAATAAAAAGAAAAGTGTGTGAAAAGTGATGCTAACTTACTGGCAGCTCAAATGAGTTTTCTTACATTTCTTCCATTTTAATACTGCAAAAAGAAAAAGCATATACTTTTGTTAAACAGCTAATTTCTAATAGCTGATCAAATAATTAAGATATTGTTTGGAGAATTTCTACTGGTGACAATAGATTCTGGCTATGTAAAAATAATCATACAGCGGTAATCATAAATTTATGGCCCCAKATCGAAGAAACAAAAATGTCTGTGGATGTATTCAACAGTCCTTCATTATTTCAGTTACAGGTTTCTACTTTATGCATTTCTTGCACTTTATTTACCAGAAAAAATGGATTTATGGTTTGAGCCGTACCGTAATTTGGAATTACTTCAGATTTTATCTTCGTATGTAGGAGAAAAATTGCAAAGATTTACTAAACAACAGTAACCAGAGAAGATAAACTGTTCATTCCTGAACACTACTTACTGGTTTTCAGCCCATTTCTTATCTTGCAATCCAAAAATTCAGAAACTGTATCTAGCAATCAATTCACCTAACTCCTGTTTTATTTTTCAGTTTCCAGAGCATTATTCAACCAGATTTGAGAAGAAGAGGCTACACATCTTCCTCCTATTCAGGATACAATGACGGAAGAGGGTATTTTTTCCTATTCACACTAGTTCTGGGGTTTTTTTCCTATCCTAGCAAAATGACATAATGTATTCAGATTACAGTGGTGATTTGCATTGCATCGGGTCACATAAGAAGACTAAAATGTTGTTTATCTGCGGTATTTTGTCTGAAACTCATTAATAACAATTCATAGCTTTGGATAGCTGCAATAACAGTATAGTCTAATGCTCACTGAAACAATTTTTCAAACCTGCCTAATAGACAATATGCATCTTTGTTGAAATTCTTCTTTTGTTAGACTTACTTATACTCAGCATTTGATTTACATTAAATCAGTCATTTCATGTAATAGATTACTTACAGATAAAGCAAAACACTTTGTTATAGGGATATAATTTCTATAAACAATATAGCTGCTGTGTTTCTTTGTTCTTAATGGTTTGCCTAACTTTTTTGTAGGACTGTGTAAAAGCCTTAGTTAGCTGTAGCTTTCTCTTGTGAGACAGGAGTAATTAGAACAGTTTGCATAAGAGAATTTTTGTGAAAGTGGGGTTGGGTTTTTTTGTTTGTTGTTTTTTTGTTTTTTTTTTTTTTTTTTTTTAAAGCTTTTCACATGAAACCCAAACAACTTTTCCAGAGGTTCTAACTTTCTAATTACTACCCTTTAGAGACAGTGTTCTTACATTTCTAGTTTAACAATTTAATGCCGATTGAATAGATGTTGTTTTCCTTGCTTTCTTTTCAGGCCTCCAGCTCATCCTCGTCGAAGGATGGGTCGAATAAATCACTGGGGTGGAGGCCCCAGTCCACCACCAATGGCTGGAGGTGGATGAGGAAGGTAATTCAAATCTGCTGTATCCTGCTTTGAACTTTTTTTTTTTTTTTTAAATAACAATGATAATTGAAGGTTAAGGTAGAATAGAGTATTTTGTCCTCCTTTTGCAAAAGTTACCAAAACAGGAAGAGAATCAAAGTGGTTACATACTTTCAGTAAAGGGGGAAAAAAGGGAGGGGGGGTATTAAAAGGTTTTGGCTCAGAAATGGTGAGCTTCTACTTTTAATTGCATAGAAGTGGATATACAAAGTGTAGCAAAGATTTTTGAACACAGCTGATAAAAAAACTATTTAGAACTTTTCATCTTTTTTGGCTGCTAATTTAAAGTCCTGTCAAGATCAGTAGTGACTGAAACTTTGTTTGCATTTCTAATAGTTATCATGTGACACGTGAGGTTCTTTTCTTTAAAGTACATACTTATCAATAGAAAAGAAGGAAAATTAATAAAGTTGTTAAAAGACTATTAGTAATCTTTTTTCCTGTTACAGTGATATAGCTATGCAAATGTTGAATTCTAGTACAGCATAAAAATCAGAATTGCTTAAAAAGGGGGGCAAAAGCCATTAAAAAAGCCCAGGTCTTTAAATTTGTTACAGCTGCCTGAACTTTAATTCTGTTTTATTAGTTTGCTTGGCTGGTGAGAGTTTCATCTAACACTGAATGTATACATAGCATTGTTTAATTTACTTTAAGACTTAAGTAAACAATCCTTTTTCTTTTTCATGAATCCCTCCCCATTGTTACCATAACAAAAGTTACAAGAAGAAAAACACATGCAGGTGGTTAATACCTGTAAATCTTGTAGGAAAAAGCTCATATTCCAAAAAGCACATACACCGGTATTTCAGTTCCCTAGAAAAAGGATAAGCTTCTTCCCATGATTTTTTTTTCCATTTGGATTTCTTTTTCTTTTTGACTAGACATGAGGCCAGCAAAGGCTGTGGGGAAGGCTTTTGGGTAATAATGGCAATGTGTAATCTGCTAAGGAATAGAAGTTTGTGGGCCTTTAACATGTCTCATTTAGCTAAATTAAAAACAATTTTATTTTAAAATTGCTACTTACATAATTTTATCTCACAAAGAAAGGCCTTGTTCTCTTTAAGTGTACTGTAATTACTTTATCTTCTAGGTAAACACCTGCTGAAGAGGCAGGCAAAAGAGCATACACATTTGCAAGATGAAAGGGAAGAAAAGTTTAGTGGTGGATCAAATGAGTTTGAATGTTGTGAATGTGTATGTCTAACTGGAAACTGTTCTGTGATACAAGCAGATTAATGAAGTTGTACTGGGAACTCCTTCTTCAAGGATCCGGTGTAACTGAACCACAGTTTTATTAAATACATGTTCACTGTCTTAAAGTCTTTGTATAGTTCCTGAAATTTTACTGTAGTTGCAAAGTAATAAGTAAATTATATTTGGCTTGTCACAAGGCTGACTTTCTCATCATTTTTAGAAAAAAAAAAAAAAAACAACAAATTCTGTCTGAAGTACAGTAAGCCCTTTTCTGTTCAAATGAGGAAGAATACATACTTATATTTGATACAGAAGGTCTCTCAAGAGTCAAACTTAAAGCAGTGCTTCCTAATAGGTTTTGTATTTACTCTATTTTTGTCAGTACTAACATTCTGTACCTTGCTGTATTTTTATGATGGTAATGATACTCTAAAAACACTTTTAAAATGCAACTTACAAATTACTTTGTTTTACAATCCTTGCCTTTTACAAACTTGCTTCCTTAAGGCCCATAATGGGTTTTATAACATGCCTGTTTTATAAGCACCTGTTGAAACAACTTCCTTCTCCATTATAAACTTACTCAAATGTATAAGCCTATTTGCTGTACAAATTTTGGTAAGACTTTCAAYAAAATTAGGCTTTGTTTTTATTACAGGAAGAAAAGGTAGTGAACTCAAATACAGAGTGCTAACACAGAAGAGTTATTTTCTTTCAAACAGTAACTACCTTTTAACTAATTTACCCCATTTCAGGATGGGGGTTTCTTATTGTTGTTCTTGGTTTTGTTTGGGGTTTGGGGTTTTTTTTGTTCAGTTGGAGAGGGCTGTGCCTATTTGAGAAAAGATCAGCTGCCAAGAATCCAGACTGAGTTATCTTTTACAAGATGCCACTGCAAATTTTTTTACTTAAACCTCTCTAATAGTCTCTTCAGCAGGAAATTATAACATCCAGCAATGCCCCTTGGTTAACATAAGCATCTACTAATTAGCTGGCTTTTGCCAGCTAGTTATGGTGAAATCACCCCCTCCAGTGGCTCCCACTCTTGCTACACGTACCCAACACAAAGTTACCCCCTTCTAAACTTGCTGTGTAACAGCAGCCTTCGGTCTAATAAACATACCTTCCTCAGCTCCACTCAAACGTCACATCTTCATAAAGGAGCTTCCCGCCCACAGATCAGGTGTGTACGGGTAGGTAGGTCATCGCTAGTTTTTCACAGGTGTATCACACGTATATCAGCTGTACTATAACATTTATATAGACAGTATTTTTTTAAGTTGTTCGGAGGACTGTATTACCCTTCCTCCAGCACCACCAGCAGTAAGAGCCCAGCTGACAGGGTTTGGCTGCCGCTAGGTCAGACCTCCCGCAGCGGCGGAGGTGCTCCCCAGGCTCTCTGCTTACCGCTGCTGGCCCCCTCAGCGCAAAGGCCGGAGCAGTCCCTTGGCGCAGCCGCTGCCTGCCCGCACCCCGCTGCGAGCCCAGCCGAGGCGGCCCGGGGCAGGCGCCGGCGCCGCTGAGGGGACGGCCGGGCCGCTGAGCCCCGCCGCGGTACCTGCCTGAGGGGCGGTGCCGGGCGGGGGCCCGCCCGCTTCCGCCCCGCGCGAACGCCGGGCTCGGCGCCGCTCGGCCCTCGCGGGAGCGGCTTCCGCCTGGCGGCCGGGCGCCGCTCGCCCGGCGGGGAGCATGACCCAGGCGGAGAAGGGCGAGGCGGAGAACGGGAAGGACAAGGAGCGCGACCGGGAGCGCGAGCAGCGCGGCGTCAAGCGGCCCATCGTCCCCGCCGCCGTGCCCGAGTCCCTGCAGGAGGTGAGGCCCAGCCGGCGGGCGATGAGAGGCCGCGGCGGCGGCGGCTCCTCAGGGCAGCGCTCCCTTCCTGCTGGCCGAGCGGCTGCGCTGGGCTGGGGGGCGGGGAGCCGGGCTCGGCCTTTTAAAGGCCTGGGCGCGGGGAGACGCTGGGGCGGCTCCAGGTGGGCGCGGGGACGCCTGCCCACTCCCGTGCGCGTTGTGGTGCTTTCAGCAAATACAGAGCAACTTCATCGTGGTGATCCACCCTGGCTCGACGACTCTGCGGCTCGGGAGGGCCACGGACACGCTGCCCGCGGGCATTCCCCATGTCATCGCGCGGCGGCACAAGCAGCAAGGACAGGCGGCCTACAGAGACAGCTGGCTCCTGAGGGACGGGCTCAATGTAAGCCGGGCCACGCACCGGTGGCGTGGACCCCCGAACTTGCTAAAATGGGTGTTTTAACTACGTATTGCTATTGCATTTTTTTAGTTGTGTAATGCGTATCTTCCCCTCATGCATTATGTTTTTCCAGGGAGGAATATGTCTCAAGACAAACTTTTTTTTCCCTTTTAATGTGCTGTAGATGCCACCTTAATGAAGTCAGTAGATTTGCACCGGTCTGTGTTAGGGCTTTATTTGATTTGTTCACAATGAACTAAATCTAATAAATTGATAGGTTGAGGGTTTGTACTCATTGATTTCTCTGCTCTGTGGTCTGATATCACACACAGTATTTCTGTTTACAGAATGACAACTGTAGAACTAGAATTGGACAGCTCCATTTGTGAATGTGTTGGTTACAAGTTGGCTTGTAACTTTGATAACGTAGCCAGTAGTTTTAGTCTAACCTGCTCAAAAAATGTATGTAGTGATCTTATTCATACTTTGAATCTGTACAAAAAATCATTAATCAAATTAATGTTTTTAATATTAAACCTCAGCTTTAAATAATTGAGATCTGTTTAAACATTTTTGCTCCTATTTAATATTTCTGTAGTTAAATAGATAATGTCCTGAGCTTATCACTCTGGAGATGAAGTCCAGCAGCCACTGCAATCAGTTAAAAGATTCAAGTTGACTTTTAGACAAAGAGGTGTTGGGAATTCTAATATAAAAAAAGAGTTTCTTTAAAAATAAGCATATGTTCATTGTACAATGTGCAAACCTTCTGTCCTTTCTACAGTCTATCATCAACTACAGTAATAATTTCATTGTTTAATAATAGCTTCAGTATTACCAGCATACAGACATGTAGTTAGAAAGTAAGTGTTTACGTTGCATATTTTTGGGTTTTGTTTAGAAACCTGAAAGTACTGAGCAGAGACAAAATGGCCTTAAAATGGTGGACCAAGCAATATGGTCCAAAAAGATGTCAAATGGCGCAAGGCGTATACCAGTGTCACCTGATCAGGTAACTCATTCTTAAGATTTTATTAAGTTGTTCATTCATATAGTCATTTGCTGTGATGCTATATTTTAGTGGAGAAGAATAGATAGCCTTCATACAGCAAATACGGATAGTGCTATTGTGTGACCTAACTCTGAAGATCTGAGAAAATGAAGATTTAAAATGGTTCTTGGAGGGGTTGGGGTTTTCTTTTTTCTTTCATGCATAAAAAGTGACTGGTAAAATATTTATCAACAGTATTTGTTTTGACTACATTTCAGGCCAGGTCATACAACAGACAGATGCGGCCAGCTATTTTAGATCATAGCTCTGGGGCCAAGTGGACAAACACATCAAATCATCCTGAATTTTTGGTAGGAGAAGAGGTAAGATTCATTTTGCCACTGAAATGAGGCTTAATATTACGTTTTAATGTGGTTATGTAATCAGTAGCGGTTTGCTGTATGTTAGTATGTATTGAAAGGCATATAAATTTAATCAAGCAATGAGCAACTTTACTATGGACTAACTGAATATTTATTATCATTCAGCAAGACCAGACGGTCTCCCCCATTTGCCTAGCAAGTAACCTTGATCCTTTGCTGCTATAAATCAGTGTTTCTGCAGGGACGAGGTGAGCACTTTGCCCATGTGGTATAATTCGGAGAAAAGGCAAGAAACTGACAAAAGGGTCAGTACATGGAATCACTGCTGAGTAATTAGGTATTCATGAGCTTCAAAGAGTCTTTACATTATTTTAGTTACTAATTTGAGATAATGGAAAAATACACTGTTATGTTCGTAGTAGATGTCCATGGATATGAAAATTCAAACTATTTAAACCATGTATTTAATGTCTTTTTATTTTAATGCTTTATAATCAAGCCCTGTTAAAAAGAAATCCACTGTATTGCTGTCACAGTGGTCTGAGTGCTGCTGTATGTCTTGTATCTGCTTCTGAAATATTTTTCTAGTATTTGTTACTAATCTTTTGGGAAAAACAATGCATAGAACATTGTCTCTTATTTTCAGGCACTGTATGTTAATCCACTAGATTCTTATAATATACATTGGCCTATTAGAAGAGGGCAGTTGAATCTCCACACAGGACCTGGTGGCTCCCTCACTGCAGTATTAGCAGACCTTGAAGTTATATGGTCACATGCAATACAAAAATATCTGGAAATACCATTGAAAGACTTAAAGGTGAGCTGTGAACACATTAATGTGGGCTGTATCCACTTCTGTAAACGTTACTATAAAAGACAAGCAACCTGCTGTTATTGTTAGCCTCTTACTGGTGGTTTTCTTAAAGAATACATTCTTTCTGCTGGTAAGCATGGTTCCTAAGACTTCATTTGGAATTTTGTGCATGTCTTTAAGACAAAAATTGTTAACAGAACTTCTACCAAGGAGGTTTGGAAATCCCATTGTAAAAATTTCAGTCTTAGTCTGTTTGGGATTTTTTTGTTGTCTAAAACGGAGGCAACTGAGGAATGGGTGCCTAATACTTGCATAATTTCTTCTCCTTGCCGAGTAGTTGTTTTTCTCATATCTGATGTACTTATAAACATTTTAGTGACCTATAAACTCTTAACGTGGTACTTACTCTGAACTCATTTTTTAAATTATTAAACCCCTTCCCCCTTTCCATAATTTTGCTTCTTTTAATAACTTGTATATTATGCTTTCTTCCTTAGCATCAGGTATTCAACAATGTAAAGAGAAACTTAATTTGAGAGCTGGCTTTAATTTACTGTTCTTATCTTCAGTACTACAGATGCATTTTACTAATTCCAGATATCTATAATAAACAACATGTGAAAGAACTGGTAAATATGATCCTAATGAAGATGGGCTTCTCAGGTAAAACCATACATAAGCAAGCACTTAATGATTAATAGTGTAAAGATTTTTTTTTTTTTTACCTTTAAGGCACATTTTTGCACATCAATCCCAGTTTGGCTGAGACTAGCACCTTTCATCTTTTGCTATTGCCATAACTATTGTCTCTTTTAACGGGCCAAAATGGTTGGCTAGCATTGAAACAAGTTTCTTGGTTTGCTATTAGGTATTCCAACCGCGGGCTTCTCACTTCAGCTGAGATAAAAGTAGCAACAGTCTGATTTCTCAAGTATTTCTGAAATGCACAATGTTAAGTCCTCAGAGTATTAACATTCTTAGCCTTCAAAACAGAAGTATGTATGTGATGTAAGATGCTGCTGTCCTCTCTGCAGAAAGACATAATAGGAGGTTTCAGAGTTGCTTAAGTGCATACATTAAATATAGAAGAGCAATACGATTTTTAAAAACTAACCAAGTAATTGTTAGCTGCTTCTGCATATTTATTTTTAGACTGGAAAGCCCTCTGATGAAAAGGATTAATGCAGTTTCCTTTCAGTTAAACTGCTGGAAGTTTCTGGCTAGTCTTCTGGAAAGAACTGCTGTAGTCTTAGCCATCTTTCTCTGATTTCACATTTAGAGAAAACACAGCAAGTCATTATGGAAGGCACAGTATCCCAACCATATGGAGCATACTTAATTTGAAATAATCAGAGTAGTAGTACCTTTGGTGCTGCAAAGTCCTCTTTTGTATTAGGTATGCAAGGAAAGAGGCTTGAAAAGTGGACAGGAATAATAAGTTAAATGATAGAGCCTAGACAAACAGTAAGTTAATTGTAAGATGTTGGAGATTAATACTGCTGTTGTTTAATAATTAATCAGTACGAAGTGCAAACAGTTCCCAAGTATTGCTCTCAGCAGAATATGTGCTTAGATATTATTGCTTCCTATCTGAAAGAATTAAGTAGGTGGTAAATAATCACTGCAAAAAGAGAGACTGATCTCATGAGATCTAAATTTTGTTCACATGCATATATATTTGATTTGTTTCATTGTGTTAAAATGAACAAGCCATATTGGCTGTTAGTTTTAGTTTTTGATCAGAATGGTTCTAAATCATACTTTGTTTGTTCCTCCTCAGTTTTTACATAGAAGTAATGTGAACAGTACCTAATAATACTAATATGTAAAAATGTACTGGTACTAGGATAGAATAATTTGCAGTTGAAATGTGTTAGCTTCAGAGGAACAGGAAGAATACTAAGAAAAAAATACAAAGCTTCATATTCATCTGATACATGAAAGTAAAAATCAGGAAGTATCATATCATTATCACTCTTCAGAGTGCCAGTTCCTAAATAATAATTTGGTGAAGAGCTGAACTAATTATACAGCATAACTAAATTCTCTTAATCTATTTAAAAACATTTGCCTTTAAAACAATAATTCTACTTAGTTTTTGTCTACAAAGCACAGCTCAATTGAGCTGTTCTTTTCCTTCATTGGCTAGAAGGATAGACTGAAGCCTCCAGTATTTCTCAGGTTTAAGTATGGGCTTGTGATACAAATACAAAGGTACACTTTTACAGAGTTAAAGGTGGATTGAAAGGAAAGCAGACAGTGAAATTGGACCTTGTTTTATAACTATTTAAAGAACATATCTAAAGTGCTAATGTGATTAAAACTAGAAAAAATTAGGAAAATGCTTCATGTGCATCTGATAAACAAGACCCTGCAATACTGGTTACAAAAACAAGTAAAGTCTGGAGGCAGTATCTTTAAACTTGCAAAAAATAAGAACATTTGAATATAGGCATCCACCCTGCTCTTAGCTTTTCTCAGGACTTTAAGGGCCTACCCAAAAAAAACCCCTCTAAGTCCCCCACCACCCCATCTTCAYTAAATGTACAGACTTTCAGTGTGGAGTCAGGCTATTAGTAGATTTTAAAAGACATTAAGGTGTCCTTTAAATGTCAGCAACATGGCTCTGGAGCTTGGCATAAATTGGATATAATTTTTTCTCATATGGCTAGGAATTGTTGTACACCAGGAGTCTGTCTGTGCTACTTTTGGAAGTGGTTTAAGCAGCGCGTGTATAGTAGATGTGGGAGATCAGAAGACAAGCGTTTGCTGTGTAGAAGATGGTGTTTCCCATCGCAACACCAGGTATCTTTTAATATGCAGAATTATTATAAGCACGTACATAGTTGCTTACCAAAGACTTGACTTTAAAAACAAGAATTTTTTTTTTACAAATACAAGGTTTTTTTACGGTGAACTGTGTGACAGGGTCATCATGTTACGGTATGAATCTTAAAGAATTCTGACATCTTTAAAAGAAGAAAACAGGCAGAACTGATACTGTGCTCTGCAAACTACACGGAGGTCATGATCACAGCATGTCTAAAATGTTGCTTGTATTCCTATGTATGCTACTGTAGAAGGCCAGTATTTCAGCAAATTAATAAAATAATCTTTTTCTTCTCTGTGCTTTAGGCTGTGCCTTGCATACGGAGGATCTGATGTGTCAAGGTGTTTTTATTGGCTTATGCAACGAGCAGGATTCCCATACAGAGACTGTCAGTTAACTAATAAGTTGGATTGCCTGCTGCTTCAGCATTTAAAGGAGACATTTTGTCATCTAGACCAGGTGAGAAGGGAAAATGGTATATTCTCCAAGTAATTTTTTTTTCCTTTACAGAATGCTACTCTGGGGAACCCTTTTGCAAGTCTACAATTGCTTGTAAATGGAATAAAATGTAATATTTTACTCAGTAGAATACTGGCAAACGCTGGAGAAGCTTTAGACGAAGTATTTGAAACTTGTTTTATTTTTCTTCTAGTTGAAAGAATCCCAACTCTTAGGAAGGTAGTTTCTTTGTTCTTATTACTGAAAGAAGCTGATAGTAGCTGCATATTTGCTGTTTTTCAGCTTCAGTTTTGTAAGATCTGCCAGCAGGTCTCTTCTTTCTGCACAAACCCTCATTTTAGAGGCTTAGGCATGTAGAAAGCTGTTTTGGCAGATTGTGCTACAAGGAAAAGACTTTAAAAAGAGTTCAAGAACAGGTAAATGAAATTCACAGTCTGAAGAGTTTTATTACTTTTTGTTGTTTCCTACAGTTTAAATAGATTATGCAGCTTGATAGAGAGATATARAAGATACAATTTTTTTTACATTGTTTTTGACCTTAGGATATTTCTGGATTGCAAGACCATGAGTTCCAGATTCGTCATCCAGATTCTCCAGCTTTATTATACCAGTTCCGATTAGGAGATGAAAAATTACAGGTGATTTTGTTTTGGTTTGGTTTTTTGTTGGGTTTTGGGGGGTTTTGTTTGTTTGTTTGTTTGTTTTAAATTACAAGAATTATATTCAGCATTCAGGCTCAATGCCTCACTTTGTATCGGTCCAGTGCTACTAAGCCCACATGATTTATGGATTGTTCTTAATATATGCTTGTTGATAGTTTTAAAATTAATTCCTGTATGTATGTGTCCTGGTTCTGGCTGGGACAGAGTTAACTTTAGCACACATCCCCCGCCCAGCTACTGGGAAGAAAGTTAACTCTGTCCCAGCTGGAACCAGAACAGTATGAATGGGCCTAATGCAGCACTAGTGGATGCACAAGACTTCCTAACTAGCTTTAGCCAGAATGGTTGTAGCTTCCATAGTGATTAAATATGATGATTTTTATCCTTCAAGGGCAAGGAATGAATGCTAATTTTGCAAGTTTCTCACCTCACCATTGAATTTTCTAATTTTGTAACAAACTGCATTTGAATACTTATTTACCGTACAATGCCAGAATCTGTAAAGAAACCTATATACACGTACAATTGTATGTTTTGAGGTTTTTTTAATTATACAAAGCTGAAGACACTTTAGTCTTTTACAAAACTATTTGAAAAAAATGTGTATTTAATTTTCAATTGTGAGAAAAATAGAACAAGCTTTTTCTTTTTTTATAGTAAATACCAAAAAAAAAAAAAAAAGGCAACTATTAGTAAAACCATGTCAAATCTCTCATTCTTCAGGCTCCAATGGCTCTGTTTTATCCAGCAACTTTTGGAATTGTTGGACAAAAAATGACAACTTTGCAACACAGGTCACAAGGTGACCCTGAGGATCCTCATGATGAACATTATCTGCTAGCAACACAAAGTAAGCAGGAGCAGGTGTGTGAATGCTCATTTTATTTTTCATTAAGTATTATTTAATTGGGGAATAAAATCAGGATTCATTAGCTCATCTCCGAAACCCAAGTTTATCATCTGGGCCAGAAGCACTAAAAAATAAATTTAGAGTAAGGAATTATGAATGTCTAGACAAGTCCTTAATTAGAACTTTATTCAGAGTCTATTTTCAGAGTCTAAAAGGGCTTCATATTATGGCATTGATATATCTGATGGAGTTCAAAATAAAACCCTTACTTTGAAAGTGAGGGTTAAAATGAAATAATACAATGCTTAATCTTTCAGTGCAAAAAGGTGACGAGAAGTACAGTGGTGTTTAGCTAAGTCCTTGTATTGTTCTATAACCTACTGAAGATCTTTTTGCATTTTTCATAGTTTAACTTGTTTTCTCATTTTTAAGTCTGCAAAAGCTACAGCTGATAGAAAATCTATGTCGAAGCCTGGTGCGTTTGAGGGAGACTTGAGAGGCCAAGCCTCAGACGTTTCAGAGAGGATCTACCCACAAGAAGTGGAACTGGGATCTTCCCAGAGTGATTGTATGATATCTGGAAATGATTCAGAGGAACCTTTAACTGCACACATGTGCAGGAAAACAGCTATTTCTCAGTTTGAAGGCAAAGCCTTAGGCCTTGACAAAGCCATTCTTCATAGCATTGACTGCTGCGGTAAGAATTACATTTGTACAATTCTGTAAAATATGCATGTCAGTCAGCGTGCATTTATGGTAACTCCTATATTTCACCAAAGTAACACGTATGTCCCTAAGTTTTCATCATCTCTAGAGCAGCTACACTGTTCCTTATACTTGCATCTTTGTTGAGGTTTCTTGAGCTAGATGTTTTGAATCTCCAAGGAATAGAAAAAAGAATTTTAAAAGCAAACACTTACTGGTTTCTATCTGGTTTGACTTGCACTAAATTCTTTATAATACAAATACCGTATTAACTTTAAAAAACAGAGGTATTTCTATATATCCATTCGTTCCAGCATCTGATGATACAAAAAAGAAGATGTACAGCTCCATCTTAGTAGTGGGAGGAGGCCTTATGTTTCATAAAGCTCAGGAGTTTCTTCAACACCGAATTCTCAACAAAATGCCACCTTCTTTTAGAAGAGTTGTTGAAAATGTTGAAGTCATCACAAGACCTAAGGTATACTGTTAACTGATAGCTAAATGGTTAATAAACTATGATTGGTTGAAATATTCAAAAGATTAAAAAAATGTATATTCTTTCAAAACCACAGATTAGTTGCRTATCTGAGGAGATTTAGGAGAGCTTTCAGCTCATAACATAGCACTCCTCAGTTATAGGCAGGAAGTTAGAGGTAAAGAGTGTTACTAGTATTGATCACTGAAGTGTTTATTAGCTAAAGACCATATTCTTAAAGAAACAATTAGTACTGGCCCATGAAGTTAACCTGTYTGCTCAGCAAGAAATTGTGTTAGGGTTATTTATTACTATTCAGGTAAAAGAAAGTATGGCATTAAAAGAGTAATTTTCATTTGGCATTAATCAGGCAAAATTTGTAAAATCAAAACTTGAGTATTTTTGAGAGCCTCCATTGCTGAGGGCAGGATTTCCATGACATGCCTAGAAGGCATCTAAAAAAAAAAAGTGACTTCTCTAAACACCTTAAATATTCTTTCCATATTTTTATCTCACTATTTTTTCCTGAATAATTTTGAAAAACTTCTTTTCTCCTCCCCTCACCCCTGAGATTCTAAGTGGTGAATACTGTTGGAAAAATTAGGATACAAGTTTTGAGAGCTATGCAAATTTACACCACAGTGATTGTGTACAATCTGTGTTTTGAATTTAGGATATGGATCCCCGCTTAATTGCATGGAAAGGAGGTGCAGTTTTAGCCTGTCTTGATACAACTCAGGAGCTGTGGATATATCAGCGGGAATGGCAGCGTTTTGGTGTCAGAATGTTACGAGAGCGAGCTGCATTTGTATGGTAATGGATATGTTTACAGTGGAACATGATTAACTGAGGATTCCTTTCCCCACATGCCCCCTTTTTCCAGTGCAGATGTATTGATCTTCTGCTGATATTTTTGTATTTTATTAAAACTAACTTTAACTGAGATTTTTTCCAAAGGTGGTGCAAAAGTCTTCAGCATTACAATACTTCATCTTTTGAATTGTATGCATTGAATTCTGTGTACAGAGTATCACAGTCATCTCCAAATTCACTACATTTATATTATATAGGTTATGTATATTAGAATTGCACAGTGTGGGAATTTGCGGTATAAAATATTGATGTGGCAGATGTTAAGCCAAGATTCATTCCAGATACATGTACACAGAAGCAATAGCTGAAGAGTGCAGGCTGTGGGTTTAATACCTTATTCTGATTCATACTCTAATGTTACCAGGAGATGAAATTGTCACATAAGCAATCATCATGGAAAAAGTGAAATGGAGAACCCAAACTACAGTTGCTGTTGGTATTTTGCTTATATAATAAATTATATTATTCAGTGGAAAGACTTAAGGATTTGAAAGTGGAGTATTTTTTCTTATCTGTTCTCATCATCAAAAGCTCTTGCTAGCTTTTCGTTATCCACGGTAGTTATCCACTCTTTTCCCTATTTAAAAAATCCAATATAATACACCTAAAAGAACTAGATTCATTTTTATATAGCCAGCACCAACCTCAATCCTGTGATATAGGCACATGGGCTTTTTCTCCCAACAAATAATCCTTAGTTACGGAAGTGCAATTTGTTGTTTTTTTTCTTCTGTTAATGAAGGCTCCCGCCACCCTCAGATCACACCTCAAATCCATGTCTGCAATTATAATCTAGATTGAAACTATTAAAACACTTCTAACGATATAATAAATATCAAAGATCAATGAATGTAGTTTTTACAAAGCACGTGAGAAAGAACCAACTTCCTTTTAATCTGCTTTCATTAAAAGTTCTAAAGAGAAAGGATATTTCCACCCAAATTATGCAGTAATCTTATCTGAAAGTATTTTACTGCAGGCTGTGATTACATTCTTGTATTTTATTTAAGACTAGGACCTTTGGGCTCTCTTTTATTGAAGGTAGCATACAATACTTCAAATTTTACTCTGGCAAGATTAGATGTCATTGCTGGGTTTGTTTTTTGGGGGGAGAAGGGGGCATTCCCTTCAAGAAAAGGGTCCAGAATTTCTGTTATAGAAGAAATGTATTTTTTTTCAGTCACGTGATTGTGATACAGAAGAGAGAGTATATATGTACAAAGATCTTGTTTAGATTTGTTGATATACAAATGGTTCTCCATGGTGAACGTTTCACAACTTCACATCAGYGGGTGCTGACACTTGGAAACACTGAAGGGTGAGGTAAATTACTCCACTTTAAAAGCTACATTATTCTTGCAACAGCATATCAAACATGCTATAAATGCACACTAACTCAACAAAGTAACAGAGTCACAAAACCAGCCTTTAAGTCATGTTGGAAAACCTGTGCTGCTTACCTGCACCTGAGGCTCCCATCAGTTAACTTCACAAACTCTACACAAAGGAGAGCAGTACTTCTAAATTACTTGATGGACTGTGTTCTGGTATTTACACAACCAATTACTTCTGACAGTTTTATTTGAGCACAAATTTCTTATAATTTCATTTCTTATTATGGAAGTCACTTCTTAGTTTGCCACAACTTAGAAATGTTTTGTTCAGGATTTATTTCAAGTAAGCAAGCTTGTATTAAATATGGCCCAGTAGCTACAGTGCCCTACTGTTTGTTCAGCTATTGATACTTTTGTCCTGTTTTGTAAGACTAGAGCTCAATATCCAGGCACCTGTTATTTTCCTATTACTTGCCATGCACCTCATTGCATGAAACAGAAAGGTCTCTGCAGAAGTTCTCAATGTCCTTCATAAGACAGTATTTTGGACAGAAGTTCAGAGCACTTGGTAAAAGTGTCTTGTGAACTCACCTCATTGAAGGAAACAACCATATATTTTTGTACAGAGGACTGATTTGTCATGTCACTGCAGAAGAGGTTAACTGCAAGAGTGAACATATTTTCCATGTTATTGTGGTTTCTCATGCTTTTACAAGAACCATCGCATGCAGCAGTGGTAGGGTTTGAACTGAGGAAAATCACCATATCTGCTGCTGCTTTTTGAGCAGCAAGCCATTGTACAGGACCTTTTTCAGAAATTCTCCTTTTCTCCCACATGTCTAGAATAACATCAGTCTGGCAGCCCTCATGCAGGAGTTCAGCAAAAGAAAGGACAGTGTGATGAAAACACTTCTTCTGGATATATAACCAGTACTTCAACACGTAGTTGTAGCTGCACCGGATAGAAGAATCGCCTCCTAAATTAATCTGTTTAACAAAAAAGATACCATATGCTCTCTTAAAACATCAGTATTTCTAGAAACGATGTAAACAAAATTTGAATGGCATTCTAAATTGGTATGGAGGAGTTGACTCTGTGCCTCTTACTTTTTCCTACAAAAAATTAGATACCTTTGTATAAAAGAATGAAAAGCAGAAATAGTGAACTAAAATTATAATTTAGAGCTCAGATTCCCATCTTCATGATGAAATAGATCTAACTTAGACAACTTATCTGCACTTCATCTCTCCAAGAATGTTGAAAATAATTTAGCAAAAGAGTGTTCAGTAGCTAGAACAGTTTAAGGTCTACTACACCGAGGGAGCAGCCTTGCATTACAGGCTGATGAGAAGAGGGTAGCAGAGGCATGGTACTTAATCTGTTAGTCATTCTGCAAAACTAATACTGTGAAAAAAAGTGCTAAGCAAACAAAAACTAAACAGCAAAATGCTCACATGACCCCAGCTGATGTTTGCTGAAGAGGAAAGGGCTAACCAAAAATTGTCCACACTGTAAATGATTCACTGTTTCTACAAGTGTTTGAGAGATTAAATATTTACTTTCCATTTAGGAAAAAAACAATGGAAGGAAAGAGCCTAGGCCTACATTAGCAGGTAGTGTGGTAGAATGGCAGAGACTACAGAGCAAAACACTTGGGGCCAAGGAACAGATTTGTGCACTAAGTATTTCAGGGGAGTTACTGCAGCCTAGCCCTAGTCCAGTCCTGTGGCCTGCACACCCATTAGTGGTTGGACTACGTTAGATTCATTAGAGCACCTCTTCCAGTTTAATTTCATCTGAGAGAATCAAGGCTGCACTCCTCAACCACCCTGCAATACGAACCAAACTGTAGTGAGGCTGGTGGGCAATTCCCTTCAAAAGCACAATGCTGATTAAAACATTAATGCAGCCACATCTGGAGTTTCCTAAACAAACTTGAGAGAGTTTCTATTACAATGATATCTAAAAGGTAGTCTCATACGTATGATCTTATCTCATCTAAAAGGATACTTGCAGCAAAACTCAAAGAACAGGAATTACAGAAATACTGAAGTTCAAAAAAGCGAGAACTCTTACCTTGGTCTGTGATGACGCAAGCTACCATAGCAATAACACATACTATTGCAAGTAGAGCAGCAAGGAGAAAACACACAAGTCTTCCAAATGAATTGATTGTGAGGGTATCTAAAAGAGAAAGAACAATCACTTCGAAACAAATCTTGCACAGTTGAAAAAGCTATCTTCGGTTAATGAATTATTGAAATGAGCGTTTCCAATGTCCGTACATGGAAGAGAAATTGTGCTAAAAGGTAATGCAAAATGGTCAATAATCACATTGAGAACTACAGAGCTGTTGACCAAGTTACTTAACTTTCTTTCCTACTTTTAAAGACACAAGACATACCAGTCTGAATCTGCTCCCTCCAAGTTCCTCCTGTGTTTCTGGAATGTACCTCCTCCTGCAGCCTGACATACCATCAGTTGTTCTCCTCTCTTCCCTTTTGTTTAGAGTTTTACCATGAGCAATAGTTACAAAATAACTAATTCCTTAACTGCGACATTACTGTATTAAGCATAAAACTTCAACTTTTAAGAGGAGGAAGATGAAAGGCAAAATTTGCCAAGGCTGGTATACATAAAGTCATCTAAGACCAAAGTCATCTGCTTTTTAACAGGATTTTGACATTCAGGTATCTGTATACCAAAACATTTATTTTCCCAGATTTTTGCAAACATGCAGGGGGAAAATCTGCTGAATATACATGATACATAATGCAACAGAAAACACTGAGCAGTTTCTGTTTAGTTTGCATTGAATATTGACTCAAGAATGATAAATACTCGACTAACAATTGGCTTTCATCTGCRTGCAGTTTGTTAGGTTTTCTGTAGGCCTCGGGCAGTCACATCCACACTTAGCAAAGTAAGGAATTATCTGGGGGGGTGGGGGCGGAAAAAAGTAGAATAATTCTAATACACAGTTAAATGGGATTTCTGCACAGATTAATTCCTTGCATGTATTTCCTTCTGTACTATGGTTTGGGCTCCTGACAGGAGTACTGTGTTTCCTAAAACTTACCAGATTTTCTTGAAAGATMGTTTCTTTACAACTGATACAAATAACAAAAATGAAGAGAGATTCATGAGATAAGCAAGAATCTAAGAAAATTCAGTGTAAACATATCAGGTATGTTTGCTGTAAGCTTTATAGCACAGGGACACTCTATAGAAAAATATAGACTCAAATTACCACCATGAGAAGAAGCTTGATATCTACCAATTCTTAAGTAAAAAAAAAAAAATTAATAAGAAAAAAATTAAGTGCTATATACAGTGCTATGGTTGTGTCTTGTTTGTTAGACAGAATTAGTACAACTTTTCACATCAATTAACTATATAAAAGCAAATACTCTTTTCACTGAAAATAAATCAAAAATGTTACTTACCTCTACAAAAATATCAGTGCTCTCATCACTCCCTGGTATCCTCACAGAAATTCTAGTTTCATTTATCTAATAATGAAATGAAATCCCAAACAAGAGTGTGGGAGGGAGAAAAAAAAGTCAAAGACATTTATCACAAAAGGAGTCATTACTAAGTTAAATCACATTTAATATTTAATTGCATTTCAAATTGCATTTAATAGGCTTTAAAACTATTATATTCTTAACATCAGATTTATAGATAGTGCATATATTTATCTTTAAATCTACTAGTCTAATATAACGAAACAGGGTGAATATCCTAGCAGGAATTACAAGTAAGGTGCGTTTCATGTTAGTGAAGCCTAATTAACTAGTTACTATATATTTTCTTACGTTTTCATGTTCATTGATTAATCTCATTCTGAACAAAATAATATTGTTTAAAAATATTCTTAAAAATAAAGAATGTCATCTCAAAAAGTAAAATAACATATTGTAACAGTGGAGCAGAGCTCTTCTGAAAGCAACCACAGTTCTTTTAGACCATCTCCTTAGCGTTTGCTGGCCAGCTCTGCTGATTTGACTTCAGTGGAAGCATATGCCTCCTACTGTGCTAATACAGAAGGAGAAATCAGAGAACTATGCTTTCAATTTGTTATGATGTAACAGAAAATTACCTTTGCTTCCACGTTTTTTTCAAGAAGTACTTCATACTTTTGACGCTCATAAAGCAGTAATAAATATTCAAGCCCAAGACTGCTTGTTGTAAAACACACTTCTAATTCTGTCTCTATTTTACCAACAGTTATATTTGGATTCCACAAACTTCCTGAGGGTTGAAAAGATTTCAGTTTAAAATTGTTAATAACTATGTAAGTGATTAAATGGATTTCTGCTATAACTGTGCTTGTGATAGGCGCCATACACCCTGCAGATGGCACCTTATGACCTAACAGAGTGTTGCGCTTTTGAAGGGGCAAGTCAGAAGTGTTAGTTACAACAGGGACCCCCTGCAGTTGTTTGAATTCAGGCACTGTTGCTTGAAAGCGTATGTGGTAAAAATATCCAGCCCATTAAACCTCCAACAGATTTAGAAACAGTAGTACTTAGTATTAATGACACATCTGCATGCTCAAATCTGCAAGGAATTTGTTTAGTCTACTAAAGATACTTTTGTTCATGTCACAGTGTACCAACCAGTAACTAGACTAAATTCATCATCTCAGAGAAACCAAGAAAACTTCTCAATCCCATATTCACAGGTTAAACTATGGCATTATTATCTAAATTAACCTGTACAGAATTCTCAAAATTTCCATTTTAAGGCCGTGAGTATGATATAGGGAAAGATTCAGAAGTAGGTCTTAGACCCTATTCAATATTCAGGCAAACATGATACTGTGAAACACTTCTGAAGAGCCATTTTTCCCCCTTCAGTATGTGTACATAGCACTTATGCATTTCAATACAACTTTTGCTGTATTTCATTACATTATCTTTACAACCTGTGAATTTAAATAGATACTTCAAATTTTAGCAAATGCATGATCTGTGTGCATTTTCACTGAAGTCTATTAAAATATGCATAAATGAATCCCAAATTACAATATATTTTAGAAAGGATAATTCAAAGTAGGTACTAGCCTATTTAGCTCCTGCTAAAACCAGAACAGTGGTTTTGTCTTATTTTCTATCACCATCCTTACTTCTATCACCACCGCCTCACACAGAACACACTCCACTTACATAATCTTCATAGACAGCTGCCTAAAATGTGATAGCAATGAGTAGGCATTAAGTAAAAAAAATCCCAGCAGTCTTTCTCGTGGCAACAAAAGCTTGTTTACCAGCGATTATCTTACTGCAGATTAAAAGAAACCAAAAGAAAAGCATCCCATTATCAGGCTGCTCTGCTTATTATCTCTCTATCTCCCAACAATACAAGTAAACAAGAAAGAAAATAAACAGGTATGACCTATTTCAAAACCCCTCAATCCTATTTTCAGTTAATTCAACCCCATCTAGCTGGGGAACATGCTCTGTATGGAAGAGTACTACGTACACAGCAGCAATGCCTCGATCCTAACCCGAGAAGTCAAATCTTTAAGGGAGGTATAATGAACATGGCTGCCTTCTCGTTACTAAGGAGGACACCCGCTCTCCTGGTGGGCAGATGTCCTGGAGAACAAGCACCGAGCTGCTGCTTGTCTTTGTGTGGAGACAGAGATCACCAGTTCTACAGTTATCGAGCAAAATGACCAGAACAACATGTTCTTCTTTAAAGCACCTCTAGACTTATAGGCTGTCTTACAATTTTAGAGAAATAATAATATTCCTAATTAATGTTTACTAAGAACTACATTGAAAAACTGTATAGCTAAAAGTGTAAATTATTTTAAAATTGACAGCAGAAGAAATATTTTTTCCTTTGAAAAACAATATCCATTTCTCTGTTGCTAACAGATAAATGGCAAGCAATCACAGAAACAAAACAAGCATGGGGAAGAAAAAAAAAAAAACACCAACAACAACAAACCACTGCTAAAGAGCTAGCTGCATTTGAGTTCTCAGCTTTGATGACTGTGTGTCTATCGGGTGCTAGACAGACTTCAAAACACATTGAAAACAGAAGCCATTTCTGGCCTTATTAAGGAAATCTGTGCWGTAATATGGATGAAAAAAAAATAGCAGTATCATTTAGCAGAAAATGCTTGATAAATTACCCGGTGTAGTTAGCAAAAAGGATTTTGATAGAAAATCCTCTTTTATATTTGCTGGGGGTAGATTGCAAGCATGGATGAAATATTTTGTTTCCAGTTCTATGGGGAATCCAATATAATGGAACCGCCACTAGAATAAAAATGAAGAAAAGTTCACTTCAAGGACTTAATACAAAGATAGATATATACAATCCTAATGGGACCAGGTTTAACAGGGGAGAATTTATATAGATTAGTAACTGCTAACAGTTACTTTAAAAGTGCACTTAAAAAGGACAAAAATAGATTTTTAGGAAAAGAGAATTCCATACTCGGAGACAGGAACGGGATATCGAGTGTCAATTTCATTATTATGTATATGCACACCTATAGCTTGCAGCCAATATGAAATAATTAAAATTTTAGCCCACAATGAAGGAAGGTTGTCCCCTATCACACCATCCTCTGTCCCAGATAATCCAATGACAGATCATGTATTTCTGACTTGTGTTACCCTGGCTCTAAGCATCCATTTGAGAACAGAAAGAGAGATGAAGTTACAGAAAAGAAACAGGCTAATTTTCCCATAGCTTTGTTCTCAGTCTCCCAAAACACAGGGCTCAAATCCCTCTTTCATTAAACATCTGAAGGAAGTATAAAACTACTGTTTTTTTCTTTCTCAGGTCCCTTTTCACTAACTTCAGGAAAGGGGAAATTTTTACTCCACACTTTTAAGTGTCACTTCCCTGTTCCCCACCTTCTTCTTCCCAAACTAAAACAAGTGAAGAAAAMAACTACTTAAAAATATTCTTACTCTTTGATTACTGACTGCAGTTTGTCTCTGAAACTTTTCTGTATAATCGCATCGAATACACTGAAAACATCAACAATTCCTTCGCTGGTTACACAAATCTTTGTGGCTGTCAGTTCTTTGCTGGCTAGAAGTGAAGATGACATTTGCTGATCAATAAAAAATAAAAGTTGTTTCACCTCATAGAATATTAAACACAGAAAACTTCTGTGACAATCATTTCTCTGAATAAAACTTAGCAGTTTTAAAATCTGCCATGTACTTGATCCTTTGGCCTGTTTACAGAACACCAGAGACTGTAATACCTTTCTCAATTTGTTTTATCCAGTTCATGCCATGCTCATCACTCTAAAGAAAAAACATCCAAGTTATTAAAGCACAAAACATCTAAGTAATACTCTCTGCTTTTCCGCTCTCTACTCAGTCACAGGTATACCCCATTATGTCTTTGTACCCGTGTCTGTCCTTGTAGCTCTAATAAAGTGATTTTCAGTCCTTTCATTGCAGACCTAAAAACATCCCACTGAAGGCAGAAAATCCTATATAAAATATCTTTAACAAGTGTGGTCCCAAATCTGGGAACCAGAATTCATAATTCTGCTAGGAAAAAGTGGACTCTGAAGTTTTGTAGGATATTATAATTTCTCACCCTTTCCATGTCCACAGACTATAAGCTACCTTTATGTCCCCAGCACTCCACAAATAACACCTACCTTATCTTTTGTGAGAATATCAGCAAGATACTCTCCTCCCTAGACTCCCAACATTTTTTCCCAGCTTGTATTTAGCTTTGACATCCACTGCTTTTGTTTCTAACATAAAGAAAGGTTTGATGCCCAAAAGCTTGGCTATTTTTTCTCTATGTAGTACTTTTGCCTACAAGCCCTGTCCTGTCCATGGTTCCCAATGGCATAGTATCCTGTGTATTTATGACTGCAACCATGTCATTAACAAATCAAAAGCTTTACTGAACATGTATTCACTCCTTAGAGGGGCCGGCTGCATTCACTGCAATGATGCACCCAGAGCCGCAAAGTCAGCTGTATTGGCCAACCCAGGAGAAAATACCTCTATTGATTTGGAAGCATGTAGGTTTATACAAACCAATCTCTTCAGAAAAATTATCTATCTTAAACCTTGATGGTTAAACTGAAAGGCAGTAGGATACCTTTTATTTGCTCATGCCACATTTCTGGCATTACCCTCCGCAGTTCATTTTCTTATTCTCCTTAGGATCCCCACCAGCCACTGTGACAACAAACTTACCATCTGTGCTGAGGCTCCAACTTATATTCATGAAATAGGACTGAAATTGTGTTTCAACTTCTTTTTCAACCAATACAGCACTGAGATTATGAAGATCTGCTGGTGCAATGCTGTACCACTCTCAGCTCAGGAGCAGAACCTTGTGAAGAAATATAGCCAGGAATTAAAATGGGCTGATCGTAGCTAACATATCCCCATCTATTCCTCAGTCTCCGGATTGCATGTTGGGGGGGGTGGAAATCACACTTTGAATTTTGAATTTCAGTATCAGTTTATGAATAACAAAGCCATTCTTCTCCCATGCACCCAGAAAAATCTCTCTCCAGAAATCACAGAATGAAAAACCTGATGTTTACTCCCTTTCTTGTTTAGCTAGATGAAAACTATTTGTCTCAAGCTGCAGTGACTGATAAAAATCAAAAGAGATATGATATAAGCAGATAAAGTCATAATACTAGCATAAGTTTGTACATCACATGTTTGTGGGATGTTTTCTGTACCAGTATATACATATCTCTCTCATTATATGTAAGGTGAAAACATTTATTGTAAAAGAAACTAAGCCATACTTTTAAAAGTATGCAAAATGCATACTTTGCAAAATGCAATAGCCCTGGGACTCATGAACCAATCCTGTGTCTCTGACAACACAATGAGCTGAAACAAACTGTCAGAATTCCAGCGTTCCTTTGGATAGACCAGAATTATGCAACATACATGGAACTCCTCCTCTCCTGCAGAACTGAGCAATGCCCCTTATCCTAAGAGTTTGTCAGGGAGAAGTTGGGAGGCAACTAGAAATCCATCTGAGAAGGGAGGTAAGTTCCTGGGAGCACCGAGATGCAGAAGACAAATTTAACTGGAATCTGTTTTATCAGGGAGACAGCAAGAGAGAGCAAATTTAAAGAATCATAGAATAAATCATAGAATCATTAAGGTTGGAAAAGACCTCTAAGATCATCAAGTCCAACCGTCAACCCAACACCACCAAGCCCCACTAAACCATGTCCCTAAGTGCCTCATCTACACATCTTTTAAATACTTCCAGGGATGGTGACTCCACCACTTCCCTGGGCAGCCTGTGCCAATGCTTAACCACTCTTTCAGTAAAGAAATTTTTCCTAATGTCCAATCTAAACCTCCC
>JAYKAV010000556.1:227547-254400 GCA_035582835.1 Phoebastria nigripes | reverse complement strand
GGCCAGCTTGGTGTCGTCTGCAAACTTACTGAGGGAGCACTCAATCCCCTCATCCAGATCGTTAATAAAGATATTGAACAAGACCGGCCCCAAAATGGAGCCCTGGGGGACACCGCTCGTGACCGGCCGCCAAGTGGACTTCGCTCCATTCACCACAACTCTCTGGGCCCGGCCGCCCAGCCAGTTTTTAACCCAGCGCAGAGTACACCTGTCTAGGCCAYGAGCCGCCAGCTTCTCTAGGAGAATGCTGTGGGAGACAGTGTCGAAGGCTTTACTGAAGAAGGACAGTGCAACGCAAGTTCTAGGTATGTAAAGAAAGTATGCTACTTTTAGTTTATTTTAGCAACCACAGATTGGAAATTGGATTTTTAAAAAAGTTTCTATTTGTACGTACCTGTTTCTAAGCCACACACAACACACTGAAAGAAAGAAAATAGTGGTTTTTTTTTTTAAATGCACAAATTGAGCAGTCATGTAGACTGTATTCTCGGTGATCTTTAGTATTTTCAAAATCCCAGCCTTAAAGAAATAACATCCATTTGAAGACAGAAATCACACTTTCAGTTTCCTCTAGTTGCAAATATACCCTTGAGCTATTAAAACATACATGACAAAATAAATTATCTTTTTGTTTTGCACATCTGGTGGGATTTGTATGTCTAATTAGCTTTACTATCTTTTTATACAGCCGATTTCTTCTTGCAGCAAACACGCACATACCAACAGAAAAGAAAAATCCATATTGTTTGATGTTTGTGTTGTTTTGTTGGGGGGAGAAGGGGCTGTTTATGGTGGGTTTTTTTGCTAAAGGCACAATAACTTAGTTTTCTCTCAGAAAATGACATTAAGTTATTGCTAAATTATTTTCCAGCAAATTCCTGAGCCAGAAGTATATGAGTGTGCTCACAGATAACAAATTAACAAGGGGAGAACAAAGTAACAAGATCACTACAAACAGTGTGACAAGCCATAGTCACCACTCAGTAGTTACATAGCTTCTGGGTAGCTTTTTGTTTGTTTGTTTTTTGTTTTTTTTTTTTTTTTCAAATGGTGCTTAGGAGCTTCAGCACAGAACTTAAAACAATAAAGGTAGATCTAGCTTCTTATTCAAACCTTTGAGACTGCAAATAAGGTGGACATCTTGGAAAATAGACTATTAATTTATATTTGTGTAGTACTTATCAAAAAACATCTGGATCGTAAGGACAGATCATAAGAAAGGAAGAATATATCAAAACTTCTGGACATTTTATGTACTAAGGGATCTTTTCCTGTAATAGGTAGGAGTTATTGCTTTGGATCTACACTGCCATCCTATTCTCCAGAAAAGAGTTGACACCCTTCCTTTAAAACACTGATTACTGTCAACGTTTGAGACTTGTTTGTCTTGGAGTTAAATTATTGAGCGAGAAGCTATCTTGATAATACCAAGTACTGACTTTGAACTCAGCAAGTTTTCTTCTTCACCATAAATCCTTTAGAACAAATGTATTCCTACTAAGGTGAGTGGCTTCTCCTCACAACAATTATAAAGGAAAGAAATCTGATTAGTAAAGCTGAGCATAGCAGCTACAGATTCAAGTCATTATCCCATACAGGAATAGAAGTCACCCAACTGTAGCCACAGTAGCATCCATTTTCCTTCTAGTGCATGAAGAATCAGTTTCCCTTGATGTCTTCAAGTCTGTAAGAAACTGTTCATTTGCTTTTGATGCAGAATAGACAGGAAAGAGAGGAAGGTGGATAATTTCCCCTTCTTGTATCTTACCCGTTTAGCTTGTCCCCCGCCACTACAGCTGCTCAGTACCAAATTCAGCAGGACACAAGCCACCAGACTCACCTCCATTGATAAAAATGATACAATCTCTTCAGTCTGGGTAGAATTACTTTTTCTTCCCAAAACCAACTTCACTACGAATCATTCATAGCCTAAGCTGTGTGCTGAGACCTTTAATTATCCTTCTTTTTTCCTCCCAGACAATTTATATCTCAGTATTTCCCCCCACCAATGCGCCACACCATCACTCCCATCAGCAAATTTTCAAAGCACCACAAGAAAAACCTAATGCATTTAGGCTGAAAGTCAGTAAATACAGAAAGAAATAACTTACAATATGGAGAGAAACATACAGGTGAAATATACAGCACTACACAGAACCAGATGTCCACTCCCTGATGTGCTTAACACTGCTATAACTCTCTTTAAACCTTGGTTAATAGGAGATTGGATAGACAAAATGGAATAATTTAAAATTTTTACCCTTTTGCTGCCTTCTCTGAAAGCTAATAGTGCTGATGCAGAAAGCAGTAGAGTACAGCAGGCAATGACAAGTATCCATTTTTAATCCTAACATTTTTTTCACCCTTAATATATCCCTGTATTAGATGAAAATGATGGGCTGATAATCAGCCTTACATCCCAAAGGTCTGACCTTTTACATATATTTCCCTCCTTTCACAAATACAGGTGTGGTTTTTTTTTTTTAACTTTGATCTTTAAGTTAGAATATTGGGTCTGTGTACCAGGCAGATGGCACAATGACAAAACCTTAACAGACAAAATTTAATGTCAAGTGGTTGAAAGTCATCTTAGCCTGATTATTAAAACCTCTGTATTCCCCACTTTTTTCAACAATGAGAACAAATTAATGTTTTGGAGTTAATATTGTTACAGTTTTAGCCCTCTTTTTCACTATTTCTTTTTGAGCATGTAGATCTTGCATTTAGTCATATAGAAGACTTGCAAAAGATAAGCCTTGATATTCCTTACATTTCTTACATAAAGGAATACAGAAGAAAAAAGTTAAACTGAAGAAAATTCCATCACCAACAAAATGAGCTTTCATGTTAAACTGAAACAATAGACAAGGTCAAGCTGCTGAGCACCATTTCAGAAATGATTGCAAAAMCCTGTAGGTTTAGATATTTGCATAAGCTGTAGAACTATGGAACTACATTTTAACTTACTGGTAGTACCAAAAAAGCAAAAATATTGTTTCATTTTGAGCAAGAAATTTTATTCAATTAAAGAATTAATTTAAACGTTGTGTTTAGTTATTTATATTGGTAAGTATTAATATGGTAAGTAACAAAATTGTAAAACCATTTGATAAATGTAAAACAAGGATTTTTTAAAATTTGTTATATTGCTTACAATTTAGCGAAGCTAACTTTGTTAAATTTCAGAGGTTTGAATCTGCATGATTGTAAGACATTTGTACCAAGAACACATACTGACAAGTTACTGGAAAATAAAAAACTTGAAGAAAACTGAAACCTTGTCCAGGCAACAACTGCTATTCTGTGGCTTTTGGGGATTAGAAAAAACTAGCCTGATGCCATCTTTGTTAGGTCTTCAAGGATTTCCTTGCTGAATTGTGCAAACATTAAAAACTTGAAAAACAATTTCTCAATCTGACTGTGTATTCAAATTAAAATGAAAGAAGTTTTGTTGTGAGCAAAATTATGTGCAACTAAAACATCAGTCCTTCCTAAATCTCAACGAACATCCTCTACTTCTATAAATCCACACAGAAGCCTTATCTGCAGTGAGACTGCTTGACTTGATTTTACTACACATCAGAAACTTCTGTCGAGGGCGACTTGGGAAGGAAAATGGTGAGATCTGTTTCTTTATGAGGTATTAAAACCCCTTACAGATTGTTCTTTTCCCATTCATATTTTTGTTAGATTAACAAGTCTAAACTCTTCCCCCCATCCTCAATGAATTCCTTAGTGAATTAGGAAGCTGTAAAAAAAATATTCTCAGTCCTCATCTGAAGGCATTAAACTTCTTGAATCTTTGTCACAGCTGTTACTTCAAGTTTTTTGGTTTTTTGCTCCAGGTTTTTGAGCAGAATACAATATACAATGCAACAAATTCTTCTTTCACCTCACCACTGCTTATACACTTGGCTTCTGCAACAGTCTTTTTGTCAATGACTCTCTAAAGCAAAACCAGGCCATACATCTTTTTGACTAAAACTGAGCAGAAGGACCATCACATCAAATGCTTATTAGCACCTCATCCTAAATGGTTAGCTTTACTCAATTTTCATGCACTATTTTTAACATTTTTCTTTTAAGGATTGTTCACCTCACAGTGATCAGATATGTTTCTATTAATACAATTACGGGAACTAAGCACATTTTATATTGTTTTTTTTTTTATCACTGACCATAAATAAAGCTTTCCATTAAGGTTTTCTCTTATACCTATCAATATTTTTTTTATCACGTTGATGAAATTAGGTGTTGATTCCACTGAAGTAAACTAAATTATTACACTGTAAAAAAAGATGTAACAGAAAAATCCACACCCTGTCTCCAAAGCTGAGAAATAAACACTCATATCTTTCACGTGACAGCCCATTGGTTGAATAAGGCAGAGAAAGACAACTTATACAGTTTAATTCACTTTGATACTGCTTTCAGTTTTACAGCCAAGTATTGTGCTAACTCCAAAACATCTATCTTCCGCTACAACAGTGTGATAAAGTATCCTTCGGAATTCTGTAATCTAGCCATTAAAGCAGGAATATTAATGGCTTCCTAGATAACTAATAGTGCTACTTGTTCAACTCTCTTGTTCAGGATATAAACATAAGTTTATTAACACTTTCTAAACATACCTTTCTGCATCTAAGTCCCACTCTTTTATAGTTAGGACTAATGTTAGCAGGGCAGCAGCTTACAAAAAATCACCCATCTGTTATAATGCGTATCTTGAATTGCATGGTGATTGCCAGTGACACTTGTTTTTACATACAGCTATTCCTACAAATACTTAGTGAAAATGTGAAACATCAACTTCTGTTCTCAATTGAAATACAAATTCAAGGATGCAAACATACTCCTAAGAGCAAAAGTTATCCATAATGCATTTAATGAAATGTGTTAACATGAAATTTTGAGCGTCTCTTTAAAAGGAGATTACATTACAAAATTAAGGTAAGAATACTATTACATTTTATGTCTATATGTACTTTTCATCATAAAGGATTTTAAAGTGCTTTAAAGAAAAATTTAGGTACTACAGCCACTTTTGACGTTTAATAGATGACAAAAACAACCATTAAGTGTACTTTGTGAAAGTGATTATTATCCATTTTGTGAGAACAATGGAGAAAAAACAGTATTAACTGCCATAGAAATAAAAGGATGTTATTTATTTTGAAGTTTACATGGTCACTACAACAGTATTTGAGCAGTTTACTAAGAACAGCTTAGGGAACATATTCATTAATATTTAAGCCCCAAGTACAAATGAAGAATTGAGGGAGAGACAGCGAGCAACTTTCTCAAAGCGAGACTTACTCAAGATCAAAGAGCTCAAACGTACACAGAAACAAACCCTAAAGCTCAAGTTTTCAAATGTATCCCTATTTGTGCCATTGAGTAGTAGGATACCTATGAACGACAAGTAACATATAGGTCCATGCTACACATGGTCAGTGTGCCAAGTGACAAGATTCAAATAATTAGGCACAGAAGCTAAAATTTTGTATGATCAGGTCAACAACACAATACATCAACCACATATAGGCCTTGCATGTACACACGTATATCTAATATTTATTTGTAGCCTTCATCATTATATTTATTCTGGTCATGCAAGGGCATTTTTTTAGCATGTCTCATGGAAGTTTCTTATAAAAAATTGATATATTTTTCCTCTACTGTCAACATGGCTGAAGAGAGATGGGTGTCTTTTTGTTGTATGCTTACAAGTAGGATTGACTCAACAAGACAGAAACCCTGTCTCCATGCTAGATCGGAAGAGCAAAAAAAAAAAAAAAAAAAAAAAAAAAAAAACAAAAAAAAAAAAAAAAAAAAAAAAAAAAAAAAAATCAGTATGCAGCAGGGCACTGCATGACAGGAAATGGGTGATGATGGGACAAAGTGATAGAAAAGATCAGATGTTAGTTCCCTGAGCCAAGGACAGAAGGGGCAATCCACTGAGTAGCCAAGAATAAGGTAGTGTCACTGATTTGTACAAATTGACAACAAACCCATGAAATACTGGACACCTGCAGGAGGAGCCCTTGCAATGAAGTGGGAAACTCCTCCATTTTTCATGTTCAAAACAGTGAACGCAGCCAGAATTTTRTGCTACAGGTCTGCCCCTGCTTAACTGTGGAAATTACTCTGCTGCTTCATAAAACTTCTTTTTTTTTTTAAGCTAACATCTAACCACAAGAGAAGTCATTGGGCATCAGGAAGAAGGAACACTGAAGAGCTGGGGGAAAACTCCTAGAGTCCCAGAAGACATTTCCTTCATGAGGGAATGGCTATTTGAGCAGCTGATTCTAATAACTATTTCTAACCGCCCTTACCATAACTGCTGGATACTTTTAATTATATGGTTAGTAGACTGTATAGTGAAACTAAAATAATTTAAACTTTTAAAGTGTTTTGAATGCTATAACTGATTTTTAATACTTCTAAATATGATTACTGTGCTACACTACACAGAAGTTCACATCAAAGGCTTTTTTTTCTTGCTGTTATCAAGGTGCTGCAAAAATACTCATAACTGTGACAATTACTGTAGTTCACAAACATTTATTGAAAAGACATGAGAAAATGCCATGCATAGAAAGAATGCATTGCACTACTAGAATCTTCCCTGTTTTCTCTCCAGTTAGATTTTATAGCCTCGGTACAGGAAACATGGGATTCAAGCAGAAAAATTAAGATGGGGGGGTTAAAAGACTACCATGAAATCTTGGCATTCACTTCTACTAAGAGTGAATTGAGGAATTTTCATCTTCATTTGAACAGTCAGACATCAACAGGCACAACTTTGAGGACTGAAGTTTGGCTTTCCCACCTGAAGTTTTCCCTTGCATACAATAAGAAAAGTTTCAATTAAAAGACAGGCTAGAAAAAAGTGACAGAGTGACAGAGTTTTTAATTACCATTTGCTTAATGTGAGAAGGGAAGAATAAACATTATTATCATGACTTTCAAAAATCRCTCATGATTTTTAAATTTTTTTTTGCTTAAGGTGACAGATTCTGAATTAATCTCTAGAAAACATTCTACTCAAATTGACCTTCCACTAGCTAAGCTTAAAAACACAGCAACTGCGAAGCATCAGYCTGGATTCTAACACTTCATTAAGGACTTACATATAACTGCTGCTTTGCATGTTTAAACAGTAACAGATGCTCRTGACACTTGGTGCTGTGCTAAACAGAACAGTAATATTTTAAAAATCAGTTCTGTTTTCTTTTATAGTCCTTTCAAGTTATTCATAGCTGRAGAAACTTTCTTGTAGAAGCTAGAGTAGAAATTAATACAAGTTGTTAGTATTAGCTGTAAGAAAAGAAAATGTAGCAAAACTGGAGCAGGTTAAATTATAGAAAATTCTGAATAGTTGCTAAGCCTAGTGTATCCTTATAGGTAATACAGCAAACTCACTTTTAATTTGTTTCTTGTCTACTTCAGTCAGAGCTTTTGTAGCTTGTAGCTTAAAAAAAGATAATGCGCTGTTTTTGTTTAAGTTTCTGACACTGAAGATAATCCTGATTTATGCTAATTTGTTTTCAAGAATTAGGACCACAGAATTTTAGCATGTGTACCCATCCATTACTCTTTAGCAGCTTTGGTTCTTTTCTGTTTTTCTATATTGTTTTATTCCTGAGAAATGTGTACTTACTAATTCACTTTTTCCTGTTGTGACTGTATTTACAGTGTCTCTAATAATTAACTTACATTTCTTTGGCAAAACACAAATGAGAATTATGCCCTTTATACACTAATTCATTTTTTCTTTTGTCTTTGAACTATAATCTCAAGCATAGATGTTTCTATGCTTTTTTCCTAGTAAAATATTTCAAATTTCACTATAGAACATCTTATCATCAACCTCTAAAAAAACAGGTTAATAGAAAGTATACACCACTGGCTGCCCAAACAAGAAGATAAATCTGTAAGGAAGAAACTCTATAATGAGACAAAGTTGTTTAATACATCTCCTCTTTCACAGTTATTTCAAACTTTGATGAAGATTTTAAAAATTAAGCTGAAAAGACGTTTTAGAAAATAAATCTTCTACCCATCACATAAGTAGAGTCCAGAGCTAATAGTTCATTTCTATGTGAACATAACATTATAGTCAATACAAGTTAGTACCTTTGATATTCCCATAATTGATCTACCCAGGCAGTACTGTGTAAACAAATTATTGTCATCCATGCAAACTTAAGGGCTCTGCTTTCCCAAAAACATAACTTAAACATACTGTAACACAAACAATATCGACACTAAAGTTTCACTAACCTTTGTGCTAATTCATGTATTTGTTTATTGTCTTTCCAAGAGTTTTGATGTAGCATGAATCAACTGTAGTAATGCGTATAGCAGAATCAATCCTGCTCTCCCACCTTTCTCAACAGAAAAACAAAACACCAGTTGCCATAAGATCCTAATCGCCAGCTCTAGAGACTGGTGCTTGGGAGTCTGTTCCATGTGAGGGTCAGGGTTGAGCACAAGTAATTCAGCCTACAATTTAGGTCTTGCTTCAGCCACATTTTATGGGCAGAACTCATTGAAATTGAAGGAATCAACAAATGAACATTTTTTTTTTTTTTGTAGGAAACAAAAAACAATTACTGATTCTTATTAGTGTCATCAGAGTAAGAGCTCTAGCAAGGGACCAGGACTAGGACTCCACTGCAGTTGGTGCTATACAATCAGAGATTAAAACCCCACTACTCACTGAAAAAAAAAAAAAAAAAAAATTCTTAAATGTATATATTTCATGCATATTTATATTTTTTTGTATATTCTTATACACGTTGAATGCATATTTTCTACAGACTTTTTATTTGCTTACTGAATAAAAGCATTGAAGGTGTATGAAATTATTCAAACACTGCAAATACCCATCAGCTTGGTTTCAAGCATTCTTAGTCACTACAAACATTAAAGACCACTTACATAAACTACACATTTACTCATAGTTCCACAGAGGACAATTACTCTTTTCCATTAATGAATAATTATTCAGAAGTTCACAGTTTGGTGCCTAAGTATGAATAACCAACCACCCAGAGACTGTCCATTATTTTCTGCTTATCTAACTAAGAGCAAAAACATTACAAGCAATTATGCCAGAAAATTATTAATTCTCCAATACATTCCAAGCAGAGCTATACAGAAGGACCTAGGAAAATAATCAGCATCTACAAGCAATATCGAAGATATTGTAGCAGAGACTATTGTCATTACAAGATGTCTGGAGAAAGTGTAAGTTCTCACAACAATTATCTTGATTAGTCTTCATTATATCATTGTTATTCTACCATGAGCATTCTGAATGGGAAAACAAGACTCTTGTGTTCATCCTCCAGCAGCCCAGCGGCACTGACTCTTCACACAATACCAATCCTTGGCCATTTCCCAAGGAATTTTATGGGATCTTCTCCCCACCACTACCTCTTAATGCAGTTTAGCCTACACCGAACATGCACTGAAGTAGGATATACTGAAGATACTTAAGAGGGCAAAGCCAACAGAAAAGTGATATGACAGTTACAAAGGCCCTGTAGTATTTTTAGTACTTTTGGCTACCCAGTGGGAAACTGTTGAGATTTATTGTTGAACRCGCACTTATCAATGATGACTACTAAAAACGACTAGTCGTCACTGCTGAGGTAACAAGTTAGTTAACCCAGACTGACGCGGTGGGACAACTCGTTTTACTATTTGCTCACTTCCAAACCAACGTGTTCTCTTTGAAATACGCGTTACTCAGGTAAGGATCACGATTAAAGCCTTGAATTGCAGATGCCAGCTCAACTTACAAAGGCAGCCCTTGAGCACTGCGTCCGCAAGCTAACACAGCCACCGCCGTCCGCCAGTGACCGGGGAGGAGCAGCGGCGGCGGGGGCAGAGGCGCGGCAGGCGGGGCGCTGCCCGCGCGGGCACAAGGCGGGCGCCTCCTCACGACGTGGGGCTTCCCGCCGCTGCCCCCTCCACCTCAAGCCGCGTTACAGCGCCCAACGCTTCCGTTGGAAAACGGTTTCGCAGCCGAGGTGGCAACGCTGTCGGATACGTCTGCTTTAAGGAAGAAGAATGCCTCTTGTTTACCCCACTTAAGGGCTGGGTGAAAAAGTTAAAGCGCTCCTGAGAAGGGACGGGAAGGTCGCCTCAGCGCCGGGGCTGGGCCTGCGCCGCCGAGCCGCTTGCCCCCGCTCCTGCCACTCCTGGAGGCCAGCGGGCGAAGCTGGCGTGCGGGAGCGGCGCGCCCAGCCCCGCGGGGACTCCAGCGGCGTGGGTGAGGCGGAGACCTTCGGCCCGCTGCCGCTCGGGACGGTTTCGAAACAGCACGAAGTCGCTCTGACTGAGATCTTCCACGGCGGCCAAAGGGTGCATTCCTGTGGGAAGTTCCACCCGCTCCCCTGCCCTGCCTCCCCCACGGACCTCTCCCCCTGCCGGGGCCAGTCCTGAGCGCGGCCCTCCGCTCCGCGCCCTCCCGCCGGCGGCCCCAGCGCCTCACAGGGACCACCCCCGCCCTCCGCGCTGGGGAGCTGCGACGGGGAGCGCAGCCGGGGCTTCCCGCGCAGGGCGTGCGAGTGAGTGGGGCCGCAGCCGGTGGGCTGAGGAGGAGCTTCTGGGAGCCGCGAGGGCCGGGAGAGGGGGGTGAGGCCGCGGCGGGACAGGGGCGAGTGGTGGCTGCTGGCGCTCGGCAGCGCGGCCCTCTGCTCCACCGCCGGTAGCAGCCCCACACACACAAGCGGCTCTGAGGGAGGCACAGGTCTCCCCGGCCGGGAAGGAGAGAGACGCAGCCCGTGGGTGCCCTGTACTGCGGAGGTGACCGGGACAGGCCCACGGTCGCCCTCCTTCTCGGGGCGGCTGGGCGGGAGCCCGATGCGGCGGGTCGCGGGCTGCCCGCAGACCTGCAGGAGTTTACAGCAGCCTGACGCCCTAGGCCGGCAGATACGTTTGTTCATAAAGGAGGAAATGGTGAGGTAAGTAGGCCTGAACAGTTTCATCTGTGGTAAACCACAAGGTTTCTGTAAGTGAATGAACTTTTTTTACTAGCAGGACTGAAGGGAAAGTTAGTCCAAAATGCTCCCAGAGCAGTTGAATTTGAACTGTGTACACAGTCTGCAGTGGGAGAAAAAAAAAAAAAAGCAAGAGCTGCTTTTACCTGAGGAGCTATTCCTCCTGCATCTTACACAGACAGGCCTGACAGCATTTGGCAGTGCCATGAAGAGTAAATGTCCAGCAAAGGTCCCATTGCTCTGCTGCACCATGTATTGTCCATGCTGTTGGACATCTCTGGGAGCAGGTCACATTTTACATCTGCCAGAGAGGATATTATTGTTTTGCCCCTGCAAAATAGGACAGGGAGTAAAGTTTCAGCCACAGTGACCATCTCCTCTCTGTTTCAGGATCAGTTTAGAGGAACTGGGGTAGGATAGCGCTTGTGCAGGAGGACCATGCATAGATGAGAGTGGGTATGGATCAATATGACAAAAAGAATTGTGCATTGAAACTAGTGTTTTCATCCATTCAATCCAACTATGTATGTTGGATTTAAATTAAATCAGAATGGCTTGATTTTTGACCTCTGCACTTCAGAACTTAAAAGCACAGAAATTTGTGAATCACCTATGCACTGATTCTCAAAGTCACTCGAATATTATGACCAGGACACTGTTGACTGACTTCACTCCCAACTCACTCTTTGCAACATAAAAATTCTCTCAAATGTTACTCTGCCAATCCTGTTCCATTTGATGTAAAACAACAACAACAACAACAAAGCAAAGAAAAACATGAAATAACATCTAACTATAAATCTGACAAACATATGCGGTGGAGTGGATTCAAAAATACTACTTCTGTTACTTAAAAGGAACATTAGATTTAGCTTTCTTGGCTGGTAATTCAGCCTTCTAGCCCACACAGTGGGTACCCTAACTGTCTCAGTACATATTTTTGATCACTCTTATTTCCAGTTTTATCAAAGAACGGGACAGCTCTGATTAGTTAACAGTAATGATGCCCTGTAACTTTTTTAGATTAGCCACCCGATCCACCTACAGAACCATTTCATTACTGTCCATTTTTCAATATATCCCCCTCTATGCATGCAGGATACCTACCTTGCTCTCCTTGTTGTGGACTGTGAGCCCCTTAAATCTAGAAGTCTAGGACTAAGGTCCCTGGGCTGAATCCTAGCACTTTTGCTTAGCTTTCTTACAGAAAGGGCAAGCCAATTTAGTCCTTAGATGCCCTACACAGCCTCTTACATATCTTTTTCTCTCTTTTTTGTTTCCCCCTTCCTTAAAAAAAAAAAAAAAAAGGTGAAGTAACACATTCTTCACCTTTCACAGCTTCACTGTCCTTTAGAGAAATCTGTTTTCACATGTGACCCCAAATCAACATCTGTAGCATTGCAATGGTAGGTACCCATGGGTTATATCAGGGTTTATTTCTCATGCAAGCCCCATACTGCATTCAGAAATGTGTTAACAATGATGCAAAGAGCTCCAAACACCTAACTTCAGAACTCCACTGCCCACTTCTAGCTACCTGGTGTACAATTAGATACATTATTAAATTGTAGCAACAGAATTTTCCTGCTGAGATGCTCCTGCTCTCCTCACTCTTGTAAGACCACTGTCTATAGGCCCTGCTCAATAGGAATAGTATCTGTAGATACATACTTTTTTAAAATGAGSTCCAGATTTTGAAGCTCTAGTGCAATACAGTGAATATATTTTATGTTGCTGCCGTATGTATTTCTGCAGGTCTATTCACTGATTCCTGAGGAACATCTTACTACGTGTTCTTAAAGAAGTCATGATAYGTGAGAATCCAGATAAAGACATGCAGTAATATCCAGTAAGGCCCAAAAGACAACTTTTTGTTGGTGGTAAGTACAGAACATTCCAGTAGAACCATGTTGTGTAAACCTTCCTATTTCTACATATTTTGTTTTGACATAGCCACTACAATATTTAACAGAGCTGGCCATAAAACTATACTTCCCTACTAGGTAAATTGGGTCAGCTTCCTCAGCACATCTCAGAGCCTCAGATGACTCTACCTGTTAGGATAACAACTTGATTTTTTTTCTGGTTACTGGAAAAAGCACATTCTTGCTGAAATACAGTTCTTAGGAACACTGCACAGGTTGTAAATTCTCCCTGGCAAAAAAGCCAGATAAAACTAAGGGAAAGTTGAGCACGAAGATGCATTAGGTTACTTTTTGACTGATGTTCTCTTGTTCAAAGAGGGACTCCTGCAAAATTCCACAAGACTGTCTTCTGTAGAAGAACTTGAACTGTGATAAACCCATGTATGCTCACGGAACTACATAGATTATTTCAGAAAAAAGCATAATCATGTTCTAATTTCAGGACTTCATGATCTCAGTCTTAGATACCAACCCCTTCAATACAAGGTTGAATTGTTCTATGAGTTTCAAAGCCTGCACATGTTAGAGGCTTTTAACAAATCAGCTTTTAAAAGGGTCTAGACTTCAGTATTAGGATTCTGGTATAAGGCAAGACACAAACACTTAGTCCTGTAACATCAATGCTGCCTTTGGAGTGTCACTTGAGATAGTACTTTTGGGAGCTCAGTAGCCACTGCTTATGCTGTAGCAAGCTGTAGAACTACAGCCTCCAGCACTACCAGAGTCAGTCAGTCCCTGACTGAACATGATTCCAGGGATTCTGCAGAATCTACCCTCTTTACAGCCAACAGCTAGGTAGGTTGTAGGCTTAACAGCCAGCATTCTGGTTAGGAGGCATAGTAATATTTGATGGCATTACAGATCCTATGCCAAAATAAGCTGGCCAGTACTTGTTCCAGAGTCTGTGAGCCCTACCTGTCTAAATAATAAGTGTTGGCCATCTGTAGGACCAAAACCTGAGGGTTTACTTCCTTGGGAGTAAGGTTGATCACTTCACCTCATCATGGTGAATCTCCACCAGAAAAAAAGAAACAACTCACATTATAAGGGACAAGGTATCTTTCCCAGATTATCAGGGCCTAGGCCCACATTCTACCAACCCCATCAGACATCTGCTGTTCCTGAAACAATAAAGTCCTGTGACCCACCAGTTCTGCAGGTTAAACATAATTGCTTCAGAATTTTAGCCCTTTTCATCACAAACAAATCAAAACAAGTAAAAAAACTTCTCTACCTTTGCATCCTCCTCTGCTGCATCACAGGAAATTGCCAAACCTTTTTTCTAAGAAAGAATCCTTTAATATTCTCCACCTGTAAAAGACAACCCCACCTTCAGCTGGGGTAAATTTTGAATTAGCCATGTGAGAATCAGCTGTGTGAACTCTGAGCTCAGACCTACCCCCTGCATCCCTTTTTTTTTTTTTTTAGCAGAGCAAACTGTTCTCCATGGTTGGTTGTTCATTTTCCAGAAGTTTGAGGGTTTGTACAGCCTATTACAAGTTTTCCTAGAGAAGAGTAAGAGATATATGCTTATTCCCATCCTTTCCCTGAGAGAAAAAAAAAAATACCTTTGCATATGAGATTGTACATCAAATTGTAAATAAATATAGTTGTATGTGGAAGACTTTTAACATCTATCAGGAACCTGCACCTAATTTTGTTACAGAGTTGGGCCTTAAGGGCTCATGTGTGCTCCCACAAACTGTACATTGTAGAGTTTCAGCCGAGAGAATTAGTACAGTTCTGTTCCACCTTTTAGTAAGAAAAAGCTGATTATTTCAATGATTCATTAAGACATGTTTTCTTCTAGTGAAAAAAACCCAGACATTTTACAGAAATACAGGGCTTATATTACAAAATATTGGATAACTATGAAACTTGAATGTATGAAAATCAACATTAAGAACTTAATTAATTTCTGAAAAATTAGATTTCACAAACATAATACAGTATTCAATATATTTCCAGGAGAAAGCTTGCTTATCTCTTTCAGATGGGCAGTGCATTACAGTGTAACAGCCTCTGGATAGGTTGCTGTCTCTAGAATCCAAGGCAACCACTTAGGCAGAAGCCATGGGCCAGGGAGAAATATTTTTTACAGCCCAAGGATATCCATTTTCACTAATTGTTTATACCAAGGGAAATGGTTTCAAGGAGAGAGAGCAAGGGAAACACACTTCAGACTGGCCAGCAGCATYGGTACATGACACTTACACGGGCTGTGAAAATGTTGCATTTAGTCCCTGTACCTGAACCTGTGCAGCACAGAGCTAAACTTGTGTTGCTTGTAAAGCCCACAGGCTTTTCTGAAGGCAAAAAAATTGCCATTCCTACTCAGCCTAAGGATCTGGTGGTATTAGATTGTTACTGTCCTCAGAGCACTCCTTCAGGATCTGGTTTTAGTAATAAGGTAGAAAGCCACAGATGAACAGATTTTGCCTTTGCCTATATTAGGAGTCATACCTCAAAACCCAGCAGTTTTTACCTTAGGGATAGCTGAAAATAAGTTTCACTGTTACACATGTGTTTTGTAGAGATGTTGTCCTAGATTTGGTCTGGCAGAAGCTACAGTGGGCATACTCATCATTTTCATTGTTGTCACTTGGCTATGCAATATCACTGACTGCCACAAACTTACAGAGAAGTTTATGAAATTGTTGTTTTTTCTTAAATTCTTACCTACTAGAGGCAGATGAAGAGAGACTACAAGGTAAGCAAAGGTTTCCATCCTTTATGGTTTTGGCAAATACTTGAAAATTTGCTTCATGTATCTATCTCAGGAACCAGAAGCAAATCAAAATCAGACTGCATATAATACAAAATTACGTATGCCACTTGCCTGGTGCATAGACTGCATTAAAATAAGACAGCAAGTTTCAGAGTAAATGTTTACTGTTTTATTGGCATTGTTGTTAACCTTTCGGATAGTGAGAATGCGTAAAGTATACCAGTCTTACCTGAAAATGACTGACATTTTAGAGGTCATACATTGAACGCTTACATCTTAATTAGGATTTTTGTTTGTTTGTTTTTCTAGGGTAATACACTGGATTTTTGTTAGAAATTCTGCAACAGTTATACAATCAGTAAAGATGTCATACTTAATGAAAGGAGTTAAATGTTGCAGTCCTGTGAATCAGATGCACAAAGTAACAGGAACTCTGTTTAAAGCACACATATTAAAGAACATACTGGGCATCAATGAACAACAATTCAAAATTTCACGTACATCATCTCAACTTAGTTCTGAAAAGGCAAACTCTTACAATTATGTCATTGTTGGAGCTGGATCAGCAGGGTGTGTATTAGCCAACAGGTTGACTGAAGACCCTCTCAGTACTGTACTACTTTTGGAAGCAGGCCCTAAAGATACCCTTCTAGGTAGTAAAAGACTGATGTGGAAGATTCATATGCCTGCTGCATTAACATACAACCTCTGTGATGAGAAATATAACTGGTATTACCACACAACATCACAAAAGCATATGGATAACCGAATTATGTACTGGCCGCGTGGAAGAGTGTGGGGTGGCTCCTCTTCTCTCAATGCTATGGTATACATTCGTGGGCATGCAGAAGATTATAATCGATGGAGCAGGGAAGGGGCTACAGGATGGGACTATGAACATTGCTTGCCCTATTTTAAGAAGGCACAGGCTCATGAACTGGGGCCAGATCAGTACAGAGGTGGAAACGGACCTCTGTATGTGTCAAGAGGGAAAACAAACCATCCTCTTCATCATGCATTCCTGGAGGCAACCCAGCAAGCTGGGTATCCCTTCACAGATGATATGAATGGCTACCAGCAAGAAGGATTTGGCTGGATGGACATGACTGTACACCAAGGTAAAGCATAAAGGGGTCCTTAAGTAATTTGTGTTTCTGACCCACCAGTGGTACTTCTGAAAGCATTTTGGAATACAGACATATAATCTGCACTGAATGCCATTTGGTTGTTTAGATCACTGAACAGCTATGGCACTCTGTATTTACACCCTGTTCATTTCGCAGCAGCTTGCTATCAGTCTAGGGTGTATTTCATTGAAAATTGCACTGGCATGCAAGTCTTGATTCATAGTTAAATTTGGGAAGGAGAGTAGGCTTTCAGAATGTCATTGTGAAATTTGTTAAGTTAAAATTAAATCTTTAGTTACTATATCAAATCACATTTGCTTTGAATTCTATAAACTCTGTGAAGGCTTTCCCTCTGTAAACATCCTGATGGTAATTGGCCAAAATCTTGAAGAATACTGAGCATGAATATTTTGATGTTTAATGTAAATATACATTGTAGGTCAAAGATGGAGCACAGCTAGTGCTTACCTTCGCCCAGCCATGTCACGCCCAAATTTGTCAGTTGCAGAGAAGACACTTGTAACAAAAATCTTGTTTCAAGGAACAAAATCCATTGGTGTTGAGTATGTGAAAAATGGGCAAAGGAAAAAGGTAAGAGATTTTTATTTTCCTGTATGAAAGGTATGAGTCAAAGCAAAATTAAATTTTTTTTTTAAACAAACTTTTATTGAAAGTGGCACTTTACTATGCAAAATGTCTGCTTTTCAGATGCTATGTTGTCTCTTCCAGTATATGATTCCTTGTCAGTTATTTTACAGTAGGTGATATTTCAGCTATAACGATTTAGAGATTAATATCTCCATTATATTTCCTTCTCTTGGTACTGAGGGGACAAGCCATAACCTGATGTTATGCAAAAGTGTTGTGTAAGGTTTCTGGCTGGAACCTATGGTGCAATCATGCACTGTCTCAGCATATTGACTAGTGTCATGAAATGCTGATGTTTCTGAAAAACAATTCTGAAAATGCTGTTCTGGCATAGGAAAACCTGTAAAAGCTAGATACTGAAATCTGAATGGCTCAAGGGATAAATAATGAGTCATTCACTTCTATTTTGCCATTATGTATTGAGTTTTGGGATAGTAATGATGAAACATAATGATGAAACATGCCTTATGGTTGTTTGTGGAATGAATATTTTTCAGTCTCAGTCCAACTTCCACTGAACATGTGATCATGTGGAAGGAAGCTTGAATTGCCATTACAACTTAATTCTGTGGATAAACAGTTCATTTTATGCAGCTTTCAATCCATTGACTTCTATAAGACCTAAAACATTTTCATTTCCCTTAACTCTTTACTATTACAGCTGATTAGGGAGTATGTAACTAGGAAATTGGCTAAAAGGGATTTGTATGTTAATGACTTAAGATATTTAGTCACAAACAATTATAAAACAATTAAAAAGTGTAATAGTAATATCCTAAAGAGAAGAGAGTACAAATTTTGATGGTTTGAGTTCAGTAAGGCTTACAAGACTCAACAGACAAGTGTTCTGTGACTGAACACCTGCTAAACGTTAAAATGCAATATAAATAAACTGTTCTTTCATTTTCTAATGCACAGAACAAATCTGTTGTTTTCTAAGTGGATTGGTAATGATAATCATTTTAACAATGTAAAACAAAAGTTGCAGAAAATGTAATTGATTTCATGAGCTATTAAATATCTGCAAAACCAGTGTCTCTACTTGCTGTTCTTTGTTGAAGAAAGTCTTGGAAAGCTAATTACATATGATCAAAGACTTTCTGAATACTGGACCAGTTTAGCTGCAAAATTCTTTAATTGCTATGAATTTTCATACATATTAATACATCTATGAATTATACATAGTGAATGATATATATTTATAGCATCTATCATAAAAAGTACACCTTCAAAGTATTTCCCTTCCTTTTTTTCCCCCCAACATCAAAATTGCAGGACTTGTCTGCCTTTACTTTCTGGAAAATTGTATACCTGTCAAGATGGAAGAGCTAATAATTTTATTACATTATGAACATCAAGATGAAACACTTGATTACATTAAAGCTTTTTTTTTTTTACAGTCTATTTTAGGTAGGATCTCTTTTACGTCAGTCATCAGTAAAGTTAAAAGATCATCAAAACCTGATTCAAGCATGATTCAAAACCTATTCATCAAGCCAGTGACTTAATTGTTATTTCAGTAGACATCGGGGTCCTGGAGAGCTCCCAGGACTCCAGTAAGCCCTCTGACAAAAGTAGGGAAGGTAGACTGAACATTCCTGGGGTTTCTGAGTTCAGAATCAAGCAGGAAAGTGTATTTAAAGAGGAAAAATGTTTTTAGTGTATCATAGACTAAATAACCCATACAAAAATGTTTCAGAGTCAGTTTTTCCTCTTTGCATGTTAGCTTTAAGCACAATGAAAGACTGTATATGGGCTAGGAATAACTACAGTGCTGACTTGGCAGTGAGCGTAGACCAAACAAGCATCATTTGAACGCTACCTGGAACAAACTGGCACCAGTTCTGTGTGTACCATAGAAAAATATAAATAAGTTATATTTGTATAACATGCAAAATACAGATCTAGGTATTGATTCAGCAGTCACAGATATGCTATGTATTAGTCTTAACATACTAATGGTTGCCCGGAGCAAAACAACGAGCAAAAAATATCAGCACTGGCTATCTGTTGGCAATATCAGATAAATAGTGTGGAAACAATTTATCAAAATTTATCTTCTTACTACATTTTGATCTTATTACTAGCAACAATCTCATTCACCATCATTCTGTATAGTTGAGGTGTCATTCAAAAAGGACAGGATTACTACAAGTTAATATGCACTCCATGCTAATCTGTTAACACTTCACCATACTACAGGAAAAAACAGCACTTTTTAATGTTGCTTTAGAAACTAAATGTCTCATCTAAAGTAAAAACAAGCAGCTACTCATGATAGCACCTTACATTCTACGAAAGTGAAGAATGCAGATGGGCAATACCAGATATGTTTTCTTGAATGCTTGTGGGTTTTGCTTGCTAATGAGAGGAAGTTCAGGGGTATAGTTGTGTGCCTCATCTATTTTTTCCTCACTGAGGCCACACTGATATATTAGAATTCACAGATAAACGTTATGGTATTACTTTTGCAAATGCATATTTCTTTAAAACAGCGGACTAACTTAGGTAGCATTAGAATTTGCAGTAAATATAAATTGTTGCTTACTTTTTGTTTCTTTTGTGGTGCAGTTGTTCTTTCTTAAGGACAGGTCAATCTTGAATCTTTTTTTTCTAACATGCAATAGTTACTATTCAGTTTGTAATCAACTACCTAACTCAGTGTGTATACAAAGGATATCTTATATTTCAACAGGCAAYGTACATGAGAGTAGGGAGGATGGAGTGCATCCAATGTGTGTGTGTTCGTCAGCCATCTCATTGGAATAGAAAGGGATAGTTTGGACAAGCTTGGGTTCACTCACATCATCCTCTTTCAAAGAGTAAAGGGAAAAGGAGGAGGGTATCAATATTTTCTTACTCCACACAGTTTTCCCTTTTAAGAGTGAAAAGCACTAAGTGGGGTAGTTCTGATCCTAAATTTAAGAGATGTGGCAACAGGGAAGAGGTAGCCCCCAGATACAAATGACACAGAGAAGGATTTTGGTATTGCTAAACGAGAATATTTTGGGGCAGAAATCCTCGGAAAGAAGATGTGCCAAAAATAGTTGCAGAGAAGGTTCTAGAAAAAGAACTGTCCAGCACAGAAAACCGAGCCAAAGGCAGAGGAATAGTTTAGCAGCCTATATCATGACCAGCTCAGGGCTTAGACTCAAACTGTTTGATGAAAAGTCTGTCAGCAAAACAGAATTATAGATACGCCTGCAGTCAGAGTTTTCTCAGTAGTGCGTTAGTGGTTGAGGGGCTTCTGAGGACTACAATAAGCTAAGAAACCAAACATTAGTCTTGGTTGAATTAAGAAAATAAGCTCTTGAGAATTTTTGAGCTATCATGTCTCTGAATTCAAAAATCTTCCTTAGGAGTTTCAGTTTTAATTTACAAACCGTTATTGAAAATGGAAGAGATGCTTAGCTGACTGATCCGAGTGTCATAGGTACTTTTTTCCTGGCAAGTAGCACAGGAGCTTATTGGCAGCCATGGTACTGGCTGAGCTGAATGTTTGTGCGCCATACAGTTTGAACAGATTGTAAACATGGGAATAAATACAGAAATGACCAAAGTGAAAGCTTGATCATTTCTCTCTGCAGAAACTTCTGGCAAGATAGGAATACATTTGGAATGAGAAAAATGTGAGGGAAGGGTGTCTGATCTGGATCAGAATAGCGTATCTGAACAGAAGCTCTTGACATGTTGCTTGCATTCAGATCAGGCTTAATAATGTTAGAACTTCTGTGCTCATTTCCTTTTAGGCTTTTGCCAGTAAAGAAGTTATTTTAAGTGGAGGTGCCATAAATTCTCCACAGCTGCTTATGTTGTCTGGGATTGGCAATGCAGATGATCTAAAAAAACTGGGGATCCCTGTTGTTTGCCATCTTCCTGGTAATTTTATTATTTCTTTTAACCTTACATCTTCCTATGGATGCAATTCAAAGACCATTAAATGAAGTGAATCCATGAAATTCAGTTATCTTTATGTCAGGTTGTGTGGACCGGAACTTGTTACAAATCAGTGGAAACATGCATTGATTTTACAACTGAGCAATAAACTCCTACACTTTCTTCACTACATTTGATAGTGAAAAATGCCTTTCTGAAAAATGCCACTGAGTACTTTTAAAGTAAAGTAGTATACTTATCATTTAGAATTTTGAATGAGTTTTGACCCACAACAGATTGTATAAACTCCCACTGTCATATATATTCAAAGATAGAAGGAATAACGTGAACTTTTCATTAAAACTAGAAAAGCTAGTACTGTATTTAGAAGTCATATCTGGCAATTTTAGAATAAGTGATATGTCTGCCATTTAACTTTCTATTTTCATTCTAGTTATGCTATGTTTATGTARAACCTTATTCTGACATGAGTAAAAGTCTGATATGACTCATGGTCTTAGTCTTAGTCAACACTGCCCTTGTAAGAGGTTAGTTTAGTTCCCATTTATGCTGTTTTCTGGTTGCAAATGTTGTGTATAATTGTTCTGTGTGAAATAACTTCTTTTTTTCCCTTTCTTCTCCCCCCTTCCCCTTTCTACTCCCACCCAGGAGTAGGCCAGAACCTTCAAGATCATTTAGAAGTGTACGTCCAGCAAAAGTGCACCAAACCTATTACTCTATATAACGCACAAAAGCCAGTTAACATGGTGAGGATTGGTCTAGAGTGGCTTTGGAAATTTACAGGTATGAAACAAAGTATGCAATCATTCTACCATTGATTGATTTAGAATTATTACAGCCTTTTATCCATGAATTTCAAAGTCTGGGAGCCTTCATATTTTATTTTTTTCATGTTCTGGGAAATAACTGGAGTTTGCAAATGGACTTGAACTATTTCTTTTTTTCTAAATCAGAATATTTTAAAACAGTTATTATATCTTAGGTAACAAGGGAGGGTTTTATGCACTGGTTTTTAACATTTTTATAACTCTCATTTTAAGAAAATTTCTACATTTAAAAATCTTGGTGCTACTGTGAAAAGCTGTTGTAAAGAATGAAGAAAAAATTCTATTTGAAATAGATACTGTGTCAATAAAAACATATTGTTAAACTGAATTAAGTTTTCTGTATAATTGCCCCAAAAGAATTAGTTTGTTGCTCTGATCAGAACTCTTTAGGCTTGTATGTAAATCAGAAATAACTTTTGTTAAAATGACATACTCATTTTACAGTAACCCAACTGTAAGTTGTACCTTAAAAAGAATCTGGAAAAGTAATCCTTGAAATCAGTAAAATAGTTTGGCCAAAGTTGAGGTCTTCATCATTTGCTGAATTATTATGTCCGTATTTGACAACTTACGCTGGGTATATGTGGCTTTTTACCATGCAAGTAAATATTGAGGGCTAACTCATGGTTTTAAACGGATGTGAAAATAACATAATATCAGGGGCGTTGCAGGCTCTTCATCCTACCCCTTCAGGATAGGTACTGTGGACAGCTCTGCCTATTACGTGTGACTGATGGGATAACTATACTGCATGTCATGGAGCGTGCAGTGCAGTAATATCAGGATGCTGCAGTCAGTTCCCTCCACACCTGTTAGGATCCTGGGACCAAATCTGCCTCTGGAGTTAGACCCTAGGCCTGACAGTTACAGTGAGATAACTGTAAAATCCCACTCTCAAATAAGTAGGATTTCCAAAGTTATGCATATTTACATTTATCTAGTGATTAAAAAGCAGATGAGAGTGATGCATATTGCTTAAATTACAAGCTGTTCATACTGGATTTGCGTTCCTTGCAATTGCCACTGTATATATAAATTATTCATAGTAGTGAAACCGAGGGTTAAGAAGTGGATTTCTTGCTTTTCTGAGGTCTTTTAATGGCATTTTCTCTCTCATTTACACTCTCTAGGTGAGGGAGCCACTGCCCACTTAGAATCTGGTGGTTTTATCCGAAGTGAACCAGGGATTCCTCACCCCGACATTCAGTTCCACTTTCTTCCTTCTCAGGTGATTGATCATGGTCGGGTTGCTTCCACAATGGAAGCTTACCAGGTGAGTTGTTGAAGAACGTATTCCAGTAATGTTCTGTAGCAATTAGCAGGGAGGGTTACGCTGTATTATAAATATTGATAATTAGGCTATATAGTGAAAAATACTTAGTTCAGTATAATACAAACGAGCTGGCTTGACCTCCTACATTGGGGAAAAAACATGAGCTTTTTATTTGATATTGCTACCAAAATTATGTTACTTTTTATCTCTGGGAAAGTAGGCAAGTATTGAACTGCTGTTTTAAGTATTTGCACTACTGAAGTGCCATAGTGCTAGTGATTAGGATACCACTGTGCCATATGCTGTACAAAACTAAAACAAGGTGTTCCCTGTTCCACTGCAGTTTAGACAGAGGTTTAAGCAAGAATATATGAGGCCACTCATATTCACTGGCACAAATCCAAGCCCCATTTTAGACTGTGATCTTGATCCAAAAGTCTGTGCTAATGCTGGGGAACTGTCATTGAATATACATGTTTCTTCTTGCTAATCTCTTTTCTTCAGTGATGATAGTAATTTGGTCTGATTGCTGATTGTGTTAGAATGCTCTGCTACTTTCAAGTTGGAATGGTTGTATTTTAAATTAAAAGAACAGCTGTGACTTGATAAGACAGGTATATTCCTTCCCCTTATGGAATATCATATTTACTACAAATTTATATAAAATGGAAAAATGTTCAATGGCATTTTCCATTATCTCCCCTTAATGTTTACATTTGCTTAATTTGTAAAGACTGTCCAAATTGCAAAAAAAAAATTCATACTGAATTTGGAAATATGTCTGGTAGGATTGTGTCATGAGTATAGCATGGGTGTTGCAGGTCCACGTGGGACCCATGAGGAGCACAAGTGTGGGCTGGCTAAAGCTGAAGAGTACAGACCCAAATGACCATCCTATCATTGAGCCTAACTACATGTCAACAGGTAAATGCCTTTCCTTGCTCTGATGTCAACTTATTTCCTGCCTGTTTCAGTTGCAGATTTTCATATCTACTCAACACCAGTTCAGAAGTGCTGGTTGGTGCATTGGTATTTATTTCTCATTTATAAAAGTCATTTGGTATCAAAAGAGGCCATTGTGCAAAGCACTGTATAAACCAAAAAGAATTCCCTGTTGGGGATGCAGTCAGGGTTCTTAGAGTTTGCTGCATCATGCTGTTCATTTCATGCCCTCCTCTGCTTGTGAAGGAATGGATCTCGCTTGCTTCTTTGTGCTGAGACTAGTGTCCTTGGCTAGACAGTGGGTATAGCGAAATAAAGAGTAATTCTTCATAGCTCTCGTATTCCCTTTTGGGATTATGCAACATAAGTGACAGTTTTGTTCACAGTGAATGTAAATATCTGTGACTGAAAAATATCCTACTTTATTTTGGCTTTCAGCAATAAGTGAGAGACTTTCCCTCCAGCTTTTTTCTTTGATGCTATTTTTTTCTGTGATGCATTCTGTATGTATTACTAAATTAAGGGTGTACTTACAGTTTTCTTATTTTCTCTTCATACAGAAAGAGATGTTTGGGAATTCCGCCAGTGTATCAAGTTGACCAGAGAGATCTTTGCTCAGAAAGCTTTTGAAAAATTTTGCGGGCCTGAAATTCAACCAGGAAACCATGTTCAGTCTGACAAAGAAATAGATGCTTTCATAAGGCAGAAGGCTGATAGTGCTTATCATCCTTCCTGCACCTGCAAAATGGGTCAGCTTTCAGATAGCACTGCTGTAGTTGATCCCCAAACAAAAGTAATTGGTGTTGAAAACTTGAGAGTAGTAGATGCTTCAATAATGCCCAGTGTTGTCAGTGGAAATTTGAATGCCCCAACTATTATGATAGCAGAGAAAGCTGCAGATATAATTAAGGGCCTCCCATCGCTTCAGGAGAAAAATGTTCCTGTATATAAGCCCAAGACCTTGGAAACACAGAGATAAACAAATGTTCTCATCCTTTCACATCTTTTGCTACTTAGGCTTTCATCAGCGTGTTGGTATCTCATACTGAACATGCCAACAAAATAAATACCATGCAAAACAACATTATACCCATTAAAATAACTATTAATTTGAACCATTCTCTTAGACTACCTATTCATTTTTTTTAATCAATTGGCTTAAGCTGCTTATTTTAGTTAAACATGACCTTTTGTGGTACAATTCAAATTTTTTTTGTTGAAGAGAAACTATTTCTAAATGACAAGACAGTTGTGCACATAAGCCAGAAATACTGTGCAATTGCATGAGGAATGGAAGAGATAATGTGTGCTATTTTGAAAATCATTATGGTATGCCTTGTTATTTAAAGGAAGGATTTTAACTGCTGTGAGAATGTTACCCAGGATAACAGCTAGTCAGTAATCCCCATATCCTGCAAAGAATGATTAAGTAAATGTAAGCATTTATGCAATTTCGTGTTCACAGGCCAAAGTAGTTCGTATCGGAATTCATAGGAGAGGGAGGAACCTGCATGTGTTCGGAATTTGTCAAATGTGTTTTTTTATAAGACGAATGCAGAGTTTACAAATCCTCACTGAAAGTTAGACTTCACCATACTTAGCAGTCTTAACTTTAGTATTCAGAAAGAAGACATACCTTGTGTTTATGAGAAACTTATTTTTCTAAAAAATGCAGAACAGGAGCTGATATTTATAAAAATATACTGGAAAACTGGAATTTCTCCTTGCTTTTTTCGCAAGGAGCTTAGTAGAATTCAGTTCACAATTTAAGCTGATTTAGTTGTACCACTTTATCATTTAGTACAGTAAGAGGTCTGCACTTCCTATAACGTCCTTAAAGTTACTGGTCTTTGCTCAAAGGTGAGAGTTTGCAGAAGATATTTCTCAGCAAATATTATGAATGGTGCCTTGCTGTCACTCAAATTTTATTAAAAAAAATTACAGCCAAGCTAGATTTAAAATGAAAGATTACTCAGAATAACTGCGTAAGGTCGGATATTGAGATATGGGAAGATATCTTTTTAAATTAGAAGGCAAGTAACTTATTTAGTGAACCAATGCTATATTTTAGTTAGGATTTAAATCTTTGTTTTACTATTTTCAGATGTGTAAAGCAAGACACACGATCTTTCATGGCTGTTTTCTGTGTCAATCTAACTTTCAGGTACTTTTTAAAAAAAGAAACAAACCTAAAGAAACTGAACTCATTGAATCATAGAATCATTAAGGTTGGAAAAGACCTCTAAGATCATCAAGTCCAACCGTCAACCCAACACCACCAAGCCCCACTACACCATGTCCCTAAGYGCCTCATCTACACGTCTTTTAAATACCTCCAGGGATGGTGACTCCACCACTTCCCTGGGCAGCCTGTGCCAATGCTTAACCACTCTTTCAGTAAAGAAATTTTTCCTAATGTCCAATCTAAACCTCCCCTGGCACAACTTGAGGCTATTTCCTCTCGTCCTATC
>JAYKAV010000556.1:171546-222988 GCA_035582835.1 Phoebastria nigripes | reverse complement strand
GTCACCTGGTCATAGAAGGAGATCAGGTTGGTCAAGCAGGACCTGCCTTTCATGAACCCGTGCTGGCTGGGCCTGATCCCCTGGTTGTCCCACACATGGCTTGCGAGCGCCCCCAAGATGAACCGCTCCATAATCTTCCCCGGCACCGAGGTCAGGCTGACAGGCCTGTAGTTCCCCGGGTCCTCCTTCCGGCCCTTCTTGTAGACGGGCGTCACGTTGGCAAGCCTCCAGTCGTCTGGGACCTCCCCTGTTAACCAGGACTGCTGATAAATGATGGAGAGTGGCTTGGAAAGCTCGTCCGCCAGCTCCCTCAGCACTCTTGGGTGGATCCCATCTCACCCCATGGACTTGTGAGCGTCCAGGTGGCGTAGCAGGTCATTCACCGCTTCCTCCTGGATTACGGGGGGTTCATTCATAAAAGACTTGCACACTATGACAGCGTAGACTGATGACTATATTCCACACATTCCCTTCCATTCTTCAAACAGTGCAAACAGAATTTAACTTTTGGAGCTTCTTGGTGAAAAACTATTAGTAAAAGGAGTCCCAAGTATAATAAAATTATTACACAGTTTTATTTTGAAGAACATTTTGCATTTGTTTTAATACAAAATGATGTAGGTCAAGAAATAATTTACAAACCTTTAAGTTCTTATCCTGGCATTTGAAATAAGAATGATTTCAGAGGAAGTCTGTAAGCTATTCATAGGAAACTGTCATTATGTACAAAATGTGTATTGACATGTTTTAAACATCACATTTGTAAAAATGTGAACTGGATTGCTATCTAGCATATGAACTACAGGTAAAACCTGATAAGATAACTTGTTAGACAAGTCATTGTTATCCAGTGCTAACAAAATAGACAGTAGCTTTCAGTGGTTTTTGATTTTCCTCCAAGGTTGTATTAGCCTCAAAGTCATTTCAGGGTTTTACTGCATTGTGAACAATATCTAAGCCCTCTCTCGATTGCATAAAAATAAATCTTTTAAATAGTACACATAGAACAACAGAAAGGTAGAGGCAATAAAATAGTATACTTCTTATATGAAGGTTTTTGGTTCTGTGAAGAATCATTTTATCATGTTTCTTTTCTTTCCAAGCAGAGTAAGTAGTACTGAAGTAAAGCATTTTCATTTACCTGTGAAATATTTTCTGCCCAAGATGCTTCCTATCAAAGTAGGGTAAGTAGGTAATATACTTTGTCAAAACTAATTGTCTCATGACCAGTAATACCCTGGCATGAACTTGCCAATTTTTAAATTATTTTAATATTTATTTTTAGCATGGGATTAATACAAAAATAAAATTGGAGCTTATTTTCAATCAAAAAAGTTAAAATAACTTTAAATCTTTTACCTTTCCAAGTATAAGACTGTAAATAGTCAACTGTRCATCCCTTATGCAGAGAGATTCATTTGACTCAATTATTTAAAAAAAAAAGATCTGTTCTGTTGCCAAGTTCAAACTTGACACTTTATCCCAAAAAGAGATTTACACTGAGAGGTGGCTCTATTTAAATATTTATGCTATAGATCTATATATTCCAAGTAAAAATACTTCTATCTAGAATTCTGTGGAGAGTTACAATAATTAGGGTCCATAAATATTGCTGCAGTTCAATTACGGTACAATAATTACAAAATATAGAACATCTCTTTACAAATACAAATCATTGTATATTACAATTCATTTACAATAATTTCTACTATATAATTTTTAGCAAACTATCTTATCTAATTCTACTATAACCTGGTTGCAAGTGCATTAGTAAGAATGCAATTATTCCAGTATATTTTGCCCTTAATGTGATAGTCATAAAACAGACTATCTGAATGATATTTTCCTATGTAAACTGGTGTTACATATGACAGATTATTCTTTATATAACTTCTTTTTCCAATGATCTCTAACAAGTAGAGCATGACAAACTGTATTTTAGAAGAGCATTAAGAAAAGAAATCAGGAGGCAAGTTTGAAAACAATGTTAGAATGGATATGCAACGGGTAGCTGATATGCTATTGAGTACTGAGGTAATGACATTATTGGTTGTCATCACTCATCTCATGTCATGATTTCCCACGCAATTTTGTGCCGGACTTATACAGACGTTTTCACTGACAAAATCCTGCTCTACTATGAAGGACAGCAGCACAAGGTTGAAAGACAGGCAAGATATTACACCTCAGAATCCTGGTCTAGCCCTCAAAAAACTGATTGTCACAGTCTGCTTGGTTTCAAAATAACCTTATTCCTACAGAGGAACTGAAGATTCTGTGGGAGGAGACTTGACGTACTGCAGCTCTGATCACATTTCGGCAACCTGGAGATAATCAATTTATTAGTTATGGCTTCCTTGAGGTGTGACATGACTCGTACAAAACTTGATTGGTTATTCACTCCAGCTAGTGCCTAGCATCTTTAAATTATGAGGCACTTTTTCTGTTATTAGAATCATTTTCCTTGCTAAATACTATAAGCTTGTAATGCATATCATTTCATCAGCTAAGTCTTCTTCATATCGTCCCGTTTCTGGTTCTTCATCACTGTAGCCAGGACCAAAATCCTGAAGTTCATAATCTTGTCTGCTTAAAATGGGAAACATATCCCCATTGGTCCCATTGCTGATATTTCCATTGAGAAGATTACTTGCTGCACTTTCCATCTCATCAATAGTCATGTCACATGCATCGGCAATCTCGTGTTTCGTAGCTGAAACAAATTTAGGGTCCTTTGCATACCTTCCTAGGCCTTCAGATATAAGTACCTGGGAGATGGAGGGGAGAGAATGAGATATACAGTGGAAATACAGAAGAACAGACAGGTCATAACAAGGTTTCTCATTGTGGAAAATACTAGAAACCCCATGCTGAATCACTACAGCAACCCACAGCAAAACTGTATGTGTAAAGAGCAACCAAATCAAATGGCTCCAAACCACACTGTATCAGTTACGTGATAATGTAACTGATAATGCAACACATCTGACTTTTCTCTTTAGAAAATTTGGGAGTAGTCTTTGATAAACAATCATCAGACTGATGTACTAAAGACAACAGTTAATATATTGCAGATGGTGCAATTAGAACAACTGTCTGAAACATAGAATTCTAGATACGTTCTTGGTACTTTAGAGTACATGGAAGAAAGATGCTGAAGTCCCATTTGCAAATAAAATTTAACAAAGTACATTGTTTAGCTCATAGCAATGGAAAGGAAGTGATAGATGGAAGCAAGAACAGTAATTATGATTCAGAAATGCTATATACTCTTTATCTTCAAATCTTTTTTTAATATAAAAGGGAATTCTTAACATTCTTTAGTACACGTACAAATCAATCCTTGTAGCTGTTATTCACCTCTGCATTTAGTACAGATTCATAGAGCTCTTGTTCTTTTATTCAGATTACTGCAAAAATGGTGATGTATTTCTATAGAAACAACAGAGAGAACAGGCATATGCATCATCTCTTCCCTATCAGCCATTGTGGAAGGACACTTCATAACTCATCCTCATCTAGAAAACTTAAATCTCTTTGAAATCTCTCCAGTTCTCTGACACACTAATGTTAAGATTTGGATTCAGCAGAAATCCGTCACTACGTGACAACTACAAATAAGTTCCCCTGTCTCTACCTAAAAACAGTTTTGGGCTTTGAAACTGAAAATACCACATTTTCAGAGCGATAACGTGGACTGAATGATACGCTTTTTAAAGTTAACACAAAAACTGGACAGACACTCTTGCCTACTTCAGAGGTTTCTGTAATACTTACCGCTTCTACCAAACTGTCTGCACTCCTCTGTTTGTCACTATGTTTATGCCTAAAGTCATTAGGTACAGTTAAATTGGCTGGTGTAAATGTTTGGTAGGAAATCTCAGGGTCATCTGTGTACCAAGAGCTCCTATGCAAGGAAGGCAGGCTACCATTCATATGTTCTGTAGATTCAGCCCTATCAACCTGGATTAGAGGTGTGTAATAGGGAGTGCGGTCCCTGTTGGGAGGGGTTGCAGGTGGGGTAGCCCAGGAACGCGTTGAACGACTTGGTGAATGTTTATGAGCTTTGCTGGAATCCAGACCTGCAACAGCCATGACCTGGTAAGGGGAAGAATTTTAGAAGTTAGTGATTTCAAATGCTCAGTCATACTCATTTCTCATTTCAGCAGTTAGTTCAAACCAATTGTTCAGGCAGCAGCTATGCAAAGTTAACATTTTCTGATGTTTAATAGTCACGTAAAGGAGGAACAGGACTGAAATTGGTAAATTGACAGGATAAAATGGTATTTTTTCTATTATTACTCAGATGACAAAACCTTGGTATTAGCATTAATAAAGAAAAATAATTGCTTATACAATATATTAAACAAAGAAAGCAAAGTGTAGAAACATTCCTTCTATCCTGTAGGGACAGGGTAGGAAGCTGTCAGCATTTTCCAAGCATTCTGGGTGGTGTCTCTAGGCAATGGAAATTGCCATCTTCTCAGGGCCACGTCAGAGCTGGGCATTGAGCCTCAGAAGATGTGTACGTTGTACGTGCAAGCTCTCACAAATGGAGCTGAGTAACTGCATAGGCAAAGATTAATAGACAGTTGCCGTATTATGCAGTCCTGGTCAAAATTCCTTAGGGCATCCCGACTCTTTGTGGACACTTAAAGAGTCACAGGGGCAAACTACTCATTTTCAATGTTTTGTAGAAGGTCCATGTTTGAGAAGCCTTGTGTCTAGCAACTACAAGCCTACACTTGGCCTAGAAGTCGTGCGCAGGCAAACTACATAATACACTAGTACTGTTTCAAACAACGATGAAAGTCAGAGGTACAATATAGAAGCTGGAAAAATGTAATCCATTATTAGTTAAATAAGATTTTGTGTTTACCTGCTGTTGCATTAAGTGAAGTGGTAAAGCAGTGCGATGGTGGAAATTAGGAGAGATTGGTATGTCATCTTGACTACTTTGCCGGCGGAGGCATTCAAAGTTGAAGGAAGATCGTCTATTTGCTACAGTCAAATCATAATTCATTAGGAAAATAAAATACTTCTCCTCAAAGTCTATTATTTCCAGAATTCCAGTGTGAGTCAACTATCACACAAATAAAAACATATCCCCCAATAAGAAATAAGTTGTGCTAACAGAAGCAAGCAGCTGGTTATAAGATAAAGGATAGATTCATCATATGAGCAAACACAGTCCTAGGTAGAAACCACACGAGCAGCCTAACATGACAGAATGTGAAGCAGCTATGTTTCACAAAGCAAGCTTGCGTTATGCAGCAGACTGGTTCAGACACTTAACTTCAGAGTTTTGCTGTAAACTGCTGCGAATGGTTACAAAGAAGTTTCTTCTTTCTTCCCCATGGTTTTAAACTCTTCATTCTAATGAACTAGACTTCCCAAAGGAAATACCAAACCCCCCGTTCCTTGGAAGCAATGTGTAATATGAAAAACCATATGCAAGTCAAAGTCGACTCATGTTATCAATTCCTGATGTTTATTCTGTTACTTATGACATGATAAGCCATGGTCTCTGCTGTTATGTGTGCTGTTATTATTCATGTAAATGCTAGAAAGGAAAAAGTAGAAATCTAAACAGGATCAAGATGTTTGGCTGATGTGGAAATGTTTCAGCTGGTCTTGGTGAAAGCCTAGGGAACAATGGGAAGTAGCGCATGGGTATCATTCCTCTGTGTTAGCTTCAGTGTGAAGAAAACCTGGGTGCTGAACAGCAGCTGGAATTCAGATACGTCCTCACAGCTGTGAGCATCATAGTAGAAAACTGGAAAGAGCCCGACCGTACAAAGCACTGATACAAAATTGTGCTCTCTTGAAACTTACTGAAACTATTCTTGGTATCTTTTTTTCCCAACACCAAGAATTTTGTGAACAGTATTGAAGAGTTAAGTGCCATAGACTTCGGATTCCTCGTAGTTATCACCAGGCACTTAATGCTCATACTAATAATCAAGGTTTCTTAAAGACCCATTGGACTAAAATAGGCACCTCCAGGAGGTGATTCAGTCCACTTAATGCAAACTTTGTGTCTCTTCCCATTGTCTCTATGGTAAATCCAAATACAGGAATGTAAGGCTTAGCTCCTGATCAAATGCTAAATGTCCCAATACCAAAATGAATAAAAAACAAACCAAGAAGTCCCCTCATCCAAACCAAGCACATGCTTCTCCCCAGGAGAGAGTCTGAAAGAACATTTTAATCATTTCCCAGTACACTTCTGGAAGTTGCTCAAATACTGTGGTGATGAGTTTAGTATAAAAACCTCTAGAAAGCTTGACACAGAGCTCAATTTACTAACTACAGTACTCAGCCAAAGCACTGTATGTTACCTTAACTTGGACCGAATCCACATGCTAGCAGAAACTGTTTAGTGCAATGTTGCAGGTTCTTTTTTTTTCTTTTTCTTTCTTTTTTTTCTTTCTTTACGTGAGAACATCAAGGCTTCCTCCCCAGGCCAAACAGCCCATACACTAGTTACAAATAATAGGTTTGAGCTTCTTTTGAAATCTGCTGAGATACCAAGCCTCTAAAATTTCTCAACTATGTTCTTGAACATTAAATATACAGTTATGACAGGAGGCCTGACCGTGCTCTTGTGACATTATACTGGTGTAAGTCAAAGGACTTTACTTCCTACATTACCCTTACGCAACTTCAATCAGAACTAGGTCCTCTTATCTAGTACATTTACCTAGTCTCTTGTACGTGAGTTAAAAAGCGTAAGCTTCCTCTAAAGAAATGTCTGCTTAATACTGTCATCAAAACTTTATCAGAAAAGTTAAATGAAGCCCAAAGGCTGCAGTCACAGGAAGCCTTCAACCCTCTCCTCTCAACACTTCCATGGGAAGACCCCAGAGGATTTTTATAAGAAGGTTGTTCTCCTGCAGTGTATGGAAAGGCAATGTATATAAAGCATCCATCTCTTTCTTCGGCTTAAAATTCTTCTGCTATCAGAAAAGCTTGTAGAAAGATGTACAGGAGTCTCCTTTGTCTGATGTCTTTTCCTTCTGCTACTGGAAGAGAGCTAGCAGCTTTCTGTAGACTTCGCTATCATCTATTCACCTAAGTTATCTACCCTCTATAGCACAAGACTCGTATTCTTTCTGCTTTTTCCATCTGTGCCCCTTAAGGTCAAAAAGCCAAATAGCAGAGAGCATTGCAGAGAGCATTACTAGCCTTGTCGTAAGGAGCTGCCAAAAGTGAGGATCCAGCACTGACAGTACTGCCGAAGAATGTTTCCTTTATTATATAATAATATATTTTGCTGCTGCCCTTTACTACAGCTTTCTGTAGCTTTAAACAGTCTGAGACTGTACTTCAGGCATTATATAATGAACCCACAACACTTGTCTCTGAAACACTTTTATTTTTTAAATCTATACCTGCATTTTCTTTAGGGTGCCTGAGACAGGAAAGGACTGAAACCCATTTTCCTACCCTCAGGGTCCTTGCAGTCACACTTCTGCAGATAAATGGACTGTGACTCTGGCTGCTAGCATCATCAGAATGAAAGACAACTCTGGTTTTGCTAGAAAGCCAATCCACCTTAGAGCAGACAAAACATGGAGACTCTTCTAGAAACGATCCTGTATTGTCTTGTCTGGATGGCACTGGTTAGATGGCATCATCCAAAGATGTATGTAACAGACCTGGCTGTGCTGACCACACCACGCGTAAGAGTACCCTCAGGGACACTGTCGGGCTGCATGGAGCTGAGTGTTGTTTCTTGTGCACCAACTCAGTCTCTTTATTTTAGCCTTGGAAAGCGGTTTATTTTACACTGCACAACCCCAAGTTCTTCCTCTCTGTCAAGTGTCAGAGGTCAAAGACCAAAATCCAAGAGCTTTGAGTCTGTGCCTAGTTTCACCAGAGGATTAGCACTGCTAATTTCTGCAGTATGGCCTCGAACAAAATTACAAGGTAAGAAGCATGAGAGCTTTCAGAAATACAGATAAAGCAATATTGTGCTTGAAATAAGGGGAAACCAAGGGAAAGATCTAAGGAGAAAAATAAATAAAAATTAAAGAAAGAGGTAAAAAAATCAGTTGACAATACTAATTCTCCCTCAGAAGAAACACAGAATATTAAGCATTGTTCCTGAGATGGCAGAATAAAGTACCAATGTGAATCTGAAATAAGATGCTTAGCCCAGGATAACACTTTTATTTTTCACAGGGATTTGAGAAACTCACATTAGAAAGCTAAAGGCACTTTAAAAGTAAGGAAAAAACCAAACCCAAAGCACCATTAAGTTCACTCTTGGTTCTCTCAGACTCTAGTGTTTACTAAAACAGTACGAGGTAAAGATGTAAATGGAACTGATTACAATGTCATTAAGCAGCATGCCTTGAGAGACGGGAAGTGCCAGCAGGTGAGTCACTAGAGAGACAACAGCACTGACTCATGGCAACATTGCACATCTGTAGGTGTGAATAAAGGGCACGTGGATTGAAACCCTCTAATCACAGTTTCAAAGCAAACTACTGCTGCATTCTACCTTGCTCTTTCTTAATTTATCAAAGCAAGTTAAAACTGGAAATTAAATTGGTTATTTTTATATTATTGGATGAGTGAGGCTAGAGATACTAGAAAGACTAACTTGTAAGCTAGGATCCATAGATTCTCTGAGCAATCTCTCAGGATGGATAGATATTTCTGCCAGACACAATAATCCACTAGCAACAGTAATCAAGAAATATCATGTTTTAAATCCAAGTTAAAAAGAAGCCTTTTTAAACTGGAACGTGTCTGAATGCATTTAAATAATTCTGGATTTGCAAATAAATTTTCTTAATGTACTTACATGTTGGTGTTGGAGGTAGCAGCCGTCTCCTAGGAGATCTTTTTGTATCATAACAGAGCTGTGAATCATCTTCCTCAAAAAAACCATGTGGGTGATGGTAACCTTTTGGTCTCTCAAAATCTGAGTCATGGCAGTGATACCTACAGTGGTAATCATATACATGCCTGCGTTTAAAATACAATAAAGAAAATGTTATTTCAGTCAGTTTCTGTAAATTGATCTATTAGATTTCTTCTAGAAGATTTTCAAATCTACTCTTTCTCTAGCAACATAATGAAACATTACATTATATAATTACATAACTCAATTTTAAAATCCAGTTTCTGTATGCAAACCGATTTTGAGATAGCAAGCATATACTTTTGTACTGGTATAGTTACATAGTAAATTCTCAGGTGACATTTTTATCAAATTATATTTTCAATGAAGTTATTCTTACCAGTACAGGCTACAATGTAGGACCTCAGTTGTACATTGCTTAAAAAAAAAAAAAATATAAAAATACTCTGTTCTACTCCTGCCATGCTCTCTTGTAAACCCTGGGTAACATGTGGAGCACAGAAACTCAGAGAATGGAATTAAGCCTTTTACATTCTGGATACTTCTCTTGTCGAAAATAAAATCTTGTAAGGGTGCTATTTGACTGTAATTATCATATCAAAAAATTAGTGACCTGAGAATTCTGTAAAATCTAGCTTTCATGCAAATCTTAGCTTTTATGCAAACCAACAAGATGCAGATTAGGGTGCCAATCTTGCCAGAATTCAGATGGCAAAGAAAGGCAGTGGAGGAGGAGGAGGAGGAGGAAGAGAATTAAGCATGCCTGGCACTTGTGCGTATGTGCTTATGGATTTAACATAAAATGGCAATAAATTCCTCTACTTCTGGGCTGGACTTCAAAATAAAAATTTATTGACAGAAGTGGAGGATATTTTTGAGAAGTTACTGAATTTATTCAGCAGATGGGAAACCTAGCTATTGTAAGGAAGATGAACACAATCTACTAAGATCTTATAAATGCATATGTCTTTCTACATCATAATGAGAAGGTGAGTATTATGGAATTAAAAAAATCAYGAGATATTTGGGGAAAAGGTGCATTTAATATTTTTTTAAATAGGAAGCTTTTCAGTATTACCAAATATAGGTTCTGTTCCATGGCAGGTTGATACTCAGAAAACACTGGAACAATCTCACGTTTTAAAGACTAAATCAGGAATATCAGGACTTCTTCCCAAAGTAGCACCCAATCATTGCCTGAACAACTGGAAACCTATTATTTATGTACAGGAGTGGTCCCAATGCAAAGTTAGGACCTGCCCTGTTGCTGAAGCCATCACTGCCTGAAGCCAAYGGCACAGTGCTCAAATCAAACTAATTTGATAATGCTCAAAGCTGAACTAACTTGGGAGCCACTGTTCTAAAGTTAGAAAAACCCACCCCAGTCCATTTCTGAAGAAATTGTGAAATAAAGTTTCAGAGAAAAGCTTAAATTTACCAAAACTAAATCAAGGCCTTTTCTTCTTAAATCTGAAATTAAGATATTGAATGCAAAGATCACAGGAGTTAAATACACAGGATCAGTCAGGAGTTGTTAAAAAACACTACTGGGCCTTGGAAAACCCTACTGGACAGAAATACTATAATTAACTAGGATACTATTCCAAGTTTTGGCCAGAGAAAACAGAAATGAGTTAGAAAACTGAGAGGAAACAGGTTACAAAACTAGAACTCTGTAGTTACAGTAAGAAGCCTCAGATTAATACAAATTTGGACATTATGCAGTAATACAAATTTGTAAGAAATGCTAGTTGTTGACTAAAATTCAATTGATGGCATTTTTATAAAGCTTATGAATAAAACTTAAAAAACATCTATTCCAAACATATAAAGGCCAGGGCAATTATGACAGTGTTAAGTGTTTGTACTAAGGAGACAAAAAAATGGTGCCAAGAGGAGGATTATTAATAAAGAGGTACAATGAGAATTTTCAAAAGGAAGTCGTCCAATTCTTCATTGGTCCAGCTTATGGTACTACCTCATGATCTCAGTCCATAGTTTACCAGTTTCACCCTTCTTTTTAAGTTAAATTAAAATAAGAAAACCATTTCTCAAAGTTCCTCTATCTGAGCTTGATCCTCCTTCCATTGTATGTGAAATTTTATTTATAAATGAAACGTTTCTTTGGTTATGCACTATCTAGTTTATACTGAGTTCAACGGAACTTTGTGCTTTCCTTTGAATTTGGTACTGAAGTTTTGCTGGAGTCAGCACATGATGCCAAACACAAAAGATCTTTGGTACACACACTATTCCTAGTCACCATTTCACTTGCCAGCAGTTGTGGAGTATTAACTTCATTAGAGAATTTTCAGTGTAAGTGTGCTCAGTGAAGCCTTTACAGATATGTACCTAATTTATTGAAATATTTTTCCCAGTTTAACAAATATCCTCACCTGCTTCCTGACAACATACTGTCTTCCTCATAATATTCTTCTCCACTAAAATATTCCTGCTCCCCCAAATAATGATCATCATTGCAATAGTCTTGAACTTCACGTTCTTCGCGGCAAATAGTAGGTCGACGCCCATCACCAGTGTCAGATCTGTAAGTAGCAAACAAATACTTGTATTTTTTTTTATATTTTATTTATATAAATTATATATTGTATATTTTATACACAGGTCTTTTAATGTGCTTCCAAGAAAAATAAATAAAAGACAAGCATTAAAACTCTCTTGTTTTCAGAATGTGGTGTTATAGTAAATTGCATAGAACTGCAGTTCAGAACATGACTATTTTATCTGTTTCTTAAAGATGACCTCCCTTTATTTCCTTACGGTACAAATAGGAGAATAATTAATATGGGGATGCTCAGTGAAGTCAAATACATTTAAGACATTTTTAGAAAATATAAATTCAGAGTACTTTGAAGAAACACAGCCTCTCTCAAATGTCTGAAGTTTGCCAAATGGCTAAAACATTAAGGAGCACTCACTGAGGTATTAAAAAAGAAAATCTGAAACGGATGTGCAAATCTAGACATGAAAAACTAGCACTGAATGTACATTTAGCAATGCACTTCAAATAACACAATACATCCTATTTTTAAAAGTTGTCTTAGAAAATATTCAGACACAAGACCAGGAAAGATTTTGGGTCCCCTATAAACGGAACTGTACACATTAATATTTATCAAAGCTAAACCCAGTGTTTTTTCCAGTCTTTGCAAGTCAATTTTAAACAAGGGCTACCATCAGGTGTGATCTTTTGCCTGTGGAAAACTGCACAAACCTGCCTGGACTTTTAAAAGGGCTTGAATAATTTTGAACTTTACCAGAAGTTTACCCTTTTAGAATAGGCAGTGGAAAATTTGACTTACAATAACTTAAGTTATTCAGCATATGCATTATCATACAGTTAATTTTGAAAATTGTACTGAAGGAAAAGGAAAAGGAGGAGATGGAGAAGGAGGAGATGGAGATGGAAAACTACTTTGTCCTCTTCAATTATGTCAGAACAATATCAACTCACCTAATACATGTTTCATAGTAGCGGGTTCTATCCAGGTAAGCCATGAAAATAAGATAAAAGATATTTTAAAATCAGGTAGTTCAGAGAAATTCATTGGTGATTACAATGTCTGTGCTGTAACTAATAACTTCACTTTAAAGAAAACTACTACTTTCAAACCTTATTGAAGTTATATACATTTCCCATACATCAGAGCTATATTTTAGACATGTCTCATACATCACTAGGCAACAGAAATGAAGCTAAATATACAAATCAGTTTCATGTAGCATAAGTTTTCTTATAGTGTATTTATAATATATAAATTTATTTAAAAGCAAATACATATTTGTAAGTTTACCTCCTACTGCTTGGCCTTCTACGCTTCTCACGATCAGTTCTGGAGTATGAATGGTAACTGTTTTCAGATCTATGCTCATGATTTCCAAAATTTGTGTGTTTTCCATGAACAACTTTGGACACGTTGGCATTATTGAGATTGGCATTTGTTGAGTTTGGAACTTGCTTTCCTACTGAGTTGTGATTATGATGATTGTGGTATACAGAATTTCCTGCCTGAGGATATATATTTTTCTCAGTATCACTTGCAGATGGAATTGAAGGCCGCTGAACATGTAAGGGACGGTGCGTGGTGTTGATCTGTTGAAATGAATCTCGTCTGTCACTGCTAATATGGTTTATATGGTTGCCAAAGAGGGCACCATTCCTCTGTTTTAGGGGAAGAGAAAGAAAATATTACATCAGATACCTTAACAGAACATATTTTTGACAGTGATAACTTACTTTTCTCTCCTACATGCATACAAAAGTAGCAATTCAAATAATCTGTGATTTTTCTTTCTAATTTTATGGTGCTTCAGATGGGATCTCCTGAAGTGATAGAGATGTGATTGTGATAATGACAATATTTGTATTTCAGAGTAATCAACATTATGCTGTGATCATTATTCTTTTTTCATACAACTAAATGTGACATCCAGATTTCTCCACATTTTATTACACAGGAGAAGCCTAGATTCCCATACATGAACATGCACCAACTTCCTCAGAAAGGGACGTGTCTGCTTAATTTTTGAGAACGCTTTGGTGGAATTCTCTCCTATTCTCCCAGAGCATCGGTTTGCAACAGGCGTCACTCAGACAGGATGGAGTGCCATGCAACAGCTTGCAAGCATATCTCAAGTAGGTAACATTAAGCTTCAGTGCTTCCATTCTTTCTTCTTGCAGAGGTACGAGAAAGAGTAGTAACTCTTTATCAGCCCTGAAGAGTGTAATGGATGGTGGAAGAGAGAATGAAGTGCTAAGTTATGACTATGACATGCAGCTCTCTTTTACATCTGACCCAGATTATGTAGCCTCCCTGTCTAGCCAGATGTGGGTCTTGGATGACAGCAGTCTGTCTTGAAGCTCAATCTAGGGAAGACAGGAGGTAACGATGGTTGGCAGAGAAATGCATCTACTGATGGTAGCTGCGGCACTGTCTCCAGTGCCACATCCTCCTTTTTTGCAAAGGACAATAGCAAGCTATGGGGCTACTGACATAATTACTGCAGAAGCATGCTTTTATATCTGCTTCTTCTGAAATGCTTGTGAAAAATTAAGTTTTCTTGCTGGCTGACAAATGGTTTGCAGGTCGCTCCTGATTATAAAACCAACTTTACATGTTCACCATTAGACTGAATACCTATAGCGTCAAAGAGGAAAATTAATCTTTTTTTCTGATTGGTTCTTATTGATATCCCTCACAGGAAATTGGAAATGGCATTTATATTTAATAGATTTCTGTGTAATTCCAGGCATTCATTTTAAAATATGCAGCTCTGTGTCTGTTGTGGTTTGGCTGCATAGAATTTCATTCTCTTCTTCCTATCTACCACTGCAGAAGTTAAGACACTTGCCGCTTAACCTTGCCACTATCAAAATTTGAGACAGCAAGGTTCATACCTTTTCTTAGAGTTCGCTTAAGAAAAAAAATAAGAATTAATAAGAAAGAATTAGGGGCAGGAGAATCACCCTGCAAGAAATGCTTCCTAAATTTATGATGAGATGCAAGTGTCCTGGTAATGCCATTTTTTATATATATATAAAATATATACTTATTTATAAAACATTTATATTGTTCTGGTTTGAGGGAGTTTATTATTATTATCATTATTATTATTATTACTACTACTACTACTACTACTATTATTATTATTCCATATTCAGGGATAAGCTCATTCTTTAATCTCATATTATATGACAAAACAATTCACGTAGCTGTGTTCTGACATTACTTTATAAACATCTTCCTCCTCCTCTGGATTGTTTTCCTCTGGTTCATCATCTTGCAAGTCACAGGATATAGCTCGGCGTATTTCAGGGCCAATATCATGAAGTGTCCTTAGTCCTGCCTAAATCAATGACAATATCATAATACATTAGGAAAGCAAATTCTTTTTCGTTCTTTAATTACAGGCGTGTAAATTTATTTTAAAGGACTGTTAACAAGTTTTTGTATCCTGACATCCATAGAGGATGCATCCTCCTATACATCTCTTTACTGTTATTAATAAAAGGCTTATATTCCAGTACAACCCTGCCGAGGTGATCATGTCTTTATTATCACAGTGTAGATCCTGAACTAGATCCTGATGTTTATGGAACCCTATGGAAATAAAATTCATCTTATAATAAAGTATAAGTAATCAGCAAGAACTATAATAAAATGCATTTCAATGAGATGTATATTTAATGTTAAAAACATGTTTGCAGCCTGTGTCCATAAAGGAAAAACAAGGAGATCTTTGCTATAGCAACAGCAGTTTTAGCAGGGCTCAGATGGAAAAGAACACAGTGAAATAATTCCAGCTCATCTGCACTGCACTGTGATATGCAGATATTTGATTTAAAGCTTTAGTTTAGGACATAAAACCATCTAGCTACAGTAGCATGGACCTCTGCGTATATCGGTTCATATTCCTCTCAAGCCTAATACCACAAGCAACTGTTAGGAAAAGGGATAATGCTGAAACTGCCAAGGACAGACCTGCACATTAGAGAGGAAACAGACATCATACTCAGGGCCAAGAATTCAGTGCTTTTTTATAGGCCTTACTTACTTCAGAAAGGAGATATTTTTCCTGTTTTAACTCTGGCTGTCATGGTCTGAAGCAAAAAACACAATCTTGTTCTTCCCAACTCTTTTTTTTATCTCCTCAGGTTCAGAAGAAATCAAAGATTTGTTTGTTTAGCCCTTTACTAACACTACACTTACACTACTAATAATCAAGCACAGCACTTGGCTCAATTGTTGATTATGATCTAAAAGCCTGATTTATTATTTTTCTGCATTTTTTGATGCAGATGAGGGCTGTCCCAGCCCATCAGAGYTGTACTTCTATGGCATGACATAACATGTTGCTTGCCCTGGGCTGGCATGAAGATGTGTAGAGAATTTTGCATGTTTCACAGCTCCAGAAGGAGCTGAAGGACCTTGGTGGGCACCAGATGTGGCTTGGTCCCATTCACGCYGCCTATCACACATGTTCCCTGGAGTACACCACAGCATCGCAGTCAGGTTTCAGCTCAAAACGGAAATAGTTGGTTTGCTGGGGAGCAAAATGGCATTTATGCAGTGGGCAATCAGAACCTGGAAAGGGATGAACCAAAGAGCTTTGTATCTAACAGTGTAGATTTACCATAGGCTCCTCTTCAGGTTTCACTCATAGCAGTGTTTGACTTCCTGAAAACGGTGCTTGACTGATCATATTAGCTACATGTTATTTGGCAATTATATTTTCTTCCTCAGGGATGAACTTTGAGAGTTATGCTATAATTGAACAAGGCTCTAAAAGTCATTTACTAGTGAGTTAATATACAATATACATTTCATGAATACATTGTGCTTTCTCCCACTTCTTATGCTAATTGCATAGTCAAGACCTTAGCAAGGTTGCTTATGTCATCATTTTGTAAGGTACTAAAGGGAAGTAAAATTAACACTTCAAGGTACAGATTTCGAAGTAGAAGACCAAAGGCTTCTATTGATTTAGCAGAGACAAAGGCAGTAGTTACTTAGCAGAGGATTACTATTATATTTTGGTTATTCAATGATTAGCAAGAATGGTCACTTGCATTTCACACTCACTACCTGCTTATTTAATAGCAAAGAAAACTAAAAAGAACAAAAAACCCCAAAGCTACACTGACACTTTAACATAAAAATAAACTGAGGTTAGTATGAACAGAATACAATGCAAGAACTACTAAAATAAGAAAATAAGCATGCAGAAAAACAGCTGAATAGACCTATGCTATAGCMGTGAACATAAGAGACATGGTAGTCAAGTCTTGATTCCCCAGTGTTATTCATCTTCATAGAGCCCATCTTCTAACACTGAAGCTGAGTGCACTGCTCTACAACTACACAAAAGCTCCGTGCTTTCAGTCAAACCCAGACTCCCTTCAAGCTAAGCCCTTCTGTGAACACAACACTCTCAGACAGCAGTAATGTAAATTTTAACCCTGGCAAAAACTACTAGCTTATATTCCTGTCTTCCAAATTGTGACAAAGTCCCACAAATATATGCCTAAAAGCTGAGAAAAGCCATGTGTTTGGCAGCAACATATTCAATAGTAATTTAATTTTGATTACATTTCCAACTGCCTTCTGGTTTACTTCTTGCTCAATTACTCCTTCTTTACTCAAGAGAAAGCAGGCAGCTTTTATCATCTCATCTTTCTTCAGTAAAACTCATTTTCATGTAACAGACCTCTTGCAATGAGYCAACAGTGGAAGACTAAAACCTGGATCACCATATGTAAAAGTTTATGTTAGTTAAACTAAACTGATCAGCTTTATTCACTCACAGCCAGTACGGAAGCCACAGGTTCTACAAGCAACATCTGCCTGCAGAATTAAGATATTCCTCAGTTTACTTGCTCTAACAGAACTACCTACAACAATTTTGTGAACTCTATCATTAAAATGACTACTCTCATGTACTGCCTCATTTTACCTGGTGTAATCTAAAGGTATTCTAAGTATTCTAAGAATGATTTTTATGACAGGAGAGCGCTGCATAGTGAGACAAATCCTCACACTGAGCTCTTACTGATAAGACAATCCTTCATTAGATCAGTTAGCTACCACTGGAGCGGGGCTGATGTAAAAATGCAGGAATTGGTACTTATATGTCAGTAGGAAAATCCCTCCTCTGAACCACATTTAATGTCTTCTGTGAAGATCACAGAGGTAGCACAGACTGATAAAACATTAGACTTTACCTTCAAGCACTTCAGAACCAAATCAAAGATCTCTTAAATAAAAGGACACACACAAAAATCAAACCAACTTTCCCCACATCTCTCCATTAGTTTACAGGGAAGAAGGGTCCTTCTGATACACATTTCCCTCTATAACGTTGCCCATTTTAGTATACCCAGCAAGAGCCCTAGAGACATTATAATGCACACGAGGGCAATGGGAGTGTATGTTGTCCTCCATTTGTAAAGTTCTAAAAACTGCTACATTTAAATTTGAGGTAATTTCTTCTCTTAGAAAAAAACCCGAGTAGATGGGACTTTTCAAAAAGAGAGCCTGGATAGTGATTTGTCTACATTTGCCAGAGGTGTGCTTGTTTCTTTTTCACTATGACTGCTTAAGTTCTTAGGAGGCAATTATTTCCCTAAGTAGAACTTTATAAGACTTTTTGTTGTTATTACATATAACGATTCAAGACTAGCCACATTCCTGAAGCATCATGCTAGAATGACTTTAAAAAAAAAAAGTCAAATTTAAGTGTTATACAGAAATTACCTCCTCACAGTCTTTGAGCATGGCTTATCAGAGCTGCAGAGGAAAGGAAATCACAGCTAAATCCTCTTTACTTTCCCCCAACGTAACAACGAGTAGACACTAAAGACCGATATAAGAACTTTCATAACATTTCCTTTGGTTGGTGAAGATTACTGGAAGGGTCACATTCTCTCTAGTCTCCCTTATATCCTTATTTTTTGTGGCAGATTCTAAATTCCTGAAGATTTTCTCATGTCCAGAGAATTCTTGCCTTTCCTTAAAGGAAGCTTCAAGATTATTTTATGCCAAAATCAGCAGTAAAAACCACCTTTAAAATTTTTCCCTAAATAAGTGGAAATGTGAATAATAAATATTGATTTATTTCCTATTTTTTGAGGACCAAAATACAATTCATACTGTTTCAAGAAGCAAGGGGCCAGTTCTGCCATCATATATACATCTAATATCCATCTCAGCTCACCAGACTGAACACCTGCCTGATTCACAAGGCTGTTAAATCAGTCAGGTGGATCACATTTCTAAGAAAAAGTGTTTAATAATCCCAGTATATTGCAGAACACAAAATTGTTCAGTTCTGTTCATCTCTAACTTTCCAAGACAGAGTAGTATTATTTGCTATACACAAATATCTTTGCCTAATGTACTTGTAACTGGAAAAAATACATTTTTTTTTCTCACATGTGTGTTAATATTTGTGTGCATTTACCCTATACCGTTTAGCAAATTTTGTTTTCATCAAAGACATTGGAAGATGAAAGGGTCTGACAGAACAGATAAAACATGCAAGAGACATGGCATGTTTAGGCACCAGTTCTATAGGGATAACATTGATCAAAACTGCATCATTGAATTATTCATGCTGTTCTGCAAGAGGACATCTGTTGTTTCTACTCAGGTTTTTCTATTTTGTTGTTGTTTCTTTGAAATAGAGGAAGAAAAGAGATTAATGCTACTGTGTTTGATTGCCTCTGATTCTATTCTAGAGATTTCACTAGAAGTTTGCAAAAGAAGTTATTTCTTATTCAGACACTTTCTCTCCAAAATTTAATTTTTGATGCGTTCCTTGCTTAATTTTTTCCTTGTAGGCATGAGAAAGATGAGATGTATCAGTCCAATAGTTAGTTAGCAAACCAGTGACACACAGTGYGCTGAACAACATAATTACATAATAAACCCAAGCATGTCTTTAAATAGGCTTTCCTGTAAATGCACAAGATGACTTCAAATTAACATGATAATTCTGTGCAGCTGTGCTTTATGAGGCATAATAGCACCTGCAATGTTTTCAAGATGGCATGAGGCACTAATACCCCAGTGCTGTGTCCCAAATAGCATCTCAAGAGACAATTAATGATGCCCCTGTCTCTGACACAGCATTGAGATGACACACATGTGCTTTCAAATGCTGAAATAATAGAGCTGTAGGAGTCCCTCAGAGAAAAAATGTCATATGACTAATAACTGCATTTCTGAATTGGTCATTTGGAGAGAGAGAAGCTTAAAAGATGCTTGAAAAGCACCTCATGCCAAAACATCAAAACATTTAGAAGTTAAACATTAAAACATTAAACAGTTAAACGTTTTAAAAAGACTACTTTTAACAAATGTCAAATAGATTTTAAATCAATTTACCACATCTATAGTATGCATAAAACAGTAACACCATTTTAGATATATGTCTTATATTAAGAAATTTGTGTATAATGCAAGACTCCAGAGTCATGACTTCAGGAAAACATTTAAATGCTTATAAATACTGGAACTACAAAAAGATAATTTTCCCTATATTTAAATTCAGCCCACATCCATTTTGAGGTATGGTGCAACCTACCTATAGATGCAGTTTAAGCTTAGTTTAAGAAATGCAAGCAAAATACCCTTATTTCAATAATAAGAATCACTATCACCTACGCTATTTCTAGTCACGTAAAATACACAATGCTCCCTCTTCTGAGGCATCTTATAGTGATACCAGGAAATGGAAGAGACACTTGTAAGCTTTGCTTCATGGATTTTAGAAGAATGATGGATATTTAAGTATATTGCTATATAAACTCACGGGATCTGAAATTAAGCATAAACATGAATTCTAAATACTTCAGAGCTTCAGAATACTGAAAGCCTATGACTCTGAAAATGTTCATATAAACCATTACGTTTGTAGATGATGAACATGTTTTTACCACCTGCTTATTTAATAGCAAAGAAAACTAAAAAGAACAAAAAACCCCAAAGCTACACTGACACTTTAACATAAAAATAAACTGAGGTTAGTATGAACAGAATACAATGCAAGAACTACTAAAATAAGAAAATAAGCATGCAGAAAAACAGCTGAATAGACCTACGCTATAGCAGTGAACATAAGAGACATAGTAGTCAAGTCTTGATTCCCCAGTGTTATTCATCTTCATAGAGCCCATCTTCTAACGCTGAAGCTGAGTGCACTGCTCTACAACTACACAAAAGCTCCGTGCTTTCAGTCAAACCCAGACTCCCTTCAAGCTAAGCCTTTCTGTGAACACAACATGAACATGGAAGCACAATTAAACTGAACTTGAGCAACATATTAACCCCTCAGCTGATGCCTACTAGAGGGTTTTTTCTTTTTTCTTTTACTGTTTACTGCAGGGTTGATATTACTTATAAAATTTGCAGAGAGAAAAAAGTAAAATTAGTTTAATCTGAAACACGTTCCCAAAATCCAGTTCAGCTCAATAAATCAGTGCTATTGTGTACTTGTTATGTGAAGGGAAATATCTTTTAACTCTCATTTGTATGTATTAACAAAGAGGGTTACATGTAAATAAATGTGAAATATAGATGCAAACGTYACATAGTTTACAGTAAGTATTTTCCCTAGGAAAAATAGGAAAATACGCTTTTCGTCTATTCACTCTAAGCAATAGACGAAAGTAATTAAACTTGTTCATGCTTCACTTAACATTTATTTTACTAGCAATGTGACTACTGTTTGGCTCAATACAAATTTCCATCACTACAAAAAGACATCTCCTAAACTACTGCTACAAATACAATTTTGTTCTGATTTTACCCAGAAAATATATTTGTTCTCACTGCTTAAGTATCAGTCACTAGCATAAGAAAGGCACTGTGAACCCTAAGGAATTTTTTTTCTCAAGTCCTAGGAGCAAATCTAACACCACAAAAATGATAGTAGATAGCTAACATGAACTGGTCACCTATCATTTCAGCACCACTTGCTTTTCTTCCCTTCATAAGGAGTGAAAACCCCTGGGTCTGCAGAAGACAGACTGTTGTAATTCCAAGGAATATTGTTATTTCATTTCTGAAGATGGTTTTGGTGACAATATGCAAGTTTAGACAAACTGCTGTTGGTTATAATTTGAAGTGTTCTTTTCTGAGTGAGGAGGAATTTGAAACTTCAYGGCAAGATGACTTTACTGAATAGTCTGAGCAGATAATCTCCTGAGACTCACTTCACTTTCTAGAATGCTTCCTCTTCTCTGATTACATGTACCCAAACAGCAGCCTGTGTTAGGCTAACAGCAAATGCTGCATACTTGAGGAAAAACTGAGCTATACAGAATAAAAATCACCCTAATGCAATTATTGTGGAGTAAGAAGGGGAATTCCTGCCTGCTGCATGTTCTGGCATTCACAAAGCAAATCTAGTTTTGCAGGGAGCTCYGTTCTAATCTCCTAACTCAACCCAAACTTTTATTTCCTCTCCCCCCCAAACATTTCTTAAATCCAGTATCAGGAGCAGCTGTTTTCTTTATTCCAGTCGGGCCAAGGTTCCCTCCCCAAAATGGTGAGGGGACTGCCATTGACATTCTCTTGACACAGTACGCAAGTTTTGGTCTCATGCAACCAAATAAAATTCAAGCAAAGGATGAGATTTTCACAGTTTCATGTGTTAAAACTCCTAAAGTCATAATGAAAAAAAAAAAGTATTCTGTACTTATTCTAGTGTTAATTCAGAAGCTGCTGATATTACAGCTTCTACACTGTCCCCTTAGAGGCAGACACAGCCACTCCTCACACTACAGTGCCTGGAAGAGTCTGATCAAATGCTGGACATGGTTGAATAAAATCTCTTACAGAAGTAAATGTCTGCCCACCCACCACAATCAGTTTTCCTTTTCCTTCTCTAGTAATGTTACACTAACATTACACTGTGAAAGAGTCACCTGCATAGTGAAAGAGGCATTTCTAAGAAATATTTTATCAAATTAAGGACCAAGTATCACTACCTTGCAGAGAGAGAAATTCAAGTAGGCTAAAGAGAAATGGAAAGGGAAGAAAAAAAAAAAATCTTTACAACAGGTGTTTTTAAAGCTCTGTTAGTTTTCCTATTAGAGAATTCAGTATCAATTTCAAATGTATTCAGTCTTGTTAAATACTTGTCACTGACCAAGATCAACTTTAACATCCTCTTACTTAACAGTTTCAAAAGGACAGAGGCAGCAGTTTTAACAACACTGCATGATACAGTGCAGCTCATTTCAAAGTGAAAGCAGAATCAAGTGCAACTCCTTTAAAGAACTGCTTTGATTTTGTTGGCAGAAAGGCAAGGTAACTCCCCATTACCTATAAAACTCTCAGAACCTTGGAGGGGAAAAACCACATCTTATTTTCTCATTGTTTTTTCTTGATGTTTTGCATCTCTTGACATCTTTGACATCAGAGAAGCGGCAGCCAAGAGGATTCCCTTAGTATGATTCCCTGTTTGTGCACATCTTTATCACTGATGTCAGATACATAAATATCATCAGGGCTAAGTAGTTAATGCATACTGCAAGTTATGATTATTTTTGTTTTGTTTTATAGAGCCATATAGTAAAGGAAGAACCTAAAGCAATAGAAAACCTTTTTCACTAGTTTGAATTTTTCAAACATTATCTGAAATTAAATTTGAGAGTGTTAGCATTGTAACTTTAACTAGAATTAATTAAGGATGCAAAAAATGTGTGTATGTAAGAAAGCAGGGTTAAGTAAAACAGTTAATTCAGAAAGCCTAAGAACCCTATTAATTATTTCCTCAAGCCACTGAACCTCCCCTAACTCAAAACTGCTTTTCAATAACTATGTGACTATACATAACAAAATATTCTTTAAAAGTAAGAAAAAAGTACATCCCTTGCATTCTTCAAAAGTCAAAGGATGATAAAAGTTTCCTGAAATGTAGGAGTATTTTCTTGACAAATATACAGTAATAACTGGTTCAAGTGGGATAAGAGGCTTGATAAAGTAAATTTTGCTGTAGTAATTTGGCTGTAAAGTGCTGGAAAAACATTTTGATGCCAATATAACTGCACACATAGAATGCTTTTATCTAGTGAATTCCAATGACAGAAAAGACATTTGGGAGAACGGTAAAATTAAGGTGCCATTGATTTTAGTTATTACATCTACTGCCCAAACATCTTGATCTAACCAAAAAACGTGTATCTTTTTACTTAACCTTGAAATTAAATCCTTTTTGTATCTCTCTAAAGATAACACCTTCTAAGAACACGCTCCTTAGTCAGTCTGCCTTCCTGGGTCCACAGATTGAATCTTTAGCTAAAAAATGTGGCTTCCAAGGGAAGATTTATTCCCACACTTGTTGAAACAGGACTTATTAACATGACTAATGTAGGCCACCAGAAAAACTCACTGGACTTTCCTGAGCTCACAGAATTTTGTCCTGTGTTATGCAATTCTCTTCAACTAACTAAAGATGGTGTAGATGACTCCTTATCTTTTATACTAGATTTTTTTTTGAAGTGCTTTTCTTGCTGTAAACATTACTTTTTAGGACCTTGAATTCTAGTTGTAATACTGTGAAGATTTTGCTTTACAGTTCTACAAAACTTTTCATCTTGCATGTCAAAGTTCTTAAATTATTGTGCATCGTTTTTCTGCCTACATTAACATAAGTCATTCCATCAGAAACAGCAGCATGAGAAGTAAATGTTTTAAACAGTTTTAGCTAAAAGCAAGGCATCCAACTTAATATCCTAGAATATAACTAAAGGACTACTAAAAAAAAAAAGTAGGCATAACTCTCTTGGAAGAAGCAGTGCCTTAGGCCATTTAACAGTTACATGGTCTTCCCTTCAGTATCTTCAAAAGTACTAAATAAAACTATCATAAAAACAAAAAAAAAACCCAAACCCCAACAAAATACCACTGAGAACATGAGGAATAAAGAAAGGCAAAGAAGAGTGATCTATGTTAAAAAAATTCTGTTACATTCTCATAAAACAGGGAAAATGGCAACATCCATTAATTTCTTGCCTCAACAGTTGTCCTGAGAATTAAAACACAGAATGGGTTTTGTCACAAGCATATACCTTCTCTCTCAAAGTGGATGTTTACTCCCTGAAGCCAGGAAAAGAGTGACATGGCCAACTATAGGAATCAGCAGGATTATAAAACTGTAACTCACCTCTTTCTTCATTCAACGGTTAAGAATGGATTGTAAAGCTTGAAAACATGTTTTCTCCCTTTCTTGCAGGAGAAAGGAGATAAGAAAGGCCAGGCTAGATAATGCAGCAATTCCAAGGTTTATGAGATCCTTACAAAACATGTTCTTAACTAATTAACCAGTTCTGCAGGTAATTCCAACTACCCCAAGAGAAAGTTACAGATGTCAGCAAAAGTACAAGAGCATTTATTGCTCATATAGCTTTTGGCACAAACTGGAACAGGTGACATTGCTTTTTATCTGCTGGTTTGCTGAAGGATTTTGCAACATGACAACCGATCTGCAATAGGGTGAGATGTTGACAAGAATATGAAAACACGGTTGGTCTTGTTCTTTACAATAAAAGAATCAGATGGCTGGAAAGCCTTTTCTTATTGTAGCCTGATAAAAGTATTTTCCTCATTTAAAGCTTTAAGCAAACAATTACTAGTATAGGAAGGTTCCGAATGACAGAGCTTGAAAAACTAAAGACAGACTTAGCCCAGCTTCTGCTGCTCCCATCTCTTCTAGCAGTCCAGAAAGCAGAAGCTGTTTGCAGTGGTATTATCATGACTACTAGATACTGTGAAATCTTAACTAGTTTAAAGGAGAAACTAAAGAAAAGCTGCTGTTGAAGTCACGTCCCTACCCTGGTTACAGAAGTTTCTAATTTCAAAAAGAAAGTTCTCAAACAACGGAAAGATAAGGTAAATACAGCCAAGAATAAAAACAAAGGTCCCATATTTACTGGCAGATTTCAGTGACAGGAACTCAGGTGTAGCTGAGGATATTTTTCCCCTCCAGAAAGAAGGCTGACTAATTTAGTACTTTTTTTTCTTCACAATCTGTTCCACCCATACCTTAGTAAGCAAAGTCAGGTGCTGCAGTAGTGCATGTGCAGTTTGTATGATTAGTTTACACCGAGCTATATAAATAAACAGTAAATTCATCTGGATGAACTGGGTAATAAAGATATAAGTCCACTGTGATTGCTATACGAAGTTCCTTCAGTGTTTACAATGGAAGTGTGGTGTATATTGACATAATAGTCATCACAATTTCCCTAAGAAATTGGATGAGAGACAGAGTGATATTGCATGTTTCTGCTTTTCTCAGTATATTGTTTACCAGAGAGATCTGCAAACATTAGTTTAGTTAGAGTATTTGAGAGAATAAATGGAAAAATAGCTACTATTAGCTCTCCAAGAACTGAAGTAACATCTTCATAGTCACAAGCCTTTCACAGATCATTCAACAAAATTTCTGTAGTTGAAAAACAAGTTTGATGGTGTAGCCATAAATTACACTACCAAAAATAGTTGTTAAGAACATTTTTTTTTTAAAACCTATAAGGTTTTTTTTTAAAAAAAAAACTTGTGAGTTTTATAAGCATTTAAGCTTTGGACAGAGCAAGTCTGGAATGAAGAGGCTGAAAAAGGAGAGACATCAGATTTTTATACATTATAAGGCCAAAATGATCCTCTGTGATCATTTATACTAATTTCCCCATAATACATCCCACAGGACTGTTCTTGGGGGCATTGATCAGAAGAAATCAATTCCTTGTTGAAGTAGAACATCTCTTTTAGAAAGATATCCAGGTCTGTTTTAAACCTGTATCCTCATATAATTAATTATTCTAACAAACATGGCATTTTGACTTTGAATTTGACTTGCTGTAGCTTCCAGTATTGAATTATATTATTCCTTTATATGCTGGACTGAAAACCCGTAACTCTGCGCTTTTTCCCAACCACAGGTTTCAGGTTTCTTTGAAATGGCATTTCCGCTTTTATTTGTTAAATCAAGTTGAGTTACAACCGATTTTTGAAAGACAGAAGTAGAAGAGAGGAAAATGAGGAGAAAGAAATAACCTTCCCATCTACCAGCCTGGCTCCTTTTATTACCACAGGAGCATTGTTTTAATCAGCAAAAAACTAAGTGCCATGCCTCAAATCCCATGAGCCTTTGTAGATTCCTAGCAGAGATTCATGGTCATTTTTTTAGCTGTTCTGAATTGAAAAATATTTGTCTAAAGACAGAGGAAGAGCTAATTCTTTCCGGTTTCATCTTGCCCTCCCATCTTTGTTACTGAACAGGAAGCGCGATCTGATAATAAATAACAGAGCGCACACACATTTGGAAACTCAGTGTTTGTTTCTATATTGTTATGTGTGCAACTTCGAAAACACAAGTGGAAAACTGTAATACTGTGGCTTAAAACTAACTTTGAGCTCCTTATGCTCAAATGCTTCTGAAATGAAGTCATCTGCAAAGTCCTTCCTAAAAATCCAGTGTCTTTCACTTCCCTCTCAACTGTTTCCAGTCTTTTTCTTTTTATCTCTTCCATTCCCCATAATTTTCTCTTCTCTCATGATATGCAAATATAGTTCATACTGTCCTGGCAAGCCATGTGCTCACACATCAATAGCAAGAATCGTGATTAATCTTTCTCTGCCTGTTGCATCTCATGCTTATGGTGACTTGGAACAGAATGTGTGTCAGAGGTGCCAGCAGAGACATTCTTAGGAAATAGAAATGAAACAAATTACCCACTTAAGACAGCAAAGATCATTCTGCTAGATTAAAGTACAAACCAGCAGGATTTTTAACAAAGAAAACAGTATCTGAATCAGGTTAACACATTCCTCCCCTTTTAGAAAGGGATTTTCACAACATATTCCTAAATTTTGGCATCAGAATAAAAAAGGTATCAGAAACATTAAATATATTTATAGTTTGTAGGAATCTACTTGGCATTAACTGAAATTCAGAAAGTCCCAATCCAATAAAAAAGGTGCAGTGTATGATGTCTGGAATTATTTGAGGACAGCCTTCCTTTTGCCTGTTTCAAAGTTCATAATACAAAGGGTATCACTGGACAGAAATGTTCAGAATATACTCTYTAGATCACATATACTCTGTGGACTGCTTGCTGCAGGCCTGCTGAGAGACAGATGGCCAAATCTATTGTCCTGGTTTCCATTTGATAGCTTGTTTTAAGAGACAGACAGAAGTATATGACATTAAYGTAGTATGCTAATATTACTTCCTATAAAAGAAATTGATTAATGTGAAGTTCAAAATTTGCAAATATTAAAAAATATTGAGAGGAAGGTATTTCACCAGCAATCATAAGTGGAAAAGAAAAAGCACAATGAGAATTAAGAAGAAAAATGATACCATATAAAAACCTCTTTACTATAAGGTAATGCATATTAGGAAGTTTTCCAAGAACTGGACACAAGAAATTAAAGAGTTAAAGCAAACCAAAGAATGGAAATGATAGCTCAGAACTTAATTTATCTGATTTTACATCAGCAACTTCAGACTGATGTATCAACTAGACTTGCTAAGAAATTTTGTAACTGTTACTACTGTTTGAGTAATCCACCGAGAATAACTTTTTGCACTTACCTTGTTATAGACAGAATAGCAGGATTACGTTTTACTTTTCTGACGAATAAGGGCCAAAAGCGTCCCAGCTAAATAAAATCGTTGCAGCACTGCACAATCATCAATATTCATCTACCTGCTATTTCAAGTAAGCTCACAAAATGGTTAGTTAAAAATGTAAAAACAAAATCACCTGCAGAGCAATCGTGGTATTCTTCGCAGGATATTTCCCCACCAGTCCTTGTTCTTTGCGTTTCTTGAATTTCCTAAAGTAGTCCTGTATCAGGAAGGTGGCATAGAACTTCCCCACGGTTACCTCATCATCTAAATGAACAGACCAGACAGATCTCTCCCAAGTCAGCACATTTATCAATAGCCTGTACACTCATATCTGATTTGGGGGGAAAAATTTTATGGGTGCAATAGGTACTATGCTTCCAGCTTACAACAATGGAACCTGTAACTAGCTTAAAAGCAATGTTTTAGCAAGCAGTCTAGGCTCAGTCAGTTAAGTGAACTCATCCTTAATAAAGAAGAAAATACAATACTTTACCAAGTCTCATGTACTTCTAAGTAAGCTCGTGTAAGTTTCTAACAAAACCATAAACATATTTGTGTATGCATAGAAGCTGAAAGACTGCCTTTAGTTACTTGGAATAAATGGATTAAAATAAAAGCTACTATGACTTACACACACTTGGGTTTATGAAAGGCAGGTCCTGCTTGACCAACCTGATCTCCTTCTATGACAAGGTGACCTACCTAGTGGATGAGGGAAAGGCTGTGGATGTGGTCTACCTAGACTTTAGTAAAGCCTTCTCCTGGAGAAACTGGCTGCTCATGGCTTGGACAGGCGTACTCTTTGCTGGGTAAAAAACTGGCTGGACAGCCGGGCCCAAAATGTTGTGGTGAATGGAGTTAAATCCAGTTGGCAGCTGGTCACAAGTGGTGTTCCCCAGGGCTCAGCACTGGGGCCAGTTCTGTTTAATATCTTTATCAATGATCCGGACGAGGGGATCAAGTGCACCCTCAGTCAGTTTGCAGATGACACCAAGTTGGGCAGGAGYGTTGATCTRCTYGAGGGAAGGAAGGCTCTGCAGAGGGACCTGGACAGGCTGGATCGATGGGCCGAGGCCAACTGTATCAGGTTCAACAAGGCCAAGTGCCGGGTCCTGCACTTGGGTCACAACAACCCCATGCAATGCTACMRGCTKGGGGAAGAGTGGCTGGAAAGCTGCCTGGTGGAAAAGGACCTGGGGGTGCTGGTCGACAGCCGGCTGAATATGAGCCGGTAGTGTGCCCAGGTGGCCAAGGCGTCCAACAGCATCCTGGCTTGTATGAGAAATAGTGTGGCCAGCAGGCGTAGGGAAGTGACTGTCCCCCTGTACTCGGCACTGGTGAGGCCGCACCTCCAATACTGTGTTCAGTTTTGGGCCCCTCACTACAAGAAGGACATTGAGGCGCTGGAGCGTGTCCAGAGAAGGGCAACGAAGCTGGTGAAGGGTCTAGAGCACAAGTCCGATGAGGAGTGGCTGAGAGAACTGGAGTTGTTTAGCCTGGAGAAAAGGAGGCTGAGGGGAGACCTTATCGCTCTCTACAACTACCTGAAAGGAGCTTGTCACGAGGTGGGGGTCGGTCTCTTCCCCCAAGTAACAAGCAATAGGACAAGAGGAAATGGCCTCAAGTTGCACCAGGGGAGGTTTAGATTGGATATTGGGAAAAATTTCTTCACCGAAAGGGTTGTCAAGCATTGGAACAGGCTGCCCAGGGAAGTGGTTGAGTCACCGTCCCTGGAAGTATTTAAAAGACGTGTGGTTGTGGTAAAAAGGTCCTGCTTACAACATCTCTCTCCTTTTTTTTCATTGTTGAACCAGATTTGCTTAGTCAGTGTATCAATATAGCATTGTTCTAATTGCATAAGGACTTAGACATCTTTACAGCCTGCTTTGCTATGCACATTTATTGGTGTCATGTCTTCACTGTAATACCTGAGCATCTTCCAGTTTGAATTTTATTTGTGTCCCAGATGCTCATGTTGGGCTGTACCTTCTGCTATCTTATTGTCACCCAATAAGACAGATTCTAGACTCTGAGGAAATCCCACAGAGGTTACAATTTCACATATTTTCTATGAGGCTCTTGTTTAAGTGAAGATGTGGTCCTTAGCCACCTTCTAGATAGGTGATGATAATAATAGTAAATATGAAACAACATGGCGCTTTCCCACATAATTGTATTGTATCAGCTCTGCAATGCTGATAGAAATGAAAATAACTTCCATCAGTTAATTTAGTACAATTCAAAAGATAAGCAAACAGCAAGTGTTTTGCTAGTAAAACCTAGCATTTTTACAGAGTCACTGTTGTGAACAAAATCCAAATTTCAAAGTTTTCAAAGTTCAAAGGCAGGTACTTTATGAGGATATCAAAATCACCTAGTTCATAGCATGTTAAGAATATATGTGCCTGTTTTATGAGTCCCATTGAATCATTCAGCTGTGCAAGTTTGATCTCTTGATGAGTAATGCTTGCCAGAAAACTAGGAATAGTTTTCTATTCAAAAACATTGCTTTTGTTTTCACACACTTTTTTTTCCCTAGAGTTATCTGGCATGAAGTTAGCTATTTCCCTTTCTGCTGTGTTGCCTAATCTCTCCATTTTTTTCAGTATTGTGAGATAGCTATTTGCAACATGGTTGCTAGTTGGCTACTGCCATACATAAAGGAGGGCTGGTGTGTTTTAGGCATCACAGTTCTCTCCACTGTTAGGGCCCACATCCTGATGGACAGTAAGTTCCCGTCATTCCAGTTGCCCTTGCTGGGACAGACAGGTGCTTAACACATCTCAGGATCTGGGTTACTCTGTGACTTGACTAAACACAGAAAATCTAACGTGCCCAGACACATTTTAACACACCTTTGTTAGGAAGCATAGATTTTTTGTTTGTTTATGTCATTTGTTTTCTCCATATTTTAACTCTCTAATGGAGCTTTAGGATAGACTTGAGTTTGGTGTTTTGTTTTGTGGGKTTTTTTTCACATACGAACACATTCTGTTAAGCAAGCCTTCTTCTCTAATTGATTGTCAAGCAAATTCTCTAATCAATTGTCATATACTGTAATGTCATATATTAACATTCGATTAAAACAGAGTCTCCTTGTGTCTTTTGTTTTATCAATAATAATATGTCCCAATGTATCTCACTAATGATAGTATTTCAAATAGTATTTTTACCTGTAATATGACAGCTTTTACTAATTTAAATTTAATTGTCTTCTTTTCATGACTCGCTTTCACATCAATAAAAAGGATGGGAAATCCAATCCATGTACAATACTGTTTAAACTCATTTTTACCCCTGTGACAAAATTGGTCTCAAAATGAATCCCCTACCATTCAAAATAAGATCCTCTCTTTATAATGTCTGAAACGGGCTGTATGCATGTGAGAAGTACGACAGGCTTTAACTTCAGTAAAAATGTACCAGGGATGTATTCTCCCAGCATTTTATTTGTCTTTAAATGTATCAAAGCAAAAATAATTTTAATAATTGCTTTAAAATATCTTGTCTGGGAGACCAGTCTGTTGCAGGAAATATCTTAGCACATTAAACAGCCTGCCCTGCCAAATACTGACATCTCTTCAAAGGTCCAAGTCCCCCCAGTTCCCGCTAGGAAACAGCAGGAACTCCATAGCTCACAAGAAAAGCTCACCAGTCTACAGATTCAGTCTCAGCAGTAAAAAGCCTTTTAATTGACTCCCAAATCTAATTTCTAAACTTTTTGTGAGCATTTGCTTTGATGTTCATCTGTAATCTCTCTTGGCATCTCCTCTTGAGATTAATGGTGTTTTGTATTAGGAAGAGATCTCTTATAAAGCATCTAATCTAAACTTGCCTTCCTTAGTTTAGCTGAATCCACTGATCTGCAACATAGCCTTGGTCAACCTCCCCAGATAAGCCTTTCCCCATCCTTTATACTATTTTGTTTCAAGTATTTGAACAGACTTTTAAGGAAGTGATATAGCAAATGGCTCCTAGAAAGAACAAGCACATAGAACTGACAGACTTGATATAACGTATACTACTATGGGTTGCACTTAGAGCATGTCTCAAGTCAGGCTATGACATTGCACAACTACTGACTGTACCTGAGATGACAATACCTGCAAAGTCTCAGTATGCAGAAATGAAGGGCCCTTATTGGTCACTCTGGACATGCACCAACTTTTTATAAGCATATTAGGTGAATGCATTACCAGTTTGCTGAATTGTGCATGCCAAAGTCTGTATGTACAAACAAGATGCATGTGTACTTCACAGGCACAGTCAGTTGTACTGCAGACACGTGCACACAAGATCTGAAGCCTGGCCAAGGGGAGCCATCCTTGACTTTGTTTTTTGAGTAACACACATATAGCCAGATATGGACAGGTACAGGGAGGCAGCTAAGTGTAACTGACCACAGAACAGACACATCTATAATTACAATTAGTGACAGCAAAAGGAATCATTTCAGCAGGAAGTTTTTGGAAGAGGGCAAAAAGTATTAGGCAGGATTAAATGGGCTTGCAGGAGGAGACTGGGGAGTTYAGAGAACACAGGTGAATCTTTAGTGAGTTGTATGTATTTCTCTTGCTCTCTAGTCTCCTAAGAACGTTAACTCATTCATACATTCAGGCATTTGACAGACATTCTATGTTTTTGCAAAGCAGCTTCATTTTTCTGTACTGAAAATGTGTTGCTAACTATTAACAGTTTAATTAAATTATAGTAATGAGTTACTTAACCAGTACCAATAATTAACTAACTGTTCATTTCTAGTGCATCTATTTATAATTCAGGAAAAAAAAATGCTATACTGATTATTTTCATTCTGCTCTGCAAATAATTGTTCTGTTTGTGTTATGGAGGCATGGTCACGAGCACATGAAGGATCTAGCATTCAGTAATACCAGCAAAAGTAATACTGGAGAAAAACATTATAAACTAGACAGCTCAATACTTTTAAGTGCAAATGATTTTAACATATTGAATTTGGATGCTTTGTTGATTTATATTGAAGAGAATTTTCTGTCTCCTAGCAGATTGTTATTATCAGCTGTCACTAGTGTTATTGTCATATACAATTTTTTATTGAATATTAAGCATCAATAGAAACTAATTTCTACTGTACACTAAGCTATTTTACACTCCTATGGCATATGAATGTAAAATAGCTGTATTCCTCTTTTTTCCAGGTGAGTTACAATATTTTCAATTTTCAGGTAAGTCACAACAAGGTCCACAGAGAAACAAACCAAACTGAAATAAAAAATTCGTAAATCTTAAGGACTTCCCAACATGTTCTTATTTATACAGGGTTGTAGAAGCCATACTGTTTCCTATCAATCGAGCAGTGATCCAGGTTTTCAGCCTTCTAGCTACACTGAAAAGCTACATCTGCAGAATAAATATTAGCAATGAATTTTAGTATAGCTGAAAATAAATATACAGCTTATATTCAGCAATGAAATGAAGCTGAAGTTAACAGTGAGTTACTATGTAAGATTAGTTCTAGGAATGTAGTCTTTACAGATTCTTTGTTGGATTGATTTAGGCAGGCACAGCTCACTATTCTGAAGCATGCATCTCTATTTCAATAAAAAAATGTAGGGGAATAAAGTTGGCAAGAGGCAACACTAATTCCATGCCACCACCCTAAAACAGAATTGCTTCAGAATATTCGGAAAGACTCATAGTTGAAAGGAACAGAGGCTGCAGAAAAAGCTCAAGCACATAGTTACAACAATAACAAAGCAATTCATCTATGCCATGCAAGCACTTAGGTGTAAGGCTAAAAACAACAGAGTAGAACACAAAAAGTTGTTTTAAATGTGCAGTATCAGTTCCCTTTTGGATAGTCAAATTTGCTAGCTTTTTGCCTTCATCCCCACTATTATCTGGCAGCCACCACACCAATAGCAAGTGGCTCCCTCCAGCGACAAAGCTAATGCTGCTTCTTGGGTCATGCTGAACAGCAGTGCAGCCAGCATGCTCTTCCTCCCCTAGAGACTGAGAGTATCACCTTCAGAAAGGGATCAGCCTCCACCATCATCGGGCCTGGGATCTTGAGTCTGCTTCCAAACCTGAGTCTGATCAGTCTTGAAAGCTGCCGTAACACTATAAAAGTACAATAAACTACAAGAAATACCAGATGATTACAACGGATCTGTGTATTGGATGTCTAGATAAATATATTCTGGGTGTGGGTGACAGTGCAACAGATCCTGCACCTTTAAAACTTGAAAAAGCAATAAAAAACAGTCACCTAAACCTACGCTACAGCATATTAATAAAAATGTATATATTGAAAAACGCTAAATATATATATTAGAATATATATATTTAAAGAGAGAGATATAACAAATATTTGACATGTCATTTTACAGCACGTAGGAACACCTAATATACGTGCCTTGTAGTTCTCACAAACGTATTGGTGTCATTAGAATTTAGATATCTCTTTACACGGGCCATATTCATATCTCAGTCATACTGGCATAAATCTGAACCATTTCCATTATCTGTTGACTATGGAACTGCTCTGGTTTAAACTAGTGTAACTGAGATAATTTAGCCTCTTGCTTTATCAGTTTAGCAACAAAATTATTTTTAAGCTGGCAATTAAAATTTTTCAGTTTTCTCCCAGAAGTATTCAACATATACAAGGATATAAGCTATAATGTAGTGTACATTGTCAAGCTTAATTAGCACAAAACATGTTATTTTGCTCAATGCATTAAAATCAAACTAAGTTTAGTTTATTTTCCTGAATGAATTGAAATCAAGACTAGATTTAGGTCTAATAAGGTATTTTTTTCAAGCAAGAAAATAAGCATAAGGTTTTCCTCTCTTTCTTTTTGATCTAAGGAAGTTGTACTTATCAGTCCTATATGTATTATCTAGTGTAACAGGATATAATTTTCTCTATATTTATTTTGTTATTATTCTTTGTTGTCCTTTAATGACATTATAATTGCAAAACTTAGTAATTTTATTTCTTTGGTTCCTAACAATCTAGAAAGACCAAAATGCACAGAGAATAGCATATTGCAAAGTTTATCAGACTGACCGCCAGCTGGAGGGACAACTTGGTCAAGTAATTTCATGCTCGTTTTCTTCCATATTTTCTTTATAACTGCTCTAAGTTCTTCATTTGCTTGCTCTAGGTTACCTGTGGCAATGAAATAGAAAAATGGAGGATGGCAATTACATTTTAACCAGCTCCAATGAATGATCCTTTGGATATTAATTAGCTGTATACAAATAAAGACTGTGATAAGGATGCTTTGCAGCAAGCCTAAGCTACAAGAAGTAGCAGATAACAATACTACAACAACTAAAGAGAAGAAAGGGTGTAAGACAGCGAGCTCCTGAGGCTTTCAAATCAGTCTCTGGAGTACTGCAGAGGTCAACCACAATTTACAGATCTTGGCTCTACTCTGTCACTGCTTAATACCTTCTGCTTAAATTGTGCAGAAAGTGATGACTTGCTCTTTACAAGCCACTTCTTTCTTGATCCAAAGCTGAGCCTTTATTTGTTTAATCATACTAATTACTCAGTTGTACAGGCTTGAAAGTTCAGGCAACTGACTACTGAGCCATTTTTAATCTCTTGCAGTGCTCACCTAAACCACAGCAATGCCTGAGGGTGCTTAATCTAATCAGTTTGTTATCGGCAGTGGAACTCAAATTCTGCTGAGAATAGCAAAAGACACGGAACAGAAAGTAGTAAAAGATGGTAAAATAATGAAAAAATGTAAGAAAATTCTTTGAAACATACCACTATTTTTAAAAACTTTTCCCTCTGATGCAAATGACAGAAATCCATTCAACCCAGTCAGAACTGGCCTCGACCAAACTGGGGATGCTGCTTTCAAGTGTGCAAAAGTTGCAGTTGCACCAATGTGGGATCCAAGGCACCAAGTTAAAGAGTAGTGAGGAAGGAACATCTCGGTTGGACAGAAAAGGGAACTCATTCATTCCTTGCAGTAGAACTCCTGTTATGCCACTGCTACATGTTTTTATCTGACCAGATAAAAGCATATAATAATTTCTGAGATTTCTTGACCTCTGGCCTCACTCTCTCTTTCCTTTCATTTTCTAGCAAATCATTCCTAGCAACAGTGAATAAACCCATGATCCAAAAGCAAACCAAATCCAGTGAGACTAAGGCAGCCTTACTCATGTCCAACAAAATGAATAAAGTAAATTGTAACTTTTCCTCATTGTACCTTCTGACAAGTGCAGGAAAGGCTTTACAGCTAAGAACCTTACCTTCTGTTTTTATCTTTAGAGCAGTCCTAACCAAAGCAAACAAAGTAGCATTGAACATGACGGTTCCATCACTGTTTAGTGGCATATTCATGGCTACTAACCTCTGTAAATGAGAAAAGGAAAACAAATTTTGATGCGCCTTTGTTTGAAAAAAACCTCCTGTAATGTTCACTTCTGAAAAGCTGATGAATTCAAAGAATAATACCCCCTGAAAGGCATAAAAATTATATAAGTCTTCAAAAAAAGTTGTCTTTATAGACATCCTAGCTGTGTATAATAACCACCCAACATCGCTTTTTTCTGATATCAATCACATGCATGCTTATACAAAAGCTAAAACTGTCCAGTAGTTTTCATGAGCTATTTATTGAGTTAATTTGCAAACATTGAAGCCCAGTCCTTGGCCATGACTATAAGTCACATTATGCAAGTATTAAGGACAAATGCAGTAATTTAAGAGCATGCATTCCAGCTGCAGTCATGTTCCAGGTTTCCCATGGGTTTCTCCAGCCTCATGCTCCATGAAGAACCACAGCACCACGTCCGTCTTGTATAAGCGGATTCATTTCTCAGGTAACTCTTCAGTGATTCCGTGCATCTCTTATGCTATCTACACTGAATTAGCGTGAAAGGGGCTTTCCTCTTTGGATTAGTCCATCTCTGCATTACTGTTCATCTTTTAGAGCGGCATCGCTGTGACCCTGTCTGTCAGAAGAACACTATTTAATCTATCAAAATCTTTTCGTAATGTCTGCCTTGGATTTTCTTCTATTCTAGTTTAAAACCATTACTCAATTGGATAATTTATCTTAACATATAGATATAGGTTTGCTTTAAGTATGCCTTGTGGCATTCCATTTGAACCCAGTGTTTTATACATCAACTTACCTATTTATAAAACAGATATAAAAGAAACCCAAATGACAGTGCTCTTGTAACAATCTTTTAATTAAAAGGCTTGATCTTATTCCTACTGAAATTGCTAAAACCACAATATCCATAGCTCTGAATTCCTCAAATAACGTAATAATTATTCATCTCCTTTGTGTTGCTTTTCAACTTTTATATTAAAATGGAATTAATCCTCATCTAAATTACACATCATGCCTGACAAATTCTACATCATTTTAAATTCCCTTTAATTTTCAGTCTTCTCACTCACTGCTACATATTGTATTGCACACCGTTATTCACTTCAGCTTGGTTTATCATCTTGCACTCCCCACCCTTCAATCTCATTTCTATGTTTCATGTGCAGCAAACTTCTCATGTATGTGACTGTAAAAGTACTGTATCAAAACTTAATTGTCAGTTAAAGTAAACTACCACCCTTTTCTCCCTGGGACTGAAGAGAAATCAGAAATGTCACTGGGTTGAAGTAGTCTTATATGTGACACTGGGTCACCAGAAATGCTGGGATGAGGTAGTTCATATATGTGACAATAATAAACTAATGATAGATTTACAGATCGACCCTTTCATTTTGATGCTCTGTGAAGAATTTTACATTGGTGGTAACTGCTCAAATGTGTACAATGAAAGAAATTACGCTAATTTTGCTGGTTTAAGCTAAGCCTGCAAAAAACCAGGAAAACTTGAGAGTGAAGGAGACCTTGTGAACAGACAGGATTACTGTGCATATGTGACACATATTGGGCAGAAYTGAATGAATGAATGAACTGTGAGAGAAACCTAGAAAGAAAATAGGGTAAAACCTACCTTGCAGGCCACTCGGTGAGGGCATAGTTTGCCAAAACCAAGTGGTGGCTGAATGCGTCTCAGTAATGTAACCACATCAAGATGCTTTATCCTTCCCCTAGAACCAACACACATCAGTTACCAAACATACATCCATTCTCAAAGAATATACTATGCTCTGCTTTTATTGTTTTTACCAGATAAATCTTATCAGAGAAATGATCTAACTTACTTTGCTTCAGGGTCGTATTCTGACCATATCCTTTTGAACTCATCCAAATGATGGGGACCCAGAATAGACCAGTCACGTGTCAAATAATCAAAATTATCCATAATGACAGCCACAAATAAGTTTATAATCTAAAAAAGTAATTAAGAACAATCTGCCTTAATTATTTTGAAATTTAAAAAAAAATTCAATAAATAAAATAATTTTATAAGGTAGCAGGTCAAGAATTCAAACAAATAAATTGATCTCATAAACAATGATTTTTGGCAAATATCAAATATCGCAGAAAATACTTTCTAACCATTTAACTGACTAACTGGAACTCTATCAAGTAATGATACGACAAGAATGTGATTCTATCTTAGAGTACTTGGTCTCTGACATAGGCTGTAACATGGTTTTGTTTCTCTTCCTTGATTTGCCAGATCCCACTACATCAAATTAAAAGAATGGATCCAATACATGTATTTGACACAGTGTAGATCTCAGGAAACAGCTTTTGTATTTAAGGATTCAATGTCATGACAATAAGACTTCTGCATATGTTTTGTTAACACAGAAGATGATACAGAACAGCAGAACGTGTATGTTTACATTAGTTCACAGAATTCTGTTTGACCACCCCCCTTTTGCAAGGAAAAAAACCAGTACTGTGAATACAACAAATCAACCAGCTTAGACCAGACACCTGCAATGAGGAAAAACATATTTCAAAGATTATTTTAGAGCAAATATTCCATTATGCCATGGATTAGGGACAAAAGTTATCATTCACATCTCATGTGCCACAGTTTGAGCACACTTGTAGAGACACGAATCCAAATTCTGCTAAGTTTAAATAATACAAATAGCATTACTAGTAAGTCAAAGGAATTGCAGCTTTATTATTAATGAATATTTAATGATACTATTGAGAAATGCATGAAATAATAGCTGATTAAAAGACTGTTAACTTAGCTTTCAAACGCGCAACCAACCACTCCTGCATACATGTAGTCAGAAGAACATCTTGCACATGGGAATTTAGAATCATAGAATAGTTTGGGTTGGAAGGGACCTTTAAGGGTCATCTAGTCCAACCCCYCTGCAGTGAGTAGGGACATCTTCAACTAGATCAGGTTGCTCAGAGCCCTGTCCAACCTGACCTTGAATGTTTCCAGGATTGGGGAATCTAGAGCCTCTCTGGGCAACCTGTTCCAGTGTTTCACCACCCTCACTGTAAAAATCAGTATAAGATACAGGATTTAGGACTGTGTATGGGAAAATATAACCTTGCAAAAATATTTTAGATATGGGATTTTCAATTGTTCTCTTAACCCACTACACTCTTTTAGTTCAGAAGAAAGTCAAAATGCCAAAGCTAATTTTTGTTAATAAGCACAAGCTAGACTCACCAAAAACGCACAAAGCATGTAAAAACTGATAAAATAAATGATGGCAAAATTGCTTCCACATGTGTATTCTTCCCCTGGATTATAATCAGATTCTGGATCACAGCGTTTTCCAGGCAAACATGCCAGCATGATTTCCTGCCAGGCTTCGCCAGTTGCACACCTTTATAAGGTCACAAAGATAAATTAAGCATTATTTGACCAAAATGGATTAAAGATGTATTAATTTGTTAAGTTCTGACAAAATGCTTGGAGCTGTAGAAGCACAAATGTGAAGACAGATCATGAACTTTTCAGAACGAATTAAAAAAATACAGAGCATGTTTCAGAAATGACAAGCATAGATCTGACATTGCAGACACATTTTATAAGGTAGACTAATGCACCATAAAGGCTTGCATGTAAAAATTTGAACCCCAAACTGTGATTTACAAGTTAAATACTTATTGCAGTGGAGCTGCTGTGTACGAAAGCGGTGTTGTGTACAAAAACCTGTCACAAAAGTGGAAAGTATCTATTTGTAAAAGATGAACTGCCTTTTCATCAGCATGGTTGAAGAAATGTTTGTCTCTCAACTTCTGCTGTTGCATTTTTTGCATAGTTGGGTAATGCCTGTGTACAGACCCATGATTTCAAATATTTAAGAGACAACTACATATTTATGACATTTTTGGCTGTGTTCATTACCTAGTTTCAAAGGCAAAAGTCTTTACATGCATAAAGTGACTTAGATCTCATTGGGTGATGCCCTTGGTCTCAGATAAGGAATGATCTGCCAGTTTTGCCAACCAGGTTAGTAACAATGCATAGGAGCCAAGTGGAGTTACAGAATCACAGGCAAGAGAGCTCTCAAGGTTGTCACCTTTAGAGGCATCCCTGTTCCATGTCACTCCCTCTCCTTGCTCCAGGACATTTTGAAGCACTCCAGGCAAATGTCTACCCTCTTCTTAAGCTCCCTAGTGATGGAGATTCCATAATCCCCCTACATCAAGATTTAGCTACCTTTGCCATCAGAAAGTTTTGCCTACTGCTTATCTGATATTTCCTTTCTGCAAGTTAAACCCTCTATTTCTTGTCATCTCCTCAGCAAATGTAAAGAATAGTTTATTTCTTTATGTTTGCAACAACCTTACATTTTTTCAAACTGTCATGCTAGCTGTGCTTCTAAAGAATACAGTAAGGGCACAGTCGTCTTCACCTTTCCCAACACCTACACAGTGATATCAGGGCTGACTATGTTTGGGCTCTACCTGAAGACAATTACTGCATAAACCAGATGTTTCACAATAGCTGTAATGAGTTTAGGTCTGTATCACTTATTAGAACCCTGCTGTGCCAATGGACACAGCATACAGCCATAGAGAGTATGTGCTTGTTATGCTAAATTGCTTCTCACTTGCAAACACATTTTGAACAAATCCACAGCACAAGAGCTACGGACATTTTTCAAAGATCAATGAAATGGGATGCATTAAGTAAGCGTTAAGGTTTACTCACCTGAAGAGAAGAAGCACAGCTTGGGGGAAAGTCTGAAAATTGTTGTTTCTGTTTATTTGATTGTTGTCCCTCATGGCCACTTTTCCAAATACCTACAATAAAACAAGACTTTGACTTTCATCCCAGTGACCTGTACTGTCAGAAGCTGTAGGCCTTGCAGTCTAAACCTGCTTCAGTATGTATGGAAAACACTTTCACAAATACACTTTCTTTACTCTCTTTAGTTTTTCCTGATAATGTTGTAAATGCAGTAAATTTATCACATGAACAAGATAATTCTTAATCATTTAATTTAGCATTAATAAAGCATTATAATACTAATACATGTTGCTGTATTTCAGGTGAGAAGATATTATTTGTTTTAAACTAGCACCTAGAGTCCTTTATTGATATTAAAGCCCTACTGCGCTATATATTGTACATACTTGTAGTAAGAAATAATTGCTGTCCTGAAAACCTCAAATCTAAATAGAGAAAGAGAGATGCAAAGACGGAAACCAAAGCACACAGAGTCTGAGCATCCTGTCTCAGCCAGAGATGGAAATTATTTCTGTTCCTCAAAATTAAATTGCAATTCCTTGGCCACAAGACCATTCTTCTTCCCCAATATAATACATTTATATCCTCTTACATAGAATCATAGAATCATAGAGCTCAGCTGTGCCTAAATCTTTAGCTAGATTCTTTTCCTAGTTCTATTCTTTTCATATGGGAAAAAAAAAAAAAAAAAAAAAAAAAAAAAAAAAAAAAAAAAAAAAAAAAAAAAAAAAAAAAGCTGGAGTTTTAATGCCCGATTCCCAAAACAAGTCTATAGTAAAAAAAAGCCATGCACTCTTTCATACATTCATGCATAGGAATGAACTTCACAGTACATGGAAGAGGAGTGGCTCCTTTCAGCAAACCAAGATACTATAAGCTCACATCAAGCTCTTCTCTTGCCTCTTTTTGGATTTTCTGACTACCAAAATCATAGCCAAAAAAAATTTTTATGTTACCCTGAAAGCTCTGCCTTACATATAGCACCACTATCAAAGGAATATTTCAATAAGCACCTTAGTAAACAAGTCTCAGAGTCGCCAACACTGTACTTTTGTTCAATGCAAAAAAAATTCTGTAATTACCTGCATTCCAATGACAGCATAGATGAAGAACAGCATGGCTATCAGAAGGGCAACGTAAGGCAGAGCCTAGAAACGGGACAGGTGCATTGTCTTTTAATAGTTTCACACCATAATTTCGATTTCCATTTACAAAAATAAATTCTCTGTACAATACAGGCTTTTCCAAGGTTTTTCTTCCTATGCAAGTGCTTAAGATGTTATTACCTGTCACTCTTAATATTCTGCTGCATACAATGAACACAAGCTTCATTATATTTTAAATTATTTCTGCCAGCAATCCAGGGGGAAGAAACATCTTTAGCAGTTTTTAATTTTATTTTCATTACTGATTCTGACAACACAAAGATACTTCCTTCTATACAGTTAGAGTTCCATTAACTTCACATTCATCAGAGTTTTCAGGAGCAAGGATTCAAATATCTATTTGTTACACTTATGAAATCAGTTTTATATAAAAAAATATTAAATTCCTCTTTTGTAGTCATCTAATAAAATGTGTGGAAGTATGAGACCTGTGTGTGTCAAACSTATCCTATCCCTTTTAGACATACCAAATATTTTTTTATGAAGCACCGTAGAAATCTCATGGTAATGACAAAGAATGACCCTTGAACTCACTGAAGTAACTGGTGAAGTTTATTTTGGCATTAGTATGCAAATATATTTAAATATGTCATTATTGATAGCATGAATTTGAAAAGAAATGTCTTTTGCACTCTACAGGGTATTGCTTCATAAAATTTGGTGTATAAATGCTTCTAATTATAAAGCAAATGTAAATAAATTTTGCTAACCTGAAATGACTTAATAAATGTCCACAGTAAAGTTCTGATCCCTTCTCCTCTGCTAAGCAGCTTCACCAGCCTCATCACCCGGAAGAGACGGAAAAAAGTGATGGAGATTCTAGCGCTGTCTTCAGAGTTCTGAAGAGCATCATGGAGAAGTCAAACCAAATACAAACTCAAACATGCAACACTTCCAGAAAAACAACATCAAATGCAAAGGTGGAAGAGGTAAGATTTGAAAATGTATCTTGAGGGCCTTTTCACCTTGATAAGCATGATATGAAAGGAAAAATTACATGCTAAAAACACAGGACCTGTAGAAATGCTTCACACATCACATGCATTTCCAAGTTTTCTGGTTTGTTAATAAGGATCATATTGGGTTTGTTTGTAGTAGACTTCAATAGTACATTGACAATGAATGCAAATCACTGCATAACATCTTTGTAGTAAGACAGTTATGAAAAATACAGAAAAAATCAGTGGAAAATAGACATGGTAAAAAGAATAAACTCAAGTAGAGGTAAAACCACTGGGGTCAGTTTACTAATCTTACCCCAGACTCATCAGTTGTGACTGTTTCAGTTGGCTTTGGCTTTAAGAAATTAAGAACATTAAATATTAAAATCAAATAAAAGATCAAAAAAATCAGCTTAATCATAAACAGAAGGAAGGACATTTTTCATTTCTAAATGTAAATTAACATCTTTCAACTCAATATACTTCCTGAACAAAACATTAAAATCCTTATTAAAACCTTCCCTTTAGCATTTCATGGTGGCTGACGTTAAAACATTGTTGGCTGACTCATACTAAAATATGCTAGTATAAAACAGTTTAAAAGACTCAAAGGAAAGTAAATACGAAATAAAATATCTGCTCCTATGTAAGCCAAACAAAATTAGCCATCGACTTCCATAGGTTGTATGAAATTATAGCAGTAAGCCTAAGTAGAACTCAAGAACAAAGCTTTGGGGTCAAACTAGCCTTTCAAGGTGCCTTTTCTGCTGTGCTCTTTTGGAAGATTAATTACTAGCCATCACTGGAATCTAACCATATTCAAGTAATTGTGTTTTATATCACAACAGGAGCTCCCTTAAAGCAAAGTAATTCACTAGAGTTAACTCACTCAGTGATGAACACTGGGTTGTGCAGTGCTTAACAAGGACAGATTTTCACTCTGCCAAAGTGATAGGCAAACATTTTTAGCACAATGACACGAAGGCTAACCCTCCCACAGAGGTGCAAGTGAGAAGGCAATACTTGTACTCTCTCACCATCTACAAAGTACTCGTATACCTGAGCTGATGTAACAGGATCAGGCACGGAGAAAGGGCTTCAGGATTTGATTGACCCTTTTGGAACAGATCTGTACAACCCTCAGGAGCTACAAGGAGGAGAGAGGCACACACCAACTTCTGGTTCACAGAGCCAAACTCTAGTCCTGTGAAGAAGAAACTCACTTCTCTCTTTGTAATGTCTCTGTCTGTCTGTGGAGAAACTGTCTCGATATCCTAAATGGTCAGACACTTAGCAAAGCAGCTAGCAAAGCTTAAAGGACCAACTGTCTATGCTTGCCTGTGCACTGACAGATTCACAGCAGCTTCTTCCAAAATTGAATGGAAGCACCTTTAAAAACTTTATAGCACTAGAACAAATGGGATTCTGGACGTTAGATCCAAGTGATGGGTCCTACTCTCTTGCCTAAAATACCCTCCTTTTAAAGGGGCACCTTTCAACAATTATTGTCACGTATAGCGGCAATAACCATGATGCCTCCTCAGTGCTGCTTCCAACACATTGTGGATGCATCAGACACACTCTCAATACCATGCTTCACTGAGTAAAATCTCAAGTATTGCTGTTACCTAAGATAAAACTTGGGGAGAAGGAAGGGAAAAGAGACAAGCTGATTCTGCTGAAAATACTGGCAGTATATTATACAAACATACTATAGTAAAAAAACAAGAATAGGTAGTACTTTGTTAAAGTTAGACCATTAGCAGTGTTTATTAAATTAGTAATTGTTTTGTCTATTACTTTTTTGCAAAAGTAATAATATAAAGGTATCACAAGGGGAAAATGAGGTAAAAATAACTGTTTATTCAACTACGTGCAATCTACATATGTATACATTACTGCCCTGCAAGGATATCAGTATTTTCTGAAACAAAGAGTTTTAAAACTGTTTAAGGGATTATTACTAAATTGATGCATTAATATTAACCAAAACCCAGATCTCCTCATTAGACTTCAGTAAGCAGAGTATTTGTAAAATCAGCTGTAACATCTAAGCTTTGTAAGCACTTATATAAAATACACAAAAAAATACGCTGCCAATGAAAGACAGTTGCTGCATTAGAAATTCCCTGCGTATTTCAACAATTTAAAATAAAACCATCAAAATATAGATTAAGGAGAAATTCATAATCACAAACATCACAAAACATGGAAACAAACTTGCAAAGCTGTCTACCTACATCAATCACAAATCTGTACTAGTGTACACAGACACACATTGCTACTGACTTTTTGGTACAGAAAAAAATGCCTTTTTATCTGAAGCTTTTAAAGAAATTGCAGATGAAGCCTGAAATTTCGTATTAATCTCTGGTGACTGACTCATGCTGAGCTTGATACTGTCTTAATCAGTAGGCAAATTACTTAATTAGCATTCAATATTTTGTATTATCAAAAATTAAATGAAGTATTTGACAGATACAGAAGAGATTAAATTACAGTATCATCACAAATTGACACTAAAAAATGGAGTAAAATGCTGGGTTTTGCATTTGGGAGTTTTTCCCACTAGCTTTTATAGGAGAAGGATTGGGCTCCAAATAAGCCAGGAACAGGCTATTAGGATAGCAATATGTAATGGGATAGATAAGAACAGAACAAGGATACTTTAGTCCCACAGATTTTTATTTAATTGCTTTCCAAAAGAAAAAACAACGAGTAGTATGCATTATGATTTGGTTATGAAAAAACCCTCACAAAAGGAAAAGTCAGTTAAAAAAACCTTTTTCTACATGTAACTGTCTTAATAATTACTTAATTCTCACTTTTGAAAATGCAGCCAGAGATCAGATTACCAAAACTATGTGAACAGTTCTACTGCAGGTGCTCAGGAATGATGAGTGCAAAATCCCTCAACTTTTTTTTTTTGTCTGAAGGGCACTGAATKTATTTGCATATGTACATTTGTGTATGCACAGGACCATGTAACACACACTCCTCTCATAAATCACTCTTTCTCAGCTTCTTTGTACTAAGCAGTCCCTAATTGCCTGTTTGTGATGGCTGATCTGCTACTGTTGGGAAGTGTTAGGATGTCATATGCAAGGTATTATAAATTATGGACTCTGGAAAGAGCAGGCCAGGAATGAAAAAGGAAAACACCCTGTTCACAAGAAGTAAATTGTACAAAAATACCAGGGTGGAGATCGATGCTAGAAACAAACAATGAAAACGAACTCCTGATACCAAAGCATTTTTTTTTTCTACTGGAGCTGAAAATATTGAACTTCTGCCCATCATTGGCCAAGTGTTTTGGGTATTGACACTTTAAAGTGAGTGTATGTAATTTTTTACCCTCTCTGGCATTTCCCTCTGATAATACAGCAGCTTGGTTTATATTATGAATAATAATTATAATGAAGCTAATATAGTGATATACCGCAAAGAAAACATTATTCATACTTAGAAATGCTCATGTAAGAGACAAAGTTAGTTAACGTTTGTGTGTGTCCATCCAGCATGAAGTAATACTAAGATCTGGGAAACTAAGATGAAGGTAACACAATCTTCAGTAACAGTAACAGACAGACTGACAAAAACAGAGAACATCTGCTTCCTACAGATAAGGAAAAAACATATACTACCCAAACACATAATCTTACTTGCAACTTCAGTAATATTATTTGACATGTACACACGTAAGTATGCACATTATGTATATGTAGGGAAAGTATTAGAATAGACTTGAGACTGAGAAGGGGGCACGCTGAGCAGAGACCGTCTCTTTGGATGATAGTTGCTGACAAGAATGCAAATAAAAATATTTCCTGTGGTCAGGCAATCTACCTACAACCTCCTCTTTCCCCTCGCCTTCCACCAATCATTCCAATACTACTCATGTCCCAAACGCTTGGGGACTGGCTGGTCATTTTATGATTTTTTGTCCCCCATGGGACTATGTGATTCCTAAGATGACAGATGTGCTTTCTGGGATCACTGCTAGAAGTCTGGTAATGGGCACAGCTAGAATAAACGAACAGCTTCTGCTTTCACTGCTTGGCTAACAGCTGCATTGCAATGAGGTAAATGAGGATAGAGACTGGCTTAATTATTCTACCTTTTCCGTCAGCCATGTGCCAGCTACACTGARAGCCTAGTTCAGCAAAGCACTTCATAACTATGTAATTTTAAGCCAATTCTTAAATACTTCAAATAGGCAGTAACATACGATTTTTTTTTCCTTAATCAACGTTCAACACAGCAGCTTTCTTCCCCAAACAATCCCAACGTCAAAAAAGATTAACCAACGATCAAACTAAATTTCTGACTCACTGATTAAAATGCTTGCAACCTGCTACCAATTTCAGTCAAGTATTTATTGCTGCTTATGAAAAATTTAGCACATTTCCTAAACAGTAACTCCACATTACACTCTTCATACTGCAACAAAAGTTCCAAATAAACATCCTAACAGAAAAAAGCTTCAATGTCAAAACTGTGAACAGTGTGAAACAGATTGCATCATGCATTGGAAGCAAACTGTAGCTCTGTGTTTAAGAAAAAATAAACATGGTAAAAACCAGTGGATATTAGTATATGGTGTTGGTCAAATGCTCCTTTTTTACAGATTGTGTCAAAGGGTATGAGAGTATGCAAAAACAAATGAACACATAATGATGATGTAATCATGATTACAAATATAGAAGGAAACATCTGAATGACAAATACATATGATGACAATAACATATATAGGAAAGCATTCAGGTTGCCAAAATATCTTCAGAAATGTGTTGTGTATGTTTGTCTGTGTGCATGTATGTATATACATATACGATTTGTTCACAGAATAATTACTGGAATTCAAATGTGCTAGCAAGTAATTTTCTTCATAGTCTTATCAGTGCTCTCTATATTCCCTGTTCAACATGAACCAAATGCCCATACACATAATTTAGTAAAAATTTTGACTCAATGTGAAGAACCCCAGAGTAGATAATAGAAGTATCTTTTCCCTTGTAAAAGATGTATTTAAAACTCTAAGTTCATTACTAACATGTTGATGGCATAGGGTATTATTATGATCACTAATAAATATTCAGTTGTGCAATAAAGTAACTAAACTAATAGTATTAATACCTTCATGAAAGCTGCTCAGAAATTTACTTCTATTTCCAAATTAAATATTGCAACACAGTATAGATTTCATATTGCAATACGACTTCATACTAACAAAAGCAAAGCCATAATAAGAATGTATTTTTCTGACCTATCCTTAAGCCTGAAGAGATACATTTGCAAAAGTATTAACAGTATTCAAAAATATCAATTACTAGCAACAAAACAGAAGTTCTAACATATGATATTGATGCATAAAGTGGGATTCAAACTGAATTGCAGGGTTTGTTCAGCATTGGAATCCAGAATCTCTTACAGGAGGTAGATATGAGGTTTTTAATCCACCCCTCCACACAAGCAAGATCAGCTGTCCCACCAGTTACTAGGTGAGTGGGCAGCTATAAAAAAAATAAGCACCAGCCCTCCCAGCACACACTCCACTAGCAGTCTAGCAAACAAAAAGAGCATCCCACTGTTCGCAAGTCAACATTATGCACTGCATAGTGCTGAAACGGTAATGATGGTGCTCCTTTTTGCCAAATGGCAGAATATCCAATTCTGCTTTTGTGAGAGACTTTTTTGATGTATGACATTGCTACTAACCACTGCTAGTTGTTACGGTAGTGTAAGCATTGAATAAGCCTCATGTGTTTACAGTGGTGATTCAGGAAAAATAGGTTTTCCTGAGGGGCTCAGGAGGAAGATATCAATGCTGTTCCCTTAAGCTCTATTTCAGCAAAGAACGTGAATTTTACTTAACTTCAAGCATAAAATTAGTCCCATAGGGACTGCATTAAACATTTGCACAAAAGAAGAGGAAAGTGAACTCTCYGTTATTTTCTCGACATTTTGGCAGCACATGAATGGTAAAAGAAACTTAAATAAAAAATGTGAATTAAAACCTTTGTAACCTCTACTGTAACAATGTGATCATGCCTGTAAGTCATCCAGTGCTGGTCATCCAAATGGTTTCTGAGCTGACAAATAAGATAATTTCTATACAGTCAGGCCAGATTGAAACTTGTCATTTCCATTTAAGAACTTACTCATTTATTCAGAATTTATTTCCAATTTATTTCTCTCTCGTTGTCTTAAGTTAGGTATGTCCATCTCCCAGAATGGACTGACCACATCTTGTGTCTCACAATCACTACTCTGCTTTTTTAATTGAAAAGGAACCATTTTTATGACCACACAAGTTCTTGCGTGTCACGTGAAACTTTTTGAAAACAAAAGGTTACAAAACCAAAAGTAATTATATAGGTTTTAGTAGTGTTTTTAATTGTTTTATTGCTATACCATATATATATTTACTTATATATACTTGCCTCTAAAAATTTCTAAAAATAAAACGAACATGAAAACCAATTAGGTTCATAAAAGAAGAACTGGTTAAAGGAAGGYATATTAAATGACAGAGTAAATAAAAAAAAACCACTCATAGAAAATAGTGTATTGCCAAAATATATGTTGCTCTGAGGTGGTTCATTTGTGGAGTTGGTCACTGATCCAGTCCTTGAGGATGCTGAGCAGTCCTGTAAATTGCTGAACACATTAAACACTGATTTCCACCGGTGCCAAAAATATTCAAAACACAGTAATTTCCTGGATTATATGTGAATGGGAGGTTACTGGATCAGAAGAATCAGCCTCAGGGCACCATATACATTATTATAAAACGTTAAAAAAAATATGAAAAGGAACAACAAAATAAAGAGATGACATTTAATTTCCAGAATTTAATACTGAAATCAAGGCGATATGTAACTAGAAAGTCCAACCCGCTCCCTTGAAAAAAATGGGTCAGGTACAAACATGTTATATACTAGAAGAATGTGCTGGCCTTTGGAATTAGTCTAAATGTAGACAGCTAGACAATCAGAATGATGCTGAGTTGTTTCCACAGCATGAGGCAATTATATTTTCAAACCTGTAAGAATGTTTCGTTCATCTTGAGCACATTACTTTAGGTATTCACAATCTTTCAAGTCATCTTTTACATTGATCAATTAAGATGGCTGTACTGGTGCAGTTACAACTGCAACGAGATCTGATTTTACATTAGTGCTAGCAATTTACACTGTTTCAGATCACCCCTCAAACAAGGCTGAGCTTCCTCAGTTTAAGAAGTTTCTACAGTGGGAATTTTCACAGGTGCCATTTCAATCGTGCTTGAAATCCCATTGCAAACAAAGTCTTGTTAGCAACTTAGCAGAGCTGTAGATTTCCCAGGATCACTGTCAGTGTTAGATAAAAAGTACAGGTGGAATGGCACAATTCAGAATGCTGAAAAAATATTAAGAAAAAGATTCTAAAATACTGAATTTGGATTATAGAAATTTACACAAAAATAATTAAGTAGGAGTAATTCAACAGAATCAAAACAATAAAAGTAATAAAAATCTAAGAAATTTCCCTGGACACTCTGCAGTATTCACTGTTTCATGTTGAAAATGGGAAATCAAGCCCAGAAATATATTGAAACTGTAATACATTAATGACTTGCACATACAAAGCACAAAAAAGTGGAAAAGACCAGAAACAGACAGTACTTAGTACACAAACAGTCTGCTGTGCAGTACTAGAAGACATCAAAGATGAGCCTTTTTTCTCTAGTGAGTATAGCATGAAAAACTAAGAAATGACAGTGCTAGTTGTTGACTGTGGTGTGTACTTTTCCTGAAGATCTCTACTTCATCTCCAGAATATTTTCAAGACAACTGTGTGAATTACTAAAATGACAGTGTTCTTCACAGTTGAAAGCTCAGCAGTGATCAGTTACAAGTAATGCTGTCAAATTAACACTGCCCATACAGTGTTAAATATGGGGTTAAATACAGGAACATCTTCTATGGTCACGGAAGTACATTTGAGCTATTTTTCAATCTCTTCACAATCAAGTACATTTTGCAGTTATTAGGGAAAGCTATTCTAAATGATTGGTCTTTTTACGCATCTCAGATACTGTGCTCATCTACACAAGTACTACTGTGAATGGAAATAGTGGGTAAATTGTAAATACTTGAGCTGAAAGTCTAAATCCAAACTTTTCTGGGGGGAAAAAAAAA
>JAYKAV010000556.1:0-171541 GCA_035582835.1 Phoebastria nigripes | reverse complement strand
AAAAAAAAAAAAAACCAAAAACAAACAAACAAAAAACCCAAAACAAATTAAAGGCAGCTTTTAAAAATCTGCTCCATGAACTGTAATTATACTTTGAGAAATATCTCAATCGGACAATGCAGTTCTGTGCTGACTGACCCTCCCTGTCAGCTCAGGTTCCTTCAGTTCACAGATAGAAAGATCCATCGCCCGCTGAGAACTGAGCAAAATCAGTCTGAAATCTAAGGGTCGGCCTAAGGTCCTTCTGCTCCCACGTTACCACATCACTCCTCCATTGTTCTTTCCAGTAATGCAGTCAGTCGTGAGATTCTCATAGTTTAACATAAAATCAGGAAGGAATTTTAAGGTGAATCTGCCTTAAAATTATTTTGATTGTGTTTACTCTTTGAGATGGCAGTGTAGAATTTGCAGCTTTGTAAAGAAATTTGAAGTCTTTAATGAGGGCTAATAGACTCTGTATGCTTGAAGATGTTCTGCCATCTTAAAAAAAAAAAAAAGATAAAAGAATACATTTGTTTTCTATACTTGGTTGAAATGCATTTATAATAGGTATTACTATGCTTACCAAATAGACTAGAAACAAAGAAGATTAAAAACTATGTACATCACTGTTTCTCAACAGCAGCTACTGCCACTAATTGATGTTGTCTGTGCCAATGCTAATATGCTCTGAAGGGAGACCTGTCTGGGCACAGTATAAGTAGTATTTCCTTTGGCAGCAGCGTTATCCACTCCTTTCCGCCCTACCATGGCCCACACTTTTGCCAATACTTTGGACTCAGCACCTTGTCCAGCCAACTGTGAAGTCCTCAAACTCTTGYGGAAGCACAGCTCACATAGCTATGGGGGTAAGAAGGGCTGTGGGCAAAGGCTGCTTAAGCTCACGGAGATGCCAAAAGAAATCCTCATCAAACCATGGCCTCAATCAAGACCAGCCTGACAAATCCAAGCTCCTAGTAGGTGGTCTGCTGATCTGAACAATGCACTGAAAGCCAGAAACTGTCTTCTAGACAGATCTTACTTGAGAATTATGTTTTTTTTTTTTTTTTTCTTCTCATCCTGGAATGCCTGGAACAGATCTCAGTTTTTTTCAAATACAATTTCTATTCCATGTTCCTGGGCAACTTTATTATCGTGGTATTCACAGTTCCAAAATCAAGGTACTGTCTAAATGGAGTAAAGGTTATTGTTTCTGCTATTGACTGGAGGAATGTGATCCTAAGAATTGGGTTCCTGACGTGAACCACTTTGGAAAATAAGTTTTAAAATGTGTTTTCTCTGAAAACCTGTTTCAATTAAATGGCAATGATAGCCACAGGATGGATTTGCTTCCCCAAAATATGATAGAGATATCACAACTTAAATATTCACCACTGAAGAGTATTTATTCAAATTTGGAAGTATTTTGAAAGATGATGCATATTAAATATCCCTACTGGAAAGAAACCATTTGGGTAAGTAATAAAATCCACTGGGGCAAAAAAAGATGTCTAGCAAGTAGCTTACTAAAACAAATTTAAGAGAAAAGGAATGTTATTAGCCTGCTCATAAACTGTGACTGCTGTAGAAAAACATGCAAGCTAAATATCTTCAAAGAATACCAAGCAACTATTTATATCTACAGCTTTCTCTGATTAATCTGTTCTTTGATACAGGGAAAATATGTGAATGTTGGGGATCTCCTGCATCATGGGTATTTCTGGGTAACTTAGTTCTCAGGATGATAAACAGGTAAGATCTTCAGCGGGTGGAATATGCTAACCTCCCCTACTGAGTCTGTGTACTCCCTGAGCATTTTCAGTGGCTGGGTTGGGTCCAAGTCTCACCTTCTTCAGTCTCCCTTTTTGAGGTCTCAAGAAGCATTAGAGGGAAGAGGCACTTTCCTCTGAAATTTTATTTTGACTACTTAAACAAAGAAACATGTAAGTATGGGAAGCACTTGCATATCTACTACAGAACTGGTATGTATCTTGTTATCTTTCATTTACGATTTTTGTGACACAGCTTTCCTTGCTAAAATCAGCAAGTCAGATAGAAAACAGGCTAAAATCAGTATTTCCCTATTTTTTTCTTGGAAAGGGATCTTTCTGTTGTCCAAACGCCTATATGTGTAATGGCCATCAGTCCAAATTTCAGTGAAAAGATGGAGTTTTCCAAGTACTTTAAGAGTAATTCAAATTTCAAAACATTTACTGCAGGATGGGAAAAGCAAAAGGAATAGGAAAAAATAAACATCCTATTTTCCACAGCATAGAAAGCCTTACTTTCTCTATGTACCCTTCTTCTGCTACCTCATGAGATACGAATGCTAACATCGCTCTAAAAAACAAACCCCCCACAGAAAAAAAATCATTATTAGTTAAACTGAGCCACTGAAACAACTTACACAATCTTGAATTATCTTGGTGAACTACCTACAAAAATCACTGGGCTTCAAGTAAAATAGTAACAGAGGCTTAATTCCTTTTTTATACATAAAATGTTTTAAATATTTTCTGTACATATATAGAAAAATGTAATTCTCATTGTCTCACTACGCTGTGTGCATGTGCAACTATATGGGTATATAGATTTATAATAACAGCTTGTACAAACATCTATATCAATGTTTTGGTCTGATTCCAGGATAAAACATACTTTTCTAAAAAAGGATTTGGGGGGATAAAGTTTACATTTTCTGTATTTCTTGATGACAGCAATTACTTTTTAGTGCATGAACAGTTGCTACTTACATTAACTTCTGTTATAGCAATATCAACGACGCTACCAACAACAATTAAGGCATCAAAAGTGTTCCATGCATCAGTGAAATAGTGCTGTTAGGACAAGCATTCAGCAGAAAGAGAGCAAGAGAAAAACACAAACAGAAAAAGAGAAGAAAAGGACAGTGTTATAACACAGAAACACTCTAGGCTTCTCTGATGTACCACTATACAATCTAATCTTTCCCTTTCATAGCTAAAAAAAATTGGTAGAAAAAAAAGGCTATTTATTTCCCATATCAACATAATTGACCTATGACTGGTCTGTACTCAAACTTTAGAAACATCAGATCAAAATCTGTGACTTGTCCAGATGATGGAAATAGTGGGGAGACAGAGAAAGAGAAGTAGGGACTGGGGAAAGTAAGCTGGGGTATACTCACATCAGCTTCACTGAGAACGACGTCTACTATGCTGCCAATAACGATGAGGGAGTCAAACGTATTCCAGGCATCACTAAAATAGCCCTGAACAGAGCAGGCAGGGTGCAAACGTTTGTGATTACACATGAAATGTCAAATATTTGCATACTTCTGTTTAGTTTTGCATAAACAGAAATTAGTTAAACAAAACCTGTGGTCTAATGAGAAAACAAAACAAAACAAACAATATTGCCTACTGAAGGAAAAGCAACATATATGTGCATGTGTGTATATATATACTTTATATATATACATGTACAGACCCACACACAGACACGCGCGCGCACACACACACACACAGAGTACACATGCATAATACACCATCGTATAAGCACAATGTTGGCAAGCAAGCCATCATCCAAAACTGGTTTTGGACTTCCAGCAAGGCTGAAAAATTCTAACATATATACCCTAACAAGCATGACAAAATCCCTTTAATAATATTTCTACAAGATCAAGCCAATTGAAACCTCCTTAACATTTAATGACTTTATGATAGTCCTATCTAAGTGACTGGTAAAAATATTCAAAGGGTCAAAGCTCATCACTGGTTAATCATGCACAATTATTAACGTGGAACTGTGCATAAATATTAGAGAACTGACTTAAACTTCTGTTCATAAACTAGGTTTAATATAGGAACTCAACCTACATTTGCAGTCAGGGCCTGATTCTGTAACCAGTGAAGTCAGTGCTAGGAACCATAGCAACTTGAACAATTTCTTAATGTTTTTAATGCAGCCAGTCCCAATGTCTGAAAATTCATTTTCATGAATTGCTTAGTCTGACATTTTATGGCTTTAAATATATTCCCTATGTGTATGTTACTGGCACACTGCTGCAAACGGTTATAAAGTGCTATCATGCAATTAGCTGTCTCTTGGCATCAAAACTGCATGTTTGAGCAAAAAGATATTTCAGAAGAAACCTTGAGGTAGGTTCCAGGATCAATCTGTCACTGGGAACAAATCAAGATGTATTACTCTGTTGAAGGCAACTCTACGGAGACAAGATATGTAGGTTTTCTGCAATATGTGGATTTCGCCTAGTTATTACAGAAATACAGAATTGCAAAAATTACTGAACTTTCCATTTTCTCATTCAGATATATTAATTTATCAGCCAAGCATGACTAAGGAATGTGCATTACATGACAAAGGCTGAAATGTACATTTTGTACACGTACATTCTGCTTTCCTGGTAATTAATTTAAAAATACTAACTTGTCAGCCACTATTGAAGCTCTAAAAACTAAATATAGCAAAAAGTTTAAAATGACAAGTGTGCTAATCTAATCTTATGTCTAGTTACACTTATTATTACGCTGTTTACTATAAGATAATGTTTTAGCTGAGTCGTTTAAGTTGTTACATGTGTTGTTAACACAGAAAAGCAAAATCAGCTACAAAATTTTTTAGAACTGGACAATATTTTTCTCAAGATTTTAAACTGTTAGAACGTCTAGAAACTTCACAGTTTAAAGGTTACATTCGAGTGCATTACTATTTGAAAAAAGCTAATTTCATGTGGAAATTTGCTCTTGGAGACTACGAGAGAGCTGCTACAGAAGACGACAGCTCTACAGCGTATTCTAGGAGAGTAAGCATTGAGCAGAGTCAGGAAAGCCTTATTATGTTTCTAATGCTACTCTCTTTTAGCTCTTTTAAAACACAAATTACTATAATCATTCCCTCATTTAAGGAAGGGGCTGTAAGAGGAAAATAGATCAGAGTATGATTATCACTACAGCCCTTTGTGCTACATGCTTTGGTTCTCTGGGATTAATCATCAATTCCAATCTTGGGGCAAAAGCCAATGTTCGTGGATTTGGCCTCCTRAACAAACGCATCCATTTCTGAGAGCTCCTGCACAATTCCCTATCACTCCTTCCTTACTCATCCCGTTTCACAAGAACAAGCCATTCCCAAAGTTTCTACTAAACATCATGCTGAACCACCTCAACGATACTGAAATTTATAATCCTAAAGAGATTAGCAGCTGCCAACTAAAGAAGGGGAGCTACTCTCATAATATTCTTCCTGATCATTCATATTCCTTATTTCTCTTATTTAAAAGAAGTATCTTTCTTGATTTTAAAATAGCGATATTTTTATATATACATAAAATAAGAGACTATTGGCAAACAGCAAACAGATAATCAGCACAATCCTGAGGTGTGCTATCCATCTTCCTCTACAACAATGGGAATCAAAAAAGGTCCTCCAAATAAAGGTTAATTTCAGCTATAGAAAAAGTGACTTAACTAGACATGCTACAATATAAGGCACTGAAATAACAAATCCACATTTTGATTCAATACAGCTAAAATACTTTACACATTTATTTATTTTATGAAACCTTTTCCATCAGTATAGACAAATATTGTTCAAAGTAATATGTAAAGCAAAAGCATACAAATAAACAAAAAAACTAAGAGAAAATAAAGATGGTTTTGGAAAAGGGAGGAATGGACAAGTCACAGCAAATAAACATCATGCAAATAAGTTGTTTTCACCACTGCAATGACCCAAGATCAATTCACTTACTAGCCATCTTTCCTTTTTTCTTACAAAAATCTGATGTAAAACGACATGGAAAATCATTACAAGTTTAATTAACAGCTAGCTATCATGAAGCTGTACATACGGTATGTGTTGATGTATTATTTTAGATTTCATAGCTGTATTTTGTTTTGTACTGTACTAAAGCATGCTAAGTAACAGATTTTAGCAAATGTGAAGAACAATGTGAAGAAAAAATGCCTGCTCTTTTAACTTACATTATGAAAAATTTGTTCAATGAGAAATGCTGAAGGATAAAATCACAAATCCTGGGGAATATGTAGGCACAGAGAATTAATACCAAAATATGTTTTTATAGATCTACCACATAAATATTTTAGTCCTTTTAGTACTCTGTTGAAAAGTTTAGGGCCTCATTCTGCAAAATACTCTGTGTTCCAATCTCCCAGTCAAGAAGTGTGCCAGACACTCAGCATCACCTTTAATATCTATCACTTATTCAAGTTTTATGTATTTCAGAGATGGAAGGCAGTCTGCAGTACCTTGGTTTTAAACAACACACATCATAGTAAAAGTATCAATAATTTATCGTAGCCTTAAGTTTGCGTGACCAGCGAAACCAAAAGATCACAGTTTTCACAGGATTTTTGTCAACGTATTAAGGGGACACTGTCAAGCAGATGAGATAAAAACTAACATGTTTTTATCTATCCTTATTTTTACAGAGTGAGTAATGGAGTTTTTATTTGATGCTTTGAGCATCTTTGAAATAATTTTTTAAATGCACAAAATTAATAAATAAAACCATCCGTTCTGCCAGACTAGACTAAGAAACCCACCAGTGACGCAAACACAGAGGAAATGAATCGGTCTTTCCTCACGGGCCCTAAAGCAAAACATTAAGTTGGGTTTCAGATTGTTCCTACTATTATTAAATCTTAATATGAGTTAAAGTAATTCATTGTTGTTTTAAGCATGTATCTAGTTTAAAATTGATTACTAAAAGACATTCACATTCTGCTTAAGACTGCTAGCTGATTTGCATTATTAATGAACTATGTAATATATGTTGCCAATAGGTGTTTGTTAAAGAGTACCTGACAATTTATAAAGTTACAGTCTTCAAAGAATAACAGGAACAACCTTAAAGATATTTAACTCCCTTCCCTTCCTGCTAATTAATCTCTGCCAAAAGTCTGAATAATATCATGGCCTTTTAACCTTGTCCTGCTAATTAACAAGTTTAAGGTGTTCTGCACCTATGGGGGAATGAAATTCAGGAAATAAGGACCTTTCACTGACAGTGACTGCCCTTCAAACTCTCAGGGTTCAGATCCAGGGATCTCTCACAGTAAAAGCATCCAATCAGATAGAAAGCACGTTGCAACAGAGTTAAAACTCAAATTGTATGAAGTCTTAGTGACCAGTGTTAAGACATTGCATTTGGTAACGAGTAGGAAGTCCATAATACAAATGAAGCACTGTGATTTATACACTCATGATCAGACCACTATATTTTGCATTAGCTGCTATTTCTGACTACAGTCACAAGTGCATGGAGAACCATACAAGGATTCACAATATTCTTTCAAAGAGCAGATGATAAAATGCAGCAAAGTCTTCTGAAACTTCAGTATGAAACAAGGATATAGAACAGGAAATACAAGTCAGGAAACACAATCAGCATACTCATGACACCGCGGTCCACATATCTGAGCTATCTCCTCTGGGGCCTCATATTGTGTTATTTTTAATGTGAAATCCAGCATTTAAATAAGTGACACAAAAATACAAATAAATTCATTAGAAATGTACAATGGACTGGACAGTGCAGAGCAAGACTACGGGAGAGTGGGTAAGCATTCACCCAGAACTCCACACTTCACATCTCAACACCAGACCTCAAGTGATGTATAATTTGTTTACTTCTGCAGGCAAATACAAGCTAGCTTTAAATCAAGTAGCTCAGGCTCCACAGCCGAGCTCATGACTAAATGCAAGCTGAATAAATAGTTCTGAAAAGCTGGGAAGTAGTTATACATCTACTCCATGCTGAGCTCTGGGCAGCCATGGCTATGTTGCTCTAAGTATCAGAGCTAGCTTGTTTAAAGCAAGAATAAGATTGCCCACACAGCCTACAGTCATCCAGTTCACTACTTAACACCAAGAAAGGGCACAGTTCACAGTCATTTACAGATGCAGATATCCTGATTACTTTAAAAGAAGGGCAATGGAAAATGAAAAATACCAGCCTTAGATGGTGAGATCAGTAAACTTCAAATGGCGTGACTGGCTTTTTTCATATTCCATGTATAGCAAGTGACCACACTTTACTTATTTACATAGATATAAGCCCAGAATAAACATTGATTTCATTGTACTGAAAACAAAGTTTAGTTTAGTTTTTCATTATTAACTTTTCCACTATCATAAATGCAGTATGAGAACCGAACAAAAAGACTGCATTAACTGTCACAGTCTGATTTTCATCTTTTTCTTCAATTAGTAATTATAGTTATCAGTTTCTCTTGCAAATCTACTTTTRAAAATGTGTCTGCATTATTCATTTTGACAGTGTCCCTTTAAGGCAAGGAATCAACTACTCACTGTGGGGCCCTCTACCAAATATTGTGTATGTATAACTGAAAACATAAAAATCTAAAAAGGCTATTGAATATGCAAATTATTTATGTGTATGTTTGTAGTACTTGGCTATATTTTATAAAGTAAAGAAATAATTTTGCATTTTAGAATAGGAAATATAACATAACATAGAGGTCTTTACTGGAGATTAAATTAGTGTAAAGTTATGAATGTAGTACCATGAATAGAAGAAGTGGTAATGCTTGTAACAGGAAATGATTTATCTGATTTACAAAGGGACATTTTCATTACCTCAAAATATTCCAGATCTCATCAACCACCTTGTAATATTTTTTCTGATATTTGCATTTCATTTCCTGGAGTTACATATATACATATTATCAGATTAACATTTCTATTATGATTTCACTGACAGATAAATGTGGGAAACGTAGGTTCTTTTTGTTCTTTGAATAATACATAGCTAGTGTGAAACTTACGTTATACTTAATTCCTGTGGTGATGACCTAATTAAATCATATCTAAAACTTACCTTGGGTTTGAATGCAATCAGTTTCAAAACCATTTCAACAGTGAACACTCCTGTGAAAACCATATTCATAATGTCCATTGCATCATTAAAGAGCTTAGACTGTCCATAGTGCTGTGAATGAAAAATATAATACTTTTAAAAGTAAAGGCTTTAAAATATTAAGTGAAAGTAAGGCAGCCTAAGACAAAGTTGGCAAAAATGCAGCACAGGAAAATATTTTCTAGTAGTATTTATAATGCACACCTATATACATACAAGACTAGTTGAATATCTCCGGTCAAGAATGGCGTTGTTTAAATCTATCCTGTTTAGGCACTAAGTGGAACAAAACTGTCATTCCTCTACATCCTAAGGGAATCTCCAGAGAGATGGTTTTGAAGAGAAAACTGTTCCCTCAAAAAAGAAGTATTAAACAATAGCAATTTCCCAAGTTTTATATGCTAGGTTTTAAAATTACATAACCTTGTATCACACCTGCTTAGAAAGCCTGCAGTATGTTAGTCACAGAATAACATATATTGTGTAGGAGTGATATTTTTAAGAGGATACAGTCCATGCAAGTTTACTGAAAAAAGTAGAATGGTTTTGTAAACTGAATTTGAACCATTCTTCTTCTTATCAAAATCTGAAGTACTGGGGAAAAGAAAGAGGCAGCTCAGAAAAGTAGGTAAGAGAAGTAGGTGTCGAAGAACTGCATGCATAATGTAGAAAAATACACACAGGTATATATAGATATACAGCTAATACATGAAAACATGTTTGTGCGAGGTTTGGATTAACACACAAAACTAGAGTTGCTCTATATATTAAGTTTTTAAACTTCTGAAGAAGATACAGACACAGATGATAAAAATATCATAGAATGGTTTGAGTTTGAAGGGACCTTTAAAGATCATCTAGTCCAACCCAACCAAATATGGAGTAGTACATATACAAAATGAACACAGAACAAGTACAGAAACTACACAGAGGTGAAGTAATGCTTAAAGGCACTGCATAAAAGAATATACTAGATAAAAGAATCTAAGGGGTTGAGAGAAACATTCACTAACAAAATTAGACTTTTCAGATTTTCTTGCACATGGATAATCTTGGGAATACACACATATAATATAAATTAAATTACATTGCAGGTACAAAATAAAGCTCAAAGAGCTTGATTAGGTTAGGAAGACCTTTATCAACATCAAGCTGTTTTAAACAATTTTACTTCAGAGAACTGATGAACAGACTAGAACATGTCACAGAAGAGTACTATGATCAGAGGTGCTTTTTTTTAAATTTCACTTCATAAAAAAATACAGRTTGCCATAAATTAAAGGTATTATATCACCCAATATCCTTCCCTGCAATTTATGCCAACAGCTTCAAAAGAGCTTCTGGTTTTCCTACCTGCATAGCCAAGCAAAGTGTGTTCAGCATGATGAGGACAAACATGATGTATTCAAATCCAGTAGAATTCACCACATACCAGAACTTGTACTGGTAAGGATTTTTTGGAATATATCTACGAAGAGGACGTGCCTTCAAGGCATATTCTACACACTGACGCTGTAAAAGCAAATACATCAAAAACTGTCAGACTATACCTAACAGTTAATCAACTGATAATATAATTACGAAGTGCAAATTGTTAAAAGTAAGTCTTAAAAACAGGCAGTCTATCTACTTGATGTAGGGTTTTTTATTATTAAGTGTTAATAAAGTAATCAAGTAGCTTACCAATCCTCACTTGGTTATTTACAACTGCATCTAATCACATACACTACTCAGCCATATACAAAGAATCAAATAACGCTCATGGAAATTCTGAAGTGTTTCACCTTTATACAGTGTAGTAGTATACAGTAGTATACCTTAGACTATATGTATGTATATGTATGGTATATAGCATGACTATTAATAGCATGACTATTAATTCATCTATAAGTCATGCTTTGTCTTTACTAAGTTTTCAACCACCAACGTAACTGCATAGCATAAAACCCTAGAGTCAGCAAAATAAATACTGAGGAAGTGTTATTCCTAATAGTTCAGTTAAATTGCCCAGCAAAATCATGTTATGTATGTAGGAACATCATGGATTCATCTCCTACTCTATTAGTGCCTGAAATCTTCATGTAGGCTGGGCCTTCCACTTGTCTTTTGAGGGATGCTTATAAAAGCTGACTGACGGGGCACAAAATGCAGAATGAATGCTGGCTAAAGTTTCATGCTTAACTTTGTTTAAATGAAGTGTGTTACAGTTGGACAAGAGTACCTGAAAAATCATGACTGGTGACTGATGAGTTTCTCAGTCAAAGGATTAAACAGTAAAAGGGGACAGATTTTTTTTTTATTTGAATCTGAATATTCCCTGTGAATTTCTAAGTAGATGGGGGGGGAAGAGTAGAACATTTTGAACACCTTCAGACTATTCAGAACACAAAATTTATTTTCCTGTTCTTGTTGTAAAACCTACCTCTGCCTATGGATAAGCTGACAAGTGCTGTATTCTTCTTAATGTGACACCAACAAGTGAGACACTAAGAAGCTAACAAGCTTAATGTAACACCTTTCACAACAAAAAGACTGATATGTTGAGCTTACGGCAAGAGGAACATAAAATGACCTGAATAGCAGCTGATACTATGTACTAATTCCATTTTTTTTACTAAGATATGTGTTTGGTGCCCTCTTCTGACACAAAGCAGAAAGGAAGCTCTTCATGCATAAATAAAAAAGAATACTTCCAAAAGTTAAGAATTCATTATTTATTTTAACCTGATTTTTGTCCAGCTCACAGTTCTTATACTCTTGTTCTCCCTGTTCTTGGAATGTAACAATCACAAAACCAACAAATATGTTCATCATAAAGAAAGCAATAATGATGATATAGATGATGAAAAAAATTGAGATCTCCACTCTATAGTTGTATACAGGTCCTACATTCTCGCCATTTGAATCAATGGCTTTGTATAGCAGCCTGAAAAACAAACAAAATTTTATCTTTATTAGCATTAAAATGACAAAAGAGAGTATACAGACTCACAGGACAGATTTCAGAAATGGTCTGCTGTTTACTGTTAATCTTTTTCTAGTTACTGACAGTGCTTACAAGCTTATCGAAACCAGAAGAATCACACCATACAATGTTATATGCTTTTTTCTAAAAGAATCAAGATCATGACCAGATGGTTGCGTTTCCACCCCCCCCCCCCCCCCCCATAAAGCTATCCTCTAAGACTTTTCTCATTTAGCAGAATAGTGAGTGGTAGTTTGCTACTCCTGGGCCTCTCTATGCAGTGTGCTATTGCCTGATTTTGTAGCAGAAGTTTTACTCAAAGGCCTAAAATTTTCATATTAGTGTTAAAGGGCATAGACGGATAAACATCTAAAAGGATTACTTCCATTAGAGCCAAAGAATAGCTCATTACAGCAAAAGTAGCTGAAAAATTAGGAATTAAACAATATAGAAAAAGTTTGCCCTTTATAGATAGAGGTGAATGAAGAAATACAGGAAAAGTGCACAGATTCAGAAGGATAGTAGGGTTTTTTCCTTCCTCCGTTAATAAGTTTTTATTAAAAAAACATCACTTTGGACTGCTTTTTTGCCCAAAAATGCCTGGTAAATGATAAAGAACTCTTCTGGAAAATGTAACCATCTTAACAATGCTGTGAAAACATGGAGAATTCACTCACGCTGGCCAGCCTTCAAAAGTGGATACTGTAAAAAGGGCCATCATAGCAGACAGAACGTTATCAAAGTTGAAATCACTATTTTGCCAGACCCTCTCTTTGACCATTGGATTATCAACATCTCCATCTTTATAAACGATGTATATCCCTCTGTGGGAAAGAAGCAAACTGTCATTAGTGAAATATTAAATTAGCCTCAGAGTTACTCAATGCTCTATTCAAAACAGATGATTTTACTCCCGCCCTAAGCTTGTTTTATTTCCTTGCTAACCTGTGTTTTCTGGTGGATTTAAAATGATAATTCCAATTTACAAAAACCTAAATGGCCTGACACATGCCTCCCCATATCTGCCACAGTTTAAATTATTCAAAATATAATGTGTCATTCTTGGATCAAAGATATTCTCACCGGCATTCCTCAGGATTCTGTTTTGCCTCATCGGTACACCTGTAGAATTTTCCCTATATATGAAACAAAAAGGAATGACAAAATGCAGAATATGTAAAATAAACACATTTATACTATGATTGGTTCAGAGTGGGATCAACCCAGTTCCAGCAGCAAGCCACCAAGAATTCAACTCAGCTTTGCTTTTCTTCATGCAGTGTAAATTCTGAGCGTGTCTACTTACCTTGAACAGCTGCACTCCAATACAAGCAAACATGAACTGCAGCAGAGTTGTAACAATCATGATATTACCAATAGTTCTAATAGCCACAAAGACACACTGAACAACATGCTGGAAAGAAAGAAAAAAATATATTTTAATACAACTTGTTACTTAGTATCACAGAATACATACTGTAAAAGTCTATTTTATCACATTCGGATTATTTTTTAAAACCACTATTTTTGTGTTGTCAGTATTATACCTACTACCATAATTAAACTTGTTTCCTAAATTTGTCTGTAAGTCTGTTGACATAGACCCATCAACATTAACTGACTAAAAATTACTTAAGCATTATGGAAAAACAATTAAAATATTGCTCTGGCATGTTGGTTCACAGTAAATATTATGGTCAAAATCTGCTCTTCACGGCATTGGTGTTCCTCCACATATAAACTGCTTTAACTGCGGGCAGAACCTGGCCTCGTATATTTAAGAATCAGGAACTGATCTATGTCCTTGCCCTGTGAACTTCTCTAGGCAATTTTTCTTGCGCGAGAATTTTTAACCTGAGGCAGGACTGAAGAATCAGGCCAACAGAAATATAACTTAAAAAATAAAAATAAACACCTTAAGTCCTTTTGCTCTGTTTATTGCCCTTAGAGGCCTCAAGACTCTTAAAACTCTGAGGATCTTCACAACTGAGATAGCACTTGATCTAGGGGGAAAAAAAAGTTATTCTGTTACTTTTAAGTAACTGATTTTATTACCAAGAATAACAATGTTCTTGCAACTTCCTTATACTGAAATTTCAAAAAAGTCTCCAGATATATATACAAGATTTTTTAAAGTATTTCTTTATTGACCCTTTAATATTAGAAAGTAGTAACAATCTCATAAATACCGTAAGAACTATTTCGATTTCTGGAGCAACTTGGGAATTAACAGCTCAGAAGCTTGTCTGACACTGTAATGCAGTTAAGTTTGGTCAGAAGCAAAACAGTCCCCAAAGTATTTTTCAGTATTGACAACCTCTTTCGAAGACACTGTGTAAGTCCTGTAAATCAACCAATACCTTAATTTCCAAGCAGCTGGAGATGAAAAGATCTCAAATGACTCACATTCTCTTTGTTTAAGTAGCTAGGACTGCATTTTGAGGAAATAATAGCAGACAGCCTTTTAAAGGAAGGAGAAGTCCGAGAAGGACTTGGGGGTACTGGTGGATGAAAAGCTRGACATGAGCCGACAATGTGCGCTCGCAGCCCAGAAGGCCAACCGTATCCTGGGCTGCATCAAAAGCAGCGTGGCCAGCAGGTCGAGGGAGGTGATTCTGCCCCTCTGCTCTGCTCTCGTGAGACCCCACCTGCAGTACTGCGTCCAGCTCTGGAGCCCTCAGCATAAGAAAGACACGGACCTGTTGGAGCGGGTCCAGAGGAGGGCCACAAAAATGATCAGGGGGATGGAACACCTATCCTATGAAGAAAGGCTGAGAGAGTTGGGGTTGTTCACCCTGGAGAAGAGAAGGCTTYGGGGAGACCTTATTGCAGCCTATCAGTACTTGAAGGGGGCTTATAAAAAAGATGGTGGCAAACTTCTTAGCAGGGCCTGCTGCAACAGGACAAGGGGGAATGGTTTTAAACTAAAAGAGGGTAGATTTAGACTAGATATAAGGAAGAAATTTTTTACACTGAGGGTGGTGAAACACCACCACAGGTTGCCCAGAGAGGTGGTAGATGCTCCATCCCTGGAAACATTCAAGGTCAGGCTGGACGGGGCTCTGAGCAACCTGATCTAGTTGAAGATGTTCCTGCCCATGGCAGAGGGGTTGGACTAGATGACCTTTAAAGGTCCCTTCCAACCCAAACTATTCTATGATTGTATGAAAGAACATACTGTGAAACTGAAAGCTTGTGTAATAGGTATTCTAGTACAAGCAGAATACGAAGTGGGAATCAGTTGACTGATACCCAGCACTTGCTCTTTTCTAAGTCACTAAGGGTTTCACAGATGATTTTAAATGAGGCACAACTGCTCAGTGAATGAATAAGCCCCTTCAGACTCATTATTATGTTTAGCCTGATGCAAACAAAGCACAAAAATCTYCTCACTACCACTTACAGTCCTGATTAAGGTACAACTTCTTTCCCCTTCAAACACTGTCAAGTTACATACCCCAGTAGGTCAATGCTGAAAGAGCAAGCTCATAGAACTAGATTGTAGATGTGGTAATAGCACAAAAGAGTGTATATAAACCTCCTGAAGCTCCAGGAATTACTTGCTATACAACAGAGTGTCATGGTGCTCTTCCTTGTTCTCTTGGTAATAGCAGGAAGTAGTAACTTGTTTCCAACCCATATTAGTAATGAGTTACAACACTCTCCATATAAAGCACTACCCTCTTGCCAGTCCCAACCCTGAATACTGATACTGCATGCCCACACACAATGGGGGAACAAAAGGAGCTGAAACACTGATTTCAGTATAAAACCCCAAAGCAAAAATAAATCATTCACATTGTAAGTATAGTACTTACTGAATACCAAATGATACCAGAGAAACACCCACAACCAGCAAATCCAGCAAATTAAAATAATTCCTGCAGAAGGACCCTTTATGAAGGAATGCTCCAAAAGCTGTCATCTAAAAATAGAATTGTTACACGTTTAGTTTATATTTCAATTTATTCAAATTCACATTTAGGCTGTTTACAAGACACTTGCCTAGAGTGTGAATGCATACAATACTATCTCACTTTCTAAAAACAATTGAGATATAAAACAATCCCACTATGTACATTAAATCTTTCATTTAAATCATAAAAATTCTGCTCAAGCAACACCAGCAAATGTGTTAATTGTTTCTGATGTCAACAAATGTTATATTTTGTGTAAGAACTGATTAGGCTGAGGTGATCACACTGAATTGATTTGGCCTTTGTTAGAAAAATGACTACAAGAACCATAAAATTTCCATGCTTACTAAACTGTAAGGTACGGATTCTGACTCCTAATCATTCATACTATCTTGAGAATTAAGGAGCTGAAAATGTATTGCAAAAACCTGAGAGTCAAATCYGGTACAGAACTAGCACAAGGCTGTCATAAGGCAGCATTACATTGCTATTTCCCTTTGGCTCACAGGAGACATGTTAAGATCATGAGTGGGTATCTTGGAATAATCCGGAACAACCCATAGATTGTTTTGTATTATGTGTGGATAAGGGTCCCCAAGTTTTGCTGGTCTGTGGGGAATATCAAACATTGCTCTCCCTATTGGACTTTCTCTTCATTCTTTGCTTTCTGTGCCTAGATTAAGATGAAAGAAGCACACAATGGGTATCTTCTGAAGGAACCTGCATACATCATTTGCAGGTTTCACTAGGAGCCAGTGATAGAGGTTCTATTAATTATGGCTGCAGACAGAATCTGGGCAGATGTTCTCAGGTATCGCAAAGCTGAATTTGGCTCCTAAATCTATGAATTAGACCCTTATCATAACTGCGAATAAGTACCAGTTAAAAAATGCACAGAGGAATCCAGTTAAGCCATTAGAAGCACAGAATCTGCACCTGAGTAGAACTTTGCATGGTTTTTTTCCATAGTTATGGATTAAGACTGATACGCTGAAACTAAAAACTTGAAATTAAAATAAGGATACCTTTGAAAAATACCTAGTAGTCAGTTCGGGCACACGGATTGTAATTTCTTCAGCCTTAAGGTCCTCTTAAAAAGACCTGAGTACTCTCAGCTACTCATCGTTTTCCACAGGTAAGAAAACTCAATGCCAGCCAGAGAACATCTGATATTGACTGTGCATTTTAAACCCATTATTTCTATCCTGTTCCTCAAGATGAAGTGAAAAGATTTTATTTCCTTTCGTCTTGCAGCAGGAAGGATGTCTCCTACATCTTTCAAGACTGTTCCACAATGTAGAACAGAACTACCATCAATGGGCATCTCAGTCTACTGTGTCACTACTCGCGTGCACAAACTTGCAGGCCTTTTGCATGAAAAACCATCAGTGTCAGTGAAAGCTATGTATCTGCAAAGGAATGCAAACTACAAAAGATGCATTTTTCTTGGAAGCCCTTCTCTCCTTATTCTCATGTTAAACTTGCTCTTGTTGTGAWCAAAATACTAAATGTTCCTCAAAACTAGAAGAATAAAAATCCTAAAGCTTTAACCTATGCCATGACATGAGAGAGGTAATATAACTATATTATAAAATTTCCACTAAATTCCTAGCTCTTTTCACTTACAGCTGTACAGAGTATGGCTAAACTCATTAAAATTGGTGGGAGCTGAACACTAAAATAACCTTGAATGTCAAACCTACATCTATCTACAAATACTCATTTACACTGTAGTACGTTCTCAGTTAGCAGCACACACAGTTTCATGTAAAGACTCCCACAAAAGTAAAGATATATTGACCTAAAAATACAGGTGAAGTACATATCTCCCCATCTTTATATGGAGACTCATATTTCAATCACTACAAATCCCAGCAGATGCATTTGACTAAAACTCTCTATAGCAAATCATTCTATCCCTCACACAGAACAAAGCAAAGCCTAGAGCGGATTTGAGGTGGTGAGCACTGTCACACAGTCTTCGGCAGAGCAGATGCTGCAGGACACTCACTGAGCTGAGTGCCTGGGGCACCACCCATGCTGCTCTTTCCCTCCTGCCTGTAATTCCACACCAGTGGGGAATGGTTTAAATGGTGTGGGATTAGCACAGCTGGGGCAAGGTTAAAAGCACAAGGCCCTAACCTGACCTTTGCTCTGATGTTTTCATGTTTCCCAAGTACTGCAAACAGGATGGTAAGCTGGATTTCAACACCATGTAGGGATTACATAAGAGAATTATTAAATGCTTTAAACTGATGTTGCAGCTTTTCTGTTATTGATATCCTCATTCATATACTCGACACCATATAATGTGGAAATCCTCATGTCTGCAGAGCAGTCAATAAGACAGAACACAGGGAGACTCTCCACATGCTGAGAGTTACTCTGTCTTAATGCTTGTTTTTTGGACATTTACGAGTTTCTTCATTGCAGCTGATAATATTGCCTCTGGTTATCTTAATTTCAGTTTCATATACTTTTTGCCTGGAAATTAAAGAATGCTATTGTTACTGCAGGTCTAGTCTTGAATTTACTCCTTGCAGAACATACACAGCTTCTGCACGACTTAGATACTGTGGAAAGCACAGCGCAAAACCCAGCACGGAAGACATGGAGGACTCCAGCCATAAGCAAGCAAAGCCAGTGTCTGAGACATGTTAGTAAAGCAGGCACTGTATATGTACATGTGTCATATTGTGGTTGTCCATTACATTTTTTATGGTACAATTTATTTTCCTTTATAAATACATGTGAGCGCACTGCAGGGCAGACCTTACTGGAGAAAGTGGAGTCAGGAGCATCAACATTTTTCGCTATGATGGGACTTCTTGTTTCTTTGTAATATTTTACAATGCCAGATTTCAGCAGCCCAAGCTCTAGAGCTTCCTACTTCCCTTGGATAACTCGAGTCGCTCAATGTCAGAATCTTTTGCAATTAGTAGGAATGTTGCTTTTCTTAACACATCCAAGTTATGCCTTTTTATGCCATGCTTTAGAACTTGTCTGTCTCCTAGAGAAACACAATTAGAACTACAGGAGCTATACAACCTGCTGCCCAGAGCATGTGGAAGTTTACCAACTCTCTTTGGCCACAGAAATGGTGGTAACATTTTGTATGGCTTCTCAAATTCAGAGTTGGGAACTAGTTTGATCTAATGATACAGTTCTTTTCAGTGCTTCGTTCTTTCCTTTAGTTTGGCCATTATCAGTGAAAAAAATTGGGTATTTATTTTAGAATGTGGCTGGGTTTAGCTTGGTTAGAGTTAAATTTCTTCCTAGTAGCGGGTATAGTGCTGTGTTTTGGATTTAGTGTGAGAATAATGTTGATAACACACTGATGTTTTAGTTGTTGCTAAGTAGTGCTTACACTAAGTCCAGGACTTTTCAGCTTTTCATGCTCTACTGACTGAGAAGGTTGGAGATGTAGAAGAAGCTGGGAGGGGGCACAGCCAGGACAGCTGACCCAAACTGGCCAAAAGGATATTCCATACCACATGACGTCATGCTCAGTATACAAAAGCTAGGGGAAAGCTGGCCAGGGGGCCGCTGCTCGGGAACTAGCTGGGCATTGGTCAGCAGGTGGTGAGCAATTCCATTGTGCATCACTTATTTTGTATATTCTTTTATCATTATTATCATTATTATTATTATCTCACCCTTCCTTTTCTGTCCTATTAAACTGTCTTTATCTCAACCCTTGAATCTTACTTCCCCCCCCTCCCCGATTCTCTCCCCCATCCCACTGGGAGGTGGGAGTGAGTGAACGGCTGTGTAGTGTTTAGCTGCCTGCCAGGTTAAACCACAACAGAATGCTACAAATTTTATAAGATTAATCAGTTCTATAGCAAGCTCCTCACTGCTGAAAATGAGAAATAAGGGGATAAATGTACATCTGGGAGAATATTCGCAAGCATAAAAATAGTCTACTACTTACAGTACAGTTTATCTTGTAAACAGCCCAAATACTGCATCAATTAGTATTAATCAAATCACATTGTGAAGAGTATGCACAGCAATATGAGCAAAAGCTGGGAGAAGAGATTTTGTTAAGCTTAATCCTCAACTGGAAATGCAAAGTTTATGTACAGATTCTTAGTGTACCAGAAATTTTTAAGTGTACAGATCAGGGTTACTCAACCAAAAACTCATGGTGAATATGCACAGCATGAAACTTTTAGGAATCATGTGTAAATCTCTGAAAAAATATTTCACAAATTCCCAGCAAAAATTTTGATTTCTTCGTTCAGCATTTTCTTACATGTGAACCTAATCCTCAGTTATACAGCTTCTTTGCCAGAGTAAGCCTCATACGTCTAAAAACTGAGTAACCCCAATGGATATTCTTAATAATCAGTACACAAACTATACATTAAAATGCCAATTTTTGACTCATGCATGGGTAATACATTTAAGCAAGCATATTTATGCCTTTCTGTGTATTTAAATGTATGCCCAAGAAAAATGCAAAGTATCTTAGTATATAGATAGATAAATGCAAGATATCTTGCAAGTCCTATTGCAAGAAAATAGTTATCTACTATTTTAGCTCTGTGAATATAGTTCAGCAAAAGAAATGAGAAATTACATGCTCTCTCCTTAAAAGACTAATTATCTCTTTTGGAAATGCCAGAGCAAGGAGAAGGAAAAGCTCATGCGCAGTGAATTATTTTTCCCTTTTCTGACAACTGTAAGTTTAAAAAGGGTAAAAAATGAATTATTAAATTGATGTAATGATAAAAAATCAGCTTCTTCATGCACCCAATGGTAAAAAGTAACCAATCAAAACTATGAGGAACTGTCAAATAAAAAAATCCTCTGGTTTAAAAAAAGTTTAGCTTTGATCGCTTAGAGAAAAGGCGAAGAACACTTCAAGTGCCTTTTCTTGGCAGGTGACACACAAGGAAAATCCTTTTAAACAAACTTCCTTTAAAAACCTGTTACCTTCAAAATGATCTCAAATGTAAACATACTAGTGAAGACATAATCTGCATACCCTAGGATCTGGAAGGTAAACAAAAAGTTACAAACATTATTGCTAAAGCTGCTTTTGAGCTAACAAGGATCAATTAACAATGCATTACCTTTAACAGGATTTCAACAGTAAAGATGGCTGTGAAAGCATAGTCAAAGTAACCAAGTATCTGCAAGGTATAATATGTGCCACAGTAAGAAATCCATCTATTAATAAATTTTTACAATTTAGACCACATGCACAACAACACCTGAATTAATCTAAGTAGGTAGATGGGGAATTTAGACAAAGCAGTTTAAAATTCCAGCTATTGTGCAACCATTTTTATTTACTTAAAAATTTATCAGATGCCACTGTGCTTAGATATTAGATTTCACCCCTAAAGAGTTAACAGGACCCAATAAGCAACAGTTTCTTTCAATTCAGACTTTCCTCTATCAGCTTTCACAGGTACTTTCTTCAGCCTTTAGCAGAGATACAGAATCTTACACAAAGAATAAATACTTATTAATAGTAACTTTTTTTTTTACCAAAGTATTGCATCAAAAAATAAAACTTCAATGGGTGCTTCTAGATTGCACATCATTCTACATTCTGCTACATTATATTGTTCCTATATAGACTGGGCTAGAGTGTCACAAAGCAAATTAACGAATAACTAAATTACTTAAAATCAGCACTACAACTCTTTTTTCTTGAACTTGGAAGACACAGCAGTGATTTATTTGTAGGAAATTTAAAAGAACCCACAACAGTTGCATAGTGATATGCAAACTTTCAAAGATTGTGAATGTGATATTGACCTCACTGCTGTCGACAGGAACACTGCCATATATTTCACTACAACCAAGATTTCACCCTTTCAAGGTGGCCATATCACTAGCACCTAATTTAGCGATCAACATGCACTGCAGTAGGGTACTAGTTTAGTTTCAAGGATCCAGCAATCCAACTAGCAAACAGTTGTGCACAGAAACATGTTGCCTGTGGCTCAGCAGCTAATAAAATGGAAAGGAGAAATAAAATAAAGAGACAACACACAAAGACAGTATTCCTATTAGATCATATAAAAGGAAATAATTTTTTTGCCCATGTTCAGTTGAAGGTCACATCCTTCTGTCCCTTGCTGTGACTGAAAAAAATAGGCAAATATTAAAGCCATTCAACAAAGATTAATCAGTAAGGAATTCATTGTAGAGTTAAAAGAAAATATTAAAAGGCATTCCAGTTTGTAAGCTTTCATTCCCTTGCCAGGCTGGCTTGTTCAAGGAACACGATCATTCAAGGTAGTAACAAGAAAAATATGCAGGTCTGGTGCATTTGTGAGTATTTACAACATTACAACAACGTGTGATTCTTGAAATCACTCACACATTTTACCTGTCTGTGTCCCAAATAGGAATAATCCTTTCAGTTACCACCACTCTCCAGTTACATTTTCCTAATACTCCTCTAGTTACAAAAACAATTACCAGCCCTTCAAGCCATTTCTACAATAATAATTTCAGTATTGCCCACCAGCTCTCTTTTTCTTATCCATTAGTGTGATTTATTCATAAGATTGCACTTGTCCAGTTTTATAGATATGGGAGGCACACTGAATAGTACATGAAGAGTGTCTTTGTGCTTTGACCTTTTTTACCTTTGAAGAAAGTTTTAACTTTTTGGTTTTTACTAACGTTACTGAAAAAATATTCAGAGAATGTCAGCAGCCAAAAGAGGACTTTCAGAGGCTGCATCTACACTAGCAAGAACTAGAGGGATACAACATCTACTGACCTAATAGGCCCATCTTTCCTGTAAGAGGTGGAAGAGTTTCTCTAACTCCATGGCAATCTCTACAGATCAATTTATACCTAAGACAGGAGAAGCCTGGAAGTTCTGTCAAGGTATCCCAAAACTCCCCACAGAAACCCTATTTCATACCTAATCTAAAGCGTGCACAATCACAATAACATGAAAGGCTTCCTTCACCACTAATACAAGCGCAACAAGTGCAAGACAAACATTAGTGGTCACGAGAGTGGATTTATTTTTGTTTCTCTGTCTAATAATTGTGCATTTGAGTAACAGGCAAGTCTTCCACTATATTAAGAACTTAAAATGGGGGATTCAGGAATTTGTTTTAGGAGAACACAGATGTTTACTTACCACATAAACTACACTTCTGTTGAATAATAGAGACATTTCTGAACTTAATATTCTTACAAATATTTTGTTTCTACAAGTATATCTAAAAARGGATGCAGAAACACTTCCAAATTCTCAGGTTTGTATATAAGGCAAAATGGCATTTGACTCTGAATCAAGGCAAGAGCTGGACATGCTCTGATCCTCGTCTAAAGTGAGTTTAGAAAAAAGTGAAACTTGTTTAGTTTCTGATTTGGCCAATCAGGAATCCAAGGATCTTCAGGTTCAGTGTGGTTGTATTCAAACTCATTAGTGTGGCCACACTAGCTTCTTGAAAGAAGAGGTAATATCTTTATGAATGCATACACTCATTAACAGAGCGATACTCTGAGTTCCCCAAGACCATGTAATAGAGTCAATGAAGGAGAAGAGAGGACACGTCAGAGTCTATTCCCAACATGTTATAAACAGTGATAATTTTAACTGGCATTTTTATATCAGTGTCAAACACCAAGAGGCATTAAGAGTGATTCAGGAAATACATATCAGGTACACCAGCTGAAAATTATGAAAAAATATGAAAATTATAAAGATTATGCTCAGCTTGAGCATATTTTAGTCTGATATATTAATAGCCAACAAAGGAAAAATATTATGTACATAATAAATGGTTCTAACACCTATGATATTCCATCAGTAAAGTTACTTGCCTTTAAAGATTTATGTTTTTTAAAGCAAAAAAATATAAATGTATGACTTGAAAAAGGAAAGTTTCTTAACTTGAAAATTAAAAACCAGGCACTAGTCCCAAAGGATTGTTATCCTGTGAGGATATATTTATCTTCAGACATAAAAATTAAGGGCTTACATTATTTCGAAAAGAGTGGCTGCGAATTGGATCTTCTGCTGCTAGGGAAACACTGCTCAGCATGATGAAGACAAGGATGAGATTGGTAAAGATGTGGTGATTGATGAGTCTGTGGCATCCCACTCGAATTCTGAAGAAGAGATATAAAAATATACCATGTGTGCAAATAGAATTCAGCAGATGGCTAATATACAACATGTTTTCCATGACTGACAACAATGACAGAACAGAGCAACCATCGGCAGCTAAAAGCAGTGCAAATGCTGAAGTTATAGCTCTGATTTCTAAAAATGTAAATAAATTCAAAATCCAATCCACCTGTAGTGAAGATGCACTTATCCAAGGAATCTGAGAGAGGATTTCCCAGCTCCTGTCGGTTTTCAATGGGTTATGAATGCCACTACAAGTTGCAGTGTTTGTACCACTGTGCACATACAGAGGTCAATGTCAAAAGGACCAATGCTAGATAATAATTCATTTCAGATCCCCAATTTGATTTGATTCTTATTAAAGCTGTCAAAAATACTCATAAGGTGAGATGTGGCTTCGGCTGCAGATCTCATTGTGCTACTTAAGAGACTCAACCCAAATCAGCATCTCCTGTGAAGATTTTCTTGTAGAATTATAGGACAAGTGGGTGTTGAAGATTACAGAGATGCTAAGTTGCAGCCACATAACATGAAGTGAAACTGTACATATGCTTAGAGTCACTGAGCCCAAGGTTATTACAAATGCTATTGAGCACCTTGGTAGAGTAGGTCTGGGATTAAATTATCAAAAAGGCAGGATCAGGTTCGCAACTGACTAACACTGAAGTTGTCTAAATTCTGCTGAAGAATCAGAAGGTTCTTGGGGAAAATTTGTTCTCCTTTATTAAGTAGATGATTTGAGTATAGTGTATCTTAGTGTCCTGGTTTTGGCTGGGATAGAGTTAATTTTCTTCACAGTAGCTAGTATGGGGCTATGTTTTGGATTTGTGCTGGAAACAGTGTTGATAACACAGGGATGTTTTCGTCGCTGCTGAGCAGTGCTTACACAGAGTCAAGACCTTTTCCGCTCCTCACCCCACCCCCACCAGCGAGGAGGCTGGGGGTGCACAAGAAGTTGGGAGACAGCCGGGACAGCTGACCCCAACTGTCCAAAGGGGTATTCCATACCGTATGACRTCATGCTCAGCATATAAAGCTGGGGGAAGAAGGAGGAAGGGGGGGACGATCCAAGTGATGGCATTTTGTCTTCCCAAGTAACCATTACACGTGATGGAGTCCTGCTTTCCTGGAGATAGCTGAATACCTGCCTGCTGATGGTATGTAGTAGGGAATGAATTCCTTGTTTTGCTTTGCTTGCATGTGTGGCTTTTGCTTTACCTATTAAACTGTCTTTATCTCAACCCACAAGTTTTCTCACTTTTATCCTTCCRATTCTCTCCCCCATCCCACCGGGGGGGAGTGAGCAAGCAGCTGTGTGGTGTTTAGCTGCCTGCTGGGTTAAACCACAACACTTAGTTAAGAAAGATGGCCATTTTGGCCCAAAAATATACAGCATTAGTTGAGGCCAAAAGCGATTTGACATGTTCAACAAACCTAATGTTTTTGCATTCAGCATATGTGTTCTTAAAATTAGTAGTTTAAATAGCTGTCTTTCCAGTTTGAAAATTCTGAAGAGTTTTAGACAACCCATGCAATGAATAAGATACAAGCCCAAAACATTGTATCTTGATCATCACACCATCTTCTAAACTGAATTGTGATGAGCTCTACCACTGAGAAGACAGCATTCTCCCATGCCAAATAACTCTTAAGCTCCCTTCTAAGACTGCTCATGAAATTGCTATATATAAATGTAACAGCTATGTTCAGTCTGTAGGAACTGAATTTAGTTCACTTGTTCACTTCCATCCAACAATTAGTAACGACTTTTACTGACTACTGAAGCTTGCTTTCTTCATCAGCRTAGAACTTCAAATGCTCTGGAGTTAGACTGAGCGGTGAAAGATTCCAATTCCCCCCAAAATCCAACTATTATAGTTCTTGATTTTTGAAATCATTCGTCTTTATCTTCAGTGTTTGCTTGAATCTGGGAAAATGCTGTTACCCCAGGAGGAATATATACATCCTTTCTTCTTCTTTTCTCTTTTTCTCTCACTTATTTTCTTTTCTCCTTCCTCACCTGTATTGCTCCACAAAGGTTCCTAGGGTTACTAGGAATCCTATCTCATGTAGAAGATGCTCAGATCTTATGTCACACCTTTTATATCCAGTGACTAACATACTAAATAGCTAATATACATTAAAGGGTACTTTTCAGACATGTGCAGACTTGACAGACTATATGTACAAAATTCTATTATCTTCAACAGTGGGAAGCAAATTAATATATTTATCAAATTCTTTCCATTTACCAAGTCRTTCAGAAAATTTTAGGAGAGAAGCCAATCTCTCTCCTGTTGAAGATACTGGAGTTCTATTCATAACCTCACTGGAAGGAGGCATGTTCCTTCACTGCTAAACCTTGATGGACTTAACCAGTATTTTTCAAAACTGTATTTACGGATTGGTGCTGCTGAAAATGAAGAAGGCACTCCCTTCAGGGATCGGTGTTATCTTCTCCTTCATATTTAGTTCCGATATTCTACGTGGACGTGGGCCTGCTGGTACCTCTGGTTCATCCTCCTCATCTTCTTCATCTTCACCTACTTTAAATTAAACATTTTTTTTACTATAAAATAAAAAACATTGAGGTTTTGTTCATAACAATATAAAAGCATGGCTTATATTAAAATATATATGGCTTATAGGAAATATATATTCATAGCATGGCTTTAAAAATCTATGAACTAATATATGAACATCCATATAGTTGTCATGAGCTTATATACATGTTTATGTGCATATATGGGTGTGTGCATAAGTGCCCTGAGTGCACTAATAGGCTTTACTGGCCCTGACCAGCCTCATCTGGGGTATCCACTCACACTCCCTGCACATGGGCTCTGGAGCCCCACTTAAGGCTCAGCCCCTGACCATCAGTCCATGCCTGAGCTGTGTTGTAGGGGTGCAGAGCTCTGTGCACTGGCTGAGCACTGAGTGCTCAAAAGGTAGGGCAGATTTCTGTAATAGGCATCCAGACAATCAGACAGAACTGATTTTTAGATAAGTGTGTTCACTGGACTGGAAGAAGCTAAGACAAAAGTGATCAAACATCATCAGCCCTGGAATGTCCTTTTTTGCCAAAGGTTTCAGAAAAGTTTAGAATTTGCTCTCACATCCAGATAGTATTACCACAGGAGTCTTCAGGCTCACAGTGTTAACTCTCATATGCTGTTTGTACTGTCTAGGAAGCTGCAGGAAAAGATAATACTTAGCAGCTTACAGGCCCATTTATCCACTGATAACAGAGCACAACTTCACCGACTTCAAAGGAATTGATTCAGTGTTCAGCGAGAGCAAGTTTAGGATATTTTAGCAAACAAACTTAAATGTGTTTGTCTTCTGGCTGGTATTCACATACCTGGTACATCACAGGGTGGATAGGGATCTTTATCCTCATCCTCTCCTTCTCCATATTCAGCAATTGTCACCTACAGCAACGAAAGGGATGCACAAGAAGAAAAATAACTTTAAATATAGCTTGGAGTATAAAGTTCAACAGAAAGCAAACCAAATAAGTCTCTGAAGTCAGGGAAGTGATCCCTATGCTTAGTCTGAGTATTCTGAAACCGGGTAACTCCGAGAACAGAGGAGAGCTGACAGTTTAATACATATTTTTAAAAGATGATTTTTCTATAGTATCCACATTCTTCTGGCTGTGTAGATCACAACGATAATATAACCAACACGCTTTGGTAAAAATTAGCAAGAATGTTTGAACGTTCTACTAAGAGTTTATCATTCGCTAATCTCTTCCACTGGATTTATCAGGCAAAATACCTACAGGGATCCTAAAATAACGTCAAATTTTTCTAACATTAACTATTCCATGCTCTAAGAGCTTCCCTTCTCAGGATATCATGAAACCAAAAGGATTTTCTGGATTAAGAGATTCTGTGAGGATGCAAAGCATCAGATCTAAGTTTCCTTTCCTGTTCATAAAAGAAATTGTACAATGCACAGTAGTCTTGAAAAGTACTCCCTAGCAAAATTAGTAAAACTGCTTCTTAGAAAAGACACAATTTTTAGAATAAACACCTTACTATCCTTGGGCTTCTTTTGGTCACCTTCTGACTTCTCACTTTTTTTATTTTCCAGACTCTCTTTTCTACAAAACAATACAATAACAATTACAAAGCACGTCACGTAAAGACAGAAGATTTTAAGTGAACTATACCCATTCTATGAGAAGTTAAGAGAGCATACCTAAAAACCATATAGTAAAATATTTAAAATGACTTGCACAGCTGCAGGTGTGAGAGCAATAAAACCTACTGCATTTGAATGCAATGATCCATTTAAAAGTTTATCATTTTGAATATAATTCCAGAAGCTAATCCCTAAAAAATTTAATGCATGATCATTGCTCCTTTCTAGAGGCATAAACTGTGCCCTTGGACTCATACAAACAACTTGCATTGACTTCAATAGGCCTGCACTGATTTCAAAGGAAGGTTTTCTTCTTGTCTATATAAGGCTTAGAGAACTGATTCCACAAGGAGTTGTGCACTGGCAACAACAGATACATTCTTGTTCTTATTGCGCAATAAATCCTACCGTTGCAATGTTTAAATAGCAGTTGGCTTATCATTATGTCCTTAATTCACCCCATTTTCCCAATTACTACCCAACTTTTATCTAAAATCATACTAATTGGATCTTATTTTAATGTCTAGGTAAACGCTTTCATTTTTTTTCCTGAGTCCAATAAATTTTGAAGATGGTAAAGACATTTATATAAAGCAAAGAAAATCCTTATGAAAGAATTCAGTACCCTCCTCCTTCCCTCTCCTGCTTATTCAACATGCCCATGCTATTTTACCTCGCATTCTTTTTCCTTTCCTTTTCTTCAGCTTCTTCTTTCTGAGCTGTATTCAGACTTTCAGCATCTGCCAAGTTATCCACGGCAATGGCCAAGAAGACATTTAGCAAGATATCTATTTCAAATCATTTTAAGGACATTATGCCTTACTATACTTGTTTGGTTTATTATCAGCATAAACACTGACAACGTGAAAGATATAAAACGCACGTTCCGAACTACAGCGTAGAGATTTGTGATGCTGGAGTGTAGTGCAAATAACACTCATTTAATGGACTAGACTAATACTAGGTGTAAAATGAGCAGAGATCCATTAGGGTCACTGATTTTAAAATAGTAGAATACTTGACATGTTTTTTAAATAAATGAAATTCAACTTTATGCTAGCCTGAGCAAGTTTCAAATATTAAACATTGTCTATTAACAGTGAAGACTGTTCAGGCATTTTGAAAAATTCATTTTTATAATGCACTATCTTCTGCGTCTACAACAATCTATATCAAATTCTGTACTTCAGTCCACATCAGTTAAGTACAAATACTGATACAAGTACCATATAGTACAGAAAATAGAATGGGTTTGCCCTTTTATCACTTCCTGACCTTTTAAGAACTTCTGAGAATGACACTAGTTTCTGTTGCTACATGGGGCCAAGGAAGTATTTCCAGTACACTGAAGGCAGGGAAGGGGAATGCTTCAGCAGACTTAATCCTAACTGACTCAACATTTCTCCATGCAGATTTCTCATCTGGTCCATGCACTATACAGTGGATCACTGGCTCCACTGTCAGTGTGTGTCAGAATTAACAGGGCTATATCAAGCGTCAAAAGGATGAACAGGAAATTACTGCCATAGAGATCAGACTACATGCATGCATTTTCAGAGGGAGAGATGTGAAATAGAGACAAGCAGGTAGAATAAGGCTGTTTTCCCACTGAAGGAAGAAAGAAAAAATTCTCTGGTTTCTGCCACTGTGGTGGCAGGAGATAGACTCGGAGGTCACCAGAGTCTCATTCATTAGGGAACGGGTGTACAAAGAAAAGTCTATTAAAAGGACTCAGCACATGCAGAAAGTGCTTGCATGTCCATTGCAATTTACTCCCTCCTAGAGAAATTTTGCATATGTCCCTGGCACACAGCCCCATTTGGAGATGTTTCCAGTCAGTGCAAAGGATACAGTTACCACAGATGAAGAGGATAATGAAATATATACAGACTATCATGCCTGACGATGATGGGCCACCATATGCCATTATGCCATCATACATAACAGCATTCCAGTCTTCACCTGTTAGAATCTAAGAAGCAGATATATTATTAGTAACTCAACATCAAAAAGAGCAATAGAGAAATACGTTTCCTCTGACCACAATACACAATAAGGCTAACCTTCTGTATACATAAAGCAATAYCATAATCTTTTCATGCGTTGTTTTAAAATTTCCATTTAAATAAGCATCTCCTGAAAGCTTGGGTTTAACTCTACTAGCTTATATTTTATGCTATGCATTTACATCACTGAACTTCAAAGGCAAAAATAATAAAAATAGAAGCCTATAATTTTATTGATTTTGGCATGCAAAAGTTAAGAGCCCTGATTTTCATTAATGCCATATATGTAGTAATGCCCGCAAATGTTCATCACTCTTGAAAATCAACCTAGTATATATTTTAAGGTTCTCTTCTTTTTGAAATAGTGGCCACAAATCTTTTCCAGTGTATGCCTTTTGTTAGTCCTGCAAACTGGTCTACCCAATTTCAGTTTTAATGGAGACGGGCCGCCTTATCATAAATTACATAATACACATACCACACACATACACTACTGCTATAGCTTTTGAAATGGTAGCTATTTTAAACTGAATGGAGCTCAATGCTGTGGGAGAATTACATGATTTTCTTATTGGCTATTGTTTCACATAATTTCACAGAATTCTAAAAGAATTTTACAGAACTTTGTTGATTAGTTAAAAGGATAGTTTACAATGAGGCAACTCCACTTTTTCTGTACTATGACAAAAATTCTGAGTATTACAATTCAGGTTATAGGGGCACTTATATATTTCTAAGTAACTTCTTAAAAATTATCAGTTCTATCCGGAGAAAACATGCAATACTGACTCTCCATCCAAGTAATTAAGTGGTTCTTCAAGAAAATTATATGCATGCCAGTTTCTGAAATTCATTTTTGGAGAGCTAAATTTATCAAGCTGATTTTCATAGTTGTTGAGCACCCAACAGGTTGGTTGCTCCTGAGTGTATTCTGAAACTGAAGGAAGCCTCATTCCTTTGAAAATGAGGCAGACTAAAATCTGAATAAAATCTAACTCAGCTGAGTTTGAAAGTACAGCCTGAATTTTTTAAAGGGGCAATGTCAGGTCAAATGTGGATACTCTTCCTCTTAAGGAAATTTCTCATTAAGATTTTCTTATGTTGAAATTACGTGGAAAGATTTTTTTGCTTACTCTGGGCAGCCACCAGATGAAACTTCTACCAAAGAGATAGGAAATTGACACAAAGTTGAGTCTTGCAGGGTCAGCTTTAAACACTCACCTACAATGTCTGAAACCAAACATTGTGGTAATGTACAAAGCTGAATGTGAAAATGGCTAGAAAGATGAAACCAATTAGCCTAATTCCAGTATCCAAATTGGGAAAAATAAAAAAAAGGATCATAAAATGGTGAAAAGTAAACTGTAAGTATGGCCCTATCTTTTCACAAGTAACAGACAAGTTGCTTTAAAATTTTAGTAAACTGACAGTGTCTCTTTAAAGAAATTCATACTTACTGTTATATTATAGTAAGCAATATGATCCATATGCAAATACACACTCTAACAATGCTTCTCATTTTTTCCTGCTTGGGAATAGCTGAACTTTTATATAACATTTAAAATAAAAACAACATTCCACCTTTTTTACTAGTCATTTATTTGATGGACGAACGAGATTTAATTTTGTGAAGTAATATGACAGCTATGTTGCATAGCTAGATCAAATAAGACATGGAACAAATGGTACAAATGGTGCAGAGTTACCAGAGTACTGAATTTAATGAGCAGAATGCTACTTAAAGTAAACTGAATAAATAGTATTCGTGATTTTATTTTCAGGCAACGTGATCACTTAAACAGTTTTGTTGATCATCAAAGGTAAAATGTTTCATACGGGATGAAAGAAAGTTACCTGGAATACAGTTAAAAGAGCTTGTGGAAAATTATCGAAGGTGCTCCGTTTTGTTTGAGTTTCATCAAAATTAAATTTGCCTCCAAACAGCTGCATTCCAAGCAACGAGAAGATTATGATGAAGAGGAAAAGCAGAAGCAACAGTGAAGCAATGGACTTCATTGAGTTTAACAAGGATGCTACCAAGTTGCTCAGGGATGCCCAGTGCCTATAAATTAAAATGCGTGTGTTAACACACACCAAAAAAACCCAAACAAAACAGTAAAAGAGCAGCGCATGATGAAGTATTACAAAAGAATTGCTGATCACCCTTCAGCTATCCCTAAAGTTTTCAGTATTAGTTAATCTTACCTTGTTACTTTAAAAATACGCAGCAGACGAACACAGCGAAACACTGAAATTCCAAGGGGTGACATAATTTCCAACTCCACCAAAATGGTTTCAACAATGCCACCACAAACAACGAAGCAATCAAAGCGGTTAAAAAGAGAAACAAAATAAGCCTGTAGGCCCAAGCTGTACATCTTTACCAACATTTCACAGGTGAATAATGCCAGAAGAACTTTATTTGCAATATCTGGAACAAAATATTAAAAAAAAAAAAAAAAAAAAAAAAAAAAAAAAAAAAAAAAAAAAAAAAAAAAAAAAAAAAAAAAAAAAAAAAAAAAGACATTCCTGAATTGTCTCATAGATTCCATTTTTATTTTAACATATTAGTACTATACTTTCTATACTAGTTCACAGCATTTTGCTTAAGAAAGAAGGAAGTACTGTTTTTTTATGTTGGGCTGTATTTGATGCCTAAGTGGCAAAAGTTACACAAGGATGTAAAGCTTCCTGTGACCTATAAACTATTCATCTTTCCAATCCATTGCGCAGTTCATGGCTGCTCAACTCACAGCTTGAGTCCACACTGTAACTTAAGCAACACAGCCCACAGCATGTTCTGCTGTGCCAGTTACCATTTTCTTTCTCATCTTTCAAGCATGGTTTAACAATAAAAGTACAGGTATTTACAATTTAGCATTGTCAGTTTTTTGCTGGTATGCCATTAAGCTGTGTTACAGTTCTGGAAATCAAACACATTCAGTCATTTCTTGTATCTCCCTTTGGCTGGGCTGAATGTCCTTCAGGACAGCAAACAACAAAATGGCAAAGTACGAAAGTAGGCACTTTATAGAATGCAAGTATCCATAGTCAAAAACAGGACAAATAATTTTTGATTGTACCTTGGATCTGGGTCAGCCAGTCAGGTTGATTATAATGCTCCGATGAGATAGTTAATGTGTTCAGAAAGACCAAGACAATAACAAGCCAATAAAATGTGACAGATTTTACTGCAGCTCTACATTTTCTTCGATTAAATCGATTCCAGCGACGCCAGCGTCGACTGAAAGTTCAAATAAAAACAAATTTATTATTATACAGAAAACACATATGAACTTAAGGAGGGTTTCTTCTGTGTAGAAAACATAGTGCAGGGATGTATGTGTGAGCGGGTGTATTTACATAAATATGTGCACAACCCTTCAGATAGTTGTGTAAATTATTACCAGTTGCAGATTAGGGAGTGCTAATTTGTTATTCCTTTTTTAGATTTCATCATGGATTTTTAAATGTAAACCACAACTTTTGGAGACTCTAATTGCCTGTAACATAATTACATTAAGCTGCATTTAACATTTCATTGAGTAACAAGATATATCTGTCTTTCCAGGCCCCATACACTTAACAGCAGTAAAGAAAAGCCAATGAAGCAACTTAGAATTCAGATTACATTTAGTCTGAAAATGTAGGCTTTGAGTTAAACCACAGGCACAATTCTGGCAGGATTAAACAAGGCAGTAATGTTGAGGTCAACTTTTAGAAATCTACCCTATGTTGTTAGAAATCTCAGTTAGCGACTCCTAGAGATTTCCACTGATGTGCCTTGAAATTGTGCCAGTGGGCAAATGTTTGTGAAATGAGTAAGAGTGACAATCAAGGACAAGTAAACAGGCCCTATCTAGATATGGGTTGGACTTACAAGTGAGAGCATTAGCTCAGCTTTGGACTCATAAAACTAGATTTAATTTCTCTGCTTCACTTCTGGGAACTTTAGTAAACCAATTAGTCTCCTTGAGTTGCATTTCCATTTGTGAAACCGAAGAAAATATATTGCTGGGTCATAGGAAGTGAAGGATCAAGAAGCACTTGATATTACCTAAAAGGGAGGCATATAAAATTCACACACCCAGAACTACAGCCGTGGGCTCAGATAATAAATTTTATGAACCGACAACTGCTTCATCCAAAATTCAAGGGACAGAGGAGGCACAGACTCCAATGGAAGCTTGACCTAGCCTTAAAACAGCAAAGAACTGAGAAGAGTGTGCATGTATAAGATTCTTCCTCTATAGTTTCACTATCAAGCCAGTCTAGCATAAATCTGTTGTGATGGAAAGGCGTGGTCTGCTCTCCTTGTTCTGCCCTCTCCTTTCCCTTTTGCCAAAACTAGCCCTAATGAAGTGAGCCAGACCTCACTGACTGGTGGAAACGAATTTCTTTTTTTCTGGGTTGATTTTAGCTGGTCAGTTGTCTGATCCAATTCATTGTATTGCCGCATCACAAAAAGAGCTGGAAGAATGAGTGGCTGAGACAGGGGAAAGGCACTGCAGCCCTTTCGGCAGTACCAAAACATGGAACTATGGCTTTTGAAAATTGTTACAATAACTAGGTGAATTTCTTAATACTTTTAGTGTCTGAATTAGTAGGTATTGTATATAGTATGTATAAAATCAGAAATGCTTTAAATCTGCCTCAGAAAATAGAAACAATATGCAATAACACCACCATAAAAATAACTAAGCTTGGCATTGCATTCAAGCATTAACTGAGTTTTCCTTATGCACCTTAAATTTGTACTTGTAGTAATGGAAATTAATACTGGTTTCAGACATCAGTACAAAGATGTTTCAAGTCTTTGCAGTATTCTAACCATATAAAGGAAAAAATATCCTGTCCTGACCTAAAGAAACATGGTATTCAAGAACATTCTTTTCTTGCCAGTCCCCTGCTAAACAGCACTATGTCCATGGCCATCATTAGGATGGCTCACTCCCTGGGTAGGTAAAACAGCCTTTTTTTATGCTTACAGAACATCCTATCATTGAAGTCAATGAGAGAAGAACAATATTGTTTGGATATCTCTACTCATAGGAGCCAAAAGCAGTCTCAAAGTGTATAACTCATAGCTCTCTGAAGCCAATGGGGCTTTTTTTTCCCAAAAGGTCTGTGGAATCAGTGACAAAACAGTATAGCTAAGTGGTGCACATATGAAAATGCTGCCAAAGGGTGTGCAATGGCACTCGCATGTAGAAGTGTGTGAACAATATAAGCATATGTAAAAAGCCTACAGATATAGAGCAAAAATTCAAAAAAGAGTATGGGAGTAATTTTCTACCTTCATTAGACTGGTACAACTAAAGAAATAAACAGTAAGTAGCAGACTAAAGTAGATAGCCTGTTGTGCCAGGAAAACCTGTGGCTATATAAAATAGGAAAACAAATTACACTATTTTCACTCAACAGTTTTCTATTTTTTAGTAACCGCCCCTCCTAGTTTTAACCAAATAACATAATTTTTTTCTGGAAGAATGAAAGGTACCCTTTTATTTTGAAGAGAAATTCCATTTTCATAAATTTGTAATGATATAATACTGCTTTCGTGAAATTATCAAGCATTTTTCACAAAATATAGCAGTATAATAAATATTAAAATCACACAGGACACTTACAGTTGACATAGTTTGTTACAACAAACCAAATTATTCACTGCTTCTGTTCTCATTAAATAATTTATCATTTTTTCTTCATAACTATTTATGAGTAAATCACTATTCTTACAAATGCGTTCCCAATTTCACTTTCGTTCACTCAGGTATTCATGTTTAGGTGGTCCTTCAGGCCCTGGTCTTAAATGTGAATCCACACATGGGAAATCCAGCCTTGCATTGAGTCTGACTGAACTCAGTGTCAGCCAGTCATGCAGAATCTATGAAGTTTAGTTCGTTTACTTGCTATTCATGTGTGTTTGTGTATTGCTACTGGACCTACGCAAAGGTAGGAACATTCATTTTCAGATTATTTTGTATCAGCAGCCTTTCATTACAACATGGTATTTTTCTAAACTGGACTTTCTGCTTAGAACCACATGCATAATCCCTGTATCTGCGAAACTGGCGTGCCTCATATTTTCACTAGTAAGCTCACAGAGAAGTAAATATTAATGCCCAAGATGAATTCTTCTGTAATTGTGGCTGCTAACATCTGTGCAGAGACCCTAGACTTCACTACTCTTATTTATAAAATATGGAACATAAGAATTGCACCAGAGTGCTCACTCATTATGAAAAAATAGAAGCCTTTGAGATTATTTTTCCATTCCTCATTTTTGTAGTTACAGGATTCAGGGAATACTACCAGCTTTTTAGCATGATTTGAAGGTTAATGTGATCATATAATCATACTGACAAATGAGGAAGCAAATTCTTAAAAAGAGGGATCTTCACAGAGGACAATGTGCACAAATCTCTTCAACCAGGTGATACCCATCTTCCTCCAATCATAGCTCTGTCGCTTCCACATGAGGAGAAAAACTAGTTGTTCTAGTATCAAAACACTTCAAATTCCACCTGGAAGATTACAAATATGCAGCACAGATCATATTTACCCATATATATCCTAGCATAATGTGTGGCTGATATACACCTTCACTTAATAAACTGGCAGGTAATTGCTATTTCTTGACCAAGCACCCATCTGACTGTATAGAAACGTATTTCCAAGGATTAACTTCTGTTTTCGCTTGTGGTACAGCAGGTAGGCTAGCTTGCAATAAAAAGCATTTTCTATTTTGATCCGAAGGCAAAGACGTTTACGGTCAAACATCAATATCCTTGATAAGCTATGTCCTGATCTACTTTGCCCCCTGAAACACAGTGTACTGCCATCACAGAATAACATTCCCAAAGTTGGAGCAATGATCAGGCCAGAACAGTGAGAATTAGACCAAGATTTAGCATTTGGCTTAGAATGTGCTAGGACATCCCTGACAGCTGAACACATAATCTAGGGCTTTGCTGCAGAACTGAGAGTTTCTGTATTTTAGGTAAACAAAGCTTTTTAGAAACCAGTGATTCCAATGAAAACCACCAAAATTACATTCTTCTGACATAACAGAAAAATGGATTTTGCAAATATGAGGTGTTAGGTATCCAGAAGCAATCAGATGAGAACCATGAGTCTGCAGATCCTTGTAGAGACAGAAGAGCAGATACACTCTGTTCTTAGTGGCATTGCAAAGCCAGCAGCTCTTCAAAGTGCTTTTTCTCTCTGATAACAGATGTTGTCAGCTGTTTTTAGGGATCTGGGACATGGTGCAAGCCACATCTCTTTGGAAGACAATGGCACAACTATAATTTTGAGCTCTGTTGCCTCAAAACTACTCCTCACATGGTTCCATTAAGTTAAAAGGGATAGATCTTTCTCCAATACAAGTAAAGATGTGAATGTTGAAGGAGAAATTCCCATTATCAAATTCAGCTTAAAAAGTTTAAGTATGGTTGAAGACCTCAAGAAGCTGCAGACCCCTGCAGCACTTCCAAATGAAAGACACCAACACCCCGTTGCCAATTGCCACAACTTCTGTGAATAGATGCAGCAACACATGTATGAATGAACTTCTGTGTGACTTGTGGTTTTTAATGCCACAAGAACAGATTCTGATCAAAGAGCTCATGCAAAAGACATTTAGAACAGTGGCACAATCTAGACAGCTGGAGATACTTTGGTGACTTTCTGGCTTGCAAATAAGTTTTCTTTCAAACTGATGTGTTGACTATGAACAATGATTGTAGAGATGGATAGCACTGACTGCTTCTCACTCACTGCTTGGACTATTAAAAACATCAGGTTTGGGTAGAAATTCTCCTTTCTCAAAAATGACGTAGCAGCTTTCATTTAACAGAGCTTCTGGAGTTCTCTTTTTCCTTAAAATATGAATAATGGGCATGGTTCAGAATGTAGGCATTACTTTGCTTTCTCTGTAATGCTTCTGAGTCCCCACTGTGCAAACAGACCAAACTTGGAGAGTGTAGTATAATGGCAGTCTATTGCACTGCCTGGTATCTGAATTTTCATGCGACCACTTCATATTCGAGTTTCTCCTTTAAAATCAGCATGAGTAGGTTTCATAGCAATAAATAGTATGCTATAAGGTTGACTGGAGACAATCTCATGATTCAAAATAATCATGCTTGTTTGGGATTCTCAGCTAATGAAATACTAAAGAAATTGTTCCATTTGTTCTACTGTTATGGTAACTGGAAGCAATGGCAAGAGAAATTACAAACCATTAGCAGACTGAATCGCTTCTCTTTATTAAGCTAAAAGCAGTCTCATCTCTCATAATTCTCACGAAGGGTTAAGCTCAAAGGTCCATACGGACATAACTGGTCCACTCAGTTGGTGTAGCTAAGGCCAGTTTCTGCAGCAGAAGGCATACAAGAAATGATGCAGCTTTTATAACTAATGACAAAACTTCTAAAAAGTTACTTGTGTATTCACTACCATGCTAAACGGCCAGATCTGCATTGGCCACAGTCTTCAGCAGAGTGAGGCACATTTATACGCTGCCACCAGTTTGCTGGCTGAAAGGAATGACAAAATAAAGCTTGATCATAGCGTCACATGAAAAAACTCTCAGTGTAGAAAAGCACCAGTTAACTGTTGCCTGGGAGCTCTTCTCCAAAAAAGAAAGAAGACTATTCAGAAGGAACACAGTCCACTCCAACTGCTTGCAAGTGGTCAGCGCTGGTAGGTCATTAGAGCTAGTAAGGCTAGTAGAATAAACCTGGGTATGCTATTCCTCTTCATTGCTGCAAGGAGAATACACTGCTGTTACCAATGAATTACTTACTATACATCCAACACTGAAATCAGTTTTACTAGGGTTAAAAAACTGGAATGATTCCAGATGTTGCCAAAACCGCTGATGCCAGATGTTGCCAAATCTTCTTTATTGTCCCTTTTTTCACTGAAAATTTCTGTGAAAAATATTTATTCTGTGGGTTGTCTGCAACTGTAGGAGTGTCTTTGTCCTTCATGATTCCCTCAGTCTACCACTTGATTACTTACCTGAAATCACATAGCTTTTTTTTTTTTGTTCCTTCATGGAGTAACCTAACCGTTTTAAACAGAAAGAGGTATCTCTTCTGTGTTTGCAATTATCCTTTCTAATCACTAAATATATGTCGTATAAGAATGGAAAATAAAATCAAAATAAAGAAACCTATTGGTTTTGTACTGACACATCCAGTGTCTACACAATATCAGGACTATTAATTCTGAATTTTGCTTCTAACACTTCCCTTCTGCAATCATACTTGAAAATAGAAGCTCATATTCCCAAATGCTCCTAGTAAGTGAAGAGAAAGCCACAAATATCAGCAAAGCAAATCAGGAAGTTTGATTTCCAAGGGTGTTCATGGATACTTTACTTTTGTATTCACCAGTAACTGTTAGGAAGAATTTTCACGGAGTAAAAATTAAAGTACAGTAAATAAAGAATAATTATATGAGATCATCACGATGTGTAAATAGTCACAAGGAAAAAAAGTGATGAAGAGAGAGGAAAATACTGACCTGAATTTGGATTTTGAGATGGTTTGACTAGAAGAAAAGGTAAACACATTTTTAAGAATGTAGAAAAAATAATTAACAAAAATTCATTCTCTTTAGAATTTTGCAAATCAGTACACTGGAATTACACATACATAAAAACAAGCTTTTAACAAAATGCATCATGAATGCTGAAATTCTATAGTCTGTTATTTATCTTCTGAAATACCATTCCTAAAGCTTTACAAATTTTCTAAGTGAAAGAAAGAAATCTCCTTTAAAACTAAGTAAATAAACTGCTCATGTAGAAGCTGCTTGGAAGTCATGGAAATCTGAGCAAATAAATAGTGAACACCATGGGATATAGAAATACTCTCATACATTCAGTTATTGCCTAAAAAATACATATTCTCCAGCTCATGCACAATTTAACGTTTCTCTTTACATGTCATAAGGGACTTCCGTTCTTTTCTTATTATTTTGGACAATAATTATATTTTATAAAAGCTTTCAGGAAAACATGACTCCACTGGAAGTTTAGTTGAATTGTTTTATATCTTCTTAACTTGAGAATTTTAGGAGTGCTTTAATGCTGTAATAATTGGTCTAATATTAAACTACTGAAAGGCAAAAAAACCACCAAGTGTCATATGAAGCTTGACTATTTGAAAGCAGTTTTGGCTAAATAAACAAYGGGGAAAGAATGATTCCTTTAAATTTTGAGATTATGCGGGTGGGTACTTGAAAACAGTCCATGTACTCACCATAAACTCCCACAGCATGCTGGGTTCTCTCCTTCTCCACTCACATTCTCTGTGTTCACTGATTCAGTTTCACTGGTGGGCATGCTTGCTGTTAGGAGACAGAAACTGCTTTAGATTGATAGCCAAGCAAGGCATTACACAGAATGTGATCTCCTGTTCTATTGCAAGAATGCCTCCACTTTTTGCAGGTCTAATGAGAGCTTGGAAGATCTGAGGAATAGCAGATGAAGTTAGATACTTCATCAGTCCTCTTATAACAAAAGAAAGCACACAGAATTCCAGAGTGTATTGTAGCTTTTTTTGTTTCTTTCCAATGATTCAACATAACTGTTGAAAATGCACTACAGAATACAATGTAGAGCAGTTTTGTAACAAAGAGCATGCTACCCCTAGTAAAGAAATAAACCTGAGCTAGATTTTGTGACCTTTCATTTTAAGAAGTGTTCTGTTAACACTTTGGAGGTGTTTATCAGTTTAGGTGTTGCTACCATGCTCACTAATTCCAAGAAACATCATCAAAGTTCTTCTGAAAATAGGAACTATCACACTCTGATCATACCAATCACTCTATGCTTTTACTTCCATTATGAATTATCAAGGCAAGATGCTAGGAAGTAATTGTGCCTGCAAATACTATATGAGCAGACAGGAAGGAGCATTGGGAATGGCAGAATGGGTACTACAAAGGACGATGAGAATTACTACTAATAAAAAGGGGATTATTACATTTGTTACACAATGAATTACTGTACATACATAGCAGATCATTACTGAATAGTTAGCAATTGTAGCTAATGGGTTTTTAGACAAAATTCATTTGCAGATTGGTCATCACCATTTATCTTCAAAAAAACTGAAATATAGAGGGAGGAAAACATATGTCAAAAGGTGTTAGGAAATGATGAACAGCCAAAGTTCTCAGTAGTTTCTAGGGGAGAACACTACCTACTTCCATGTCTGCAAAGCAAGCATGAAAGGAAAACCTCAGGAACAAGAAAAGCGTAAAATTAATGTTGCTGGTTTATACAGTAGAAATACCATATAAAGCAAGAAAAAATGAGAGAGGTGGAAGATGCACTGAAATTACTGTAGAACAGCAAGAACAAAAGAAAAACAGAGTATCTTAAAGGCATTCTGTTTTTCTTTTGTTCTTGTTGTTCTACAGTAATTTCAGTACCTTCTGCTGCTTTGATGGTTTGCTTGTTTGGTTTAGTTTGTTTTGTTTTGTTGGGGAGGTTTTAAGCCAATGTCTGTAGACTAAGAGTACTGAAGGCACAAGGGCTACAGTGCCTATTTCTGTTAGGGATGTCTCAGTATTTTGGTAGCCTAAAGGAGGCTTAAAGCAGGCTTAATTACACACATCTTAATATAAGTGCTACTTGAGAATCAGGCCCTGAATTTTCTGATTTGTCTACAGATCAGGTACAAAATGAGAACTGTTAGTAACAGTTTCTCTGCACAGCCTCTATATTGCCTCAACACTGACATAGAGATACATGGAAGTGGTAAATGGTAGTTTGGTTTCCATGCCCATCAATTCCATCCAAATAGAGTGTGACAGGTCTATGCAGGCTAGATGCTCAGCTACTATTTGCAACAGCTGAGAATCCATCCCCATAAATTTAAGTCACCATTACATGAAATGTTAAACACAGACTTGGCATAACAAAGAAAGATCCAATATGTCCATGCGGGTGTTTGAATAAAACTTCAGGCACTTTAGGCAGTCGGCACAGCAAAACCTTCTTTCACAAGGTTCTTCCGTTTTGATGATTCTTTTAAAATATTACTGTAATTGTTTTATATATGAAAAATCCCTGGTTAGCACCTGCAAGTGCCTCAATTCTGATCTCATGCTTTGCTTTATAAATCAGTTTTAAAAAATGAATATTGCTAGTCTTGTGTGAACTTCAGAGCTTACAGTCATAGAGTTCAAAACCAGTTTCATTCAAGAGTAAAGCAAACAATCTTTGATGATATCCAAATTCAAGTATTAAAATTTTAAAGGTTTTAAGAAAAAAAAAATTACAAAACTATTTCAGACATTGTCTCAGATCTTCAGAACTAATAGTTTTAATTAAAAATGCCAGGGTCTTTTGCAATAAATGCAAGTAGTTTCCCTCTCTGGTTAATAACTGAAATGGTTGTCTTGTGCTGGGTGACTTGCATGCTGTTAGGAAACACAACATTATAGCCACCTAATGATGAACATTTTAGCACTTGTGATGGGCAACTGCAAAATATGAGTGCAGAAGTCTTGTTTCATACATTGTTACTAAGAGCTGACATGAAAACAGAACTAGGCCCACTTTTGCAAGTATTACATGTGCAATGTGTGACTCACACTTGTGTTTGAAATTTATCAACCCTTCCCTCTTCTAAAAGCAGTACCTAGAATCCTATTCCTCATAAAGTGTCACTCAGTGTCACACAAATGCTATTTAATACATGCCAAATAATTTTTAAAAGAGTAAGTGTAAAGTAATATAATTTTAATTTCAGTCTACCCAGACTTGATGCGTTAACCCACAGTAAGAAATACCAGCCCTTTTTGAACACAACTGCATGAAGAAAAACAAAATACCAAAGAAAAAAAAAAAAAAAAATCTTTTGTCCCTATTGAAGCCAATGTCAGTTCTGCTAATAATTAAAACCAGCCAGAATGTTACACTCTATTTCAGGCAGGGCTATTGCTCTAGCTCTATTAGTGACTTGCAGGTGCTGTGTTACAAAAATGGAAGAGGAAAAAAGAACCATAGGCAGTTCAGTTTACATTAGAAACTCAGCTATCATTATACTGTAATTTATATGCCAAAAGAAAAACTTGACAGAAGTACTGAGAAAGGCACCATGTGGAAGTCTAGGTCCAGCAATGCTAGCAAGTCATTAAATCTTTAGCCAGAAGAAAACAGCAACAGCACTGCATGACCACGTCCACTCTCGCTAATGCAAGCAACCTGGCAAGTCTTGAAACTTCGTGTCCACAGCTTTTTTAAGTGCAGTGTTCATTGGACAAAGTACAGCACACAGAATGAACTTCCGAAAGACTGTCTGATCTCAGTAAGGCCAACTTTGAGATCTTTAAACTGGTACTCCAGTATTCAAAGGAAGATACCAAATTTTCTCTATTGTTTATTCACCTTTTGCCCTTATTTTACTGGCATTCTTCTGGAAAGATTATCTAGATTTCTAGATAGTATCAGCTCTCTTCAATTACGGTAACTGGTTTCAAATGAAAGAATGCTTGCATTAGGCAATATAAACAACCCATATAGCATGCAGCTTAATACTTTCTTAAGTATATAGAAAATAGGTCAAATATATCAACTACTACATTTTATTTCTATGGATAAGAAAATAGATTGTTTTTCTTGTTATAATGTTCACTATTTACCCTAAACAGTTTTCAGATTTTGAAGCAGGGATTTTGAACACCACTCCAGGACATAACATAACTAATGCATAGCTAAGAGCAAGTCAGCGTCCATCAGCATTGATATGTCCTAGCCAGTTGGAGTCAGAAGAAATAAATTCCATAATCCTCTATGCTCTATGACAATTTAGTGTCACTGTAGAATCCAGAAGCAGGCTCAATTACACCCTGAATTATTGAACTGTGGTGGCAAGTATTATTGTTGGAAATGTTTTCCTCTAGAAAGTATGTAATTAATATTTTAATCTGGTTCAACTTCAGCTATGCATTTTTGATCCGTAGGCTGATCTCATTTCCACACTGATGCACCTTGGGTAGCTTTCTGGTTACACATGCTGAAGGAAAAGAGCTCCAGAAGTGCATTGATCTGCAGAGCTAGTCAGATARTCAGTAATAGCTACTGGAGAGAATCTTACAATTATTAAAAAAGGTACTATACTGGCAAAATTTTAGATCAACCTTGCAAAATGGTCATCTTCTGTCTGCTAGTAACATCCAACCATTTCCATGAGCTCCAAAATTATCCTAATTCTTTCTCAAACCAGTACATGGATTTTCTGCATCTTTTACACCAAATCTATGAGGTAGTCAAACAGGAGAACGGAACACACACACACACAAAATCGCAGAAGAGGCAACATTATCATTGCAAATTCATCACAAGTTTTCCTAAGTCTGCTGTATGCCCAGAAAACACATCAGAAAGAAGTGGTACTATCCACTCCAGCTGTGAAGCTCCTCAGGGTAAATTCAGTTTAAGGACGGACTGCCTGGAAGATGTTCTACGTTATACTGTAGCGAGGTATCTGTTTTCATAGTGCAGATTTAATGTTGATATTATCAACAATCATTCTTATAGGCTCTCTCTTTTTATAGGCAGCCCATGGAAACTCAAGATAAGGTTGAATGGCTGCATAACAGTGGAAGGAGAGCAAAATGATGTCTTCATTACAGAAGCATTACTGAACCAACCACTTCTAGGCTGAAGGATGACACTATGAATCTTGGGAATGTATACTCTACAGATTTGGTGCTTTTAATAGAAATAGAGGTACAGGTAATAAAAAGAAAAATATTTAGGGTGGGATTTCTAATCCAGTGGTAGTCTAAGTCTGAGCTGCTCAGATCAGCATAATAGTCTCACAAATACAGAAAGAAATAGGCCACTAATTTGTACTTCGGAAAAATCCTACTCATAAAAGGTGTACCTGCCCTGCAAGACACAGATGAAACTGTAAGTCAGTGCACACATGCTTCAGAATGCTTCTGACTAGCAAGGTCAGGTACTAGTAGCGAGACAGCATTTGTGGCCAGTAGACGACAGCAAGTTTTCAGCCAGTTCCAAGCTGCTTCATGACTGACATCAGAACCTGAACCTGTTAGTTTAAAGGCTATGTTGAAACACATATCCAAAGTAAGATTGCAATCACTGTCTTTTAGCAATTTTTATGGAAAAATTATTCCAGCCTGTAAAGCTGTGCGAGCTATTAGACAATATATGTAACAGTTACACAAATAATTTCAAGCAAACTCAATATTTGTAGAAAATGAGTCCATCAGGTCCTAGCAACTTCTGACTTAATATTCTGCATTCTCTAAAGTAACCGGGTCAGATTTGTCAGCCTCAGTCTGAGCCACAATAGTGATGCTTAGGACAGCAAGGAAGTCAGTTGCTCCAAAGACTTTGTTGTAAGTAGGATTAAAACTACATCTCCTAATTACTACAATTGTGATTATGTCAAATCAATACATTTGCCAGTATTAAAAGAGTGCAGATTTGAAAATAACTATCATACTGTAAAACCCCTGTCCATCTCCATTGTGGGTGGGAAAGAAATTGAATAAAACACAAATTACAGAAACAAAACTATCGATAACAAGAAGAGATACAGTAAAAGTTTGTTATGTTTTATAAATAGTCAATATATCATCATACTGTTCTAAGCTTACACTATGACCTGTTATAAAGCTTGTAAAATACTTTGATTATTTCTTCACACCTGAATTTAAAATACATTTTTTATCTGGTTTACCTGACTTTTGAAAAAGAAAACCTATGCTTCAATAAGAACAGTCACAGACTAAGACACTTCAGTGGAAATGTAAACAGATTAAAGACTATGCTTTAGGAAGGTAGAGCACTGCAGCACCAGTCTATTTCAGACATGCACTTAGAACAGCAGAACTGCATGCATGAGTGTCTACATGCTGAAGATGTATATGCCTTTGTTATAGAAAATGCATACAATATGTGCTTTCAAAAGCTAACACATCAAATGCAGTATTGGCACAAAAGAAAGTTCAACTGCACATCAGAATATGTTTTACCACGTTTATTGAAAGAACGGCCAAAGCAACTAAGTCTGCTTTTCTTCTTTTCTTCCATTAAGTCAGCCAACGTAACCCCTTCGTGTTAAGTACATGTAATCCCAGCATTTACACAGTAGATGGCAGCAGTTGCAATGCAAAAAATAAAAATGTGTCCATATATGCAACACAAGCAATGTTAGGCAAAACAAATTGAAATTACCGGCAGCATAACTAATCAGAGCTAAATCCCTCACCTCTCACTGATTTTTGCATTTTGAGCCAAATTGGCAATGCTTTGAAGTCTACAATTCTAGTAGTTAAAAGGTATTTCATTATTCAACAGCATTGAATACGTGCCCACTATCAGCAACAGAGATGTACAAATACAGGGTGTTCATATATAAATGACTTGACTTAATGACTTCTCTGGTTAGAAATTTTAAAACGCTGGGGTTGCAGGAACCTAAACTACTTTTTTAAAGGATTATGTCAGAAGCTATTAATCACTGATTTAACTGCCTTTGAAATCTGTACCTTTTCCTGCCATAGAGAGGAGATCTTCTGTATCCTAAACCCAGAACTCTTCCACATCTTTGAAGAGCATTATGGTGAACTTCCATCACCATAAATCAGCAGTAATCTTGATCATCCAGAGGTTTAGGTATTCAAAGTAGAGACATAGCTGCCTAGACGCCTGCAAATGATTACTCTGCCTATTTTGGGACCCAGCCCTACCTTATGCTTCAAAGACAGTTCTAGAAACACATCAACAGTGTATTTGGACTAAATTTATTTCCTAAACTTACTACTCAAGATTATTAACCTGGTGATAACTAGATAAATTTCACCTGACTCTCAAACAGGTAGCTCATTATCATAACTATGCTCCTAACCCAAAAGCTTCCCATGGAGTAACTGGATAGATAGCTTGTGCTGTCTCTCATCATACCTCCCTATGCAATGTGATATGCAGCAGAGCATGTCTTGAATGCAAGGAGCTGGAGCAATTCAGCAACCCTTCCTCCTTTACACCCCGCGGCAGCTGATATTAAAAATGAAATTCCAAGCCACACATTTAAGCACATGTGCACAAACCCAGCGGAGTGCTAGGACATTGCCTGTTTGCTAGAAATTTCCACTCAAAATACATATGCATGCCTGAAATCAAATTCTTGGGATTTGTTTTAGAGTTCTTTTAATTACTTTCCTTCTCCTACTTTTACTCTGCAAGTCTCCTCCAACTCTTAACTTACCCTAAAATTATGTATAAGTTAACAGTATAGAGCCAAAAGCCCTCTCAAACTCAAATACTATGCAGACAAGTATTTTTGATTTATGAAAGACCCATATGACCTAGAAGCTGCTTAAGGAATGCTGGAGCAAATGGTTCTTTTGCAGCATATTAACAAACATCCAATTTGAACAGGATGCAAAAAGTTCCTAGGATTTCACCTGCAGACTTGCAAACCAAGTCCATCAGCACCACAGCTGACAGCATGGTTGTCCAAGCCTCTGTGCAAATTCGGCATCACCTACAATTCTGCATGGCAGTCCTGTACAAAGTGTATTTACTGCATAAAATGTGCAATCTTTTACTTCTCAGTCTTAGGATTTTATACTGGTACTCAAACCCACAGTTTATGTATTCCTTCCACACACATTAGGAGCAATAACCAAGTATAGTGAACTCTTCGGGTTTTTTTGCTCTGCTCTAGATAAAAATTCTGTTTGTGCTACAGATTTTCATATAGACATAAATTATTCCTTTCTGGGTGATTCTGGCATCAACATCAACCCACAAGTTGCTTTCCAGCCTCTCATAAAATCATCTTGCTTCCTTCCAGTCAGTAACACAGATTCATACCCTGCTTTTATTGCGAACTAAAGGACTAATAAAATTCTGAAACTCAAAAATATAAAGATTTTAAAAACTTAACTACATGCAATATAGAGATAAGTTTAAAAACAGATACCTCAATATCAAACCACAAAATTTTCACTATTTTACTACTTCTAAAAAGTACTATGGTTTAAAAGAATAGTTCATAATAAATTAGCAGCACTGGAAGAAAAAGAACAGTAATAATGTATTATTTCAACACAGAAAATAATATTCTGAGTTGCCTTTGACAAACCACTTGTAGATGCATTTTCTTATATATACTCAATGGTATCTAAATGAATAAATATCATGACTTTCCGGAGTATCACATGAATAATAAGGTGCTATTTAGCGTTAGTATGTATACTGGTATTTGGACTTCAAGCTTACATTTAGTATTAAATCATAAACCACATCCTGAATCCATGTTCTCATTTATGTACAGCACTAAAAGTTCTCATGAAAATTTTAACCGCTACTATGTAAACATGGCTAAGAGGCTAAAATAACCTCTACTAAATTAAGACATTAAAATACTGCTATTACTCGAAATTTCTGACATAGAGAAATCGATTATAACTTTTACAGTTGTTGCAGTACCATGAAACTAACTTGTTCCTTTACATTACGACTCAGGTCAGAAGCACTAGAGGGCCACTACAGCATAAATTAACTTTCCCATAATACAGTATACACTACTGTCAAATAAATACGTTGTGATAACTCTATTTCTTAGTGTCGAACAGAAATCCACAAGATTTCATTTATTTCACACTCAGTTACTACATCTAGTAAAAAAGATTTTATATAGTTTTCTTGAATATCAGAAAGAAAGATCCAGAATGTCATTTCCCTACTTCAAAACTCAAAAAAATCCTCACTATTAGCACAAGGTTATTTCTTGACTGTAGTTTTGGCCATATTTTTTAAGCTTTTTATATTATTATTATTTCTATTACATGCACCTACAGGCAAACACATATTCTTCTTGACTAAGGATTTACGATGATACTTAGTGGCACGTAGCTTGTATGCACTAACTTTTTACAGAACACAAATAAAGCAAAGTTTTTAAGTCTCAGTAGTGACTGAGTGCAGGCAATGATTTGTACATGGACAGCTCACAGCAGAATTTTGTTGTAAGATTCATAATTATCTTCCATGACTAACTATCAATATATTAATGGACATGATTACTCTGTTAACGAACACTTTTGCAAACTGGAAATCAGAAAGCGACTTCAGATAGGCTGCATTCACCCCAGTGTAACACCCTTAAAAGCAGTCAAACTGTCCCACACAGAAGTAGTACAGAGTAAAGAACACGTACGGTTCCGCTTGCCTTCTTCATCAACCTCTTCATCATTCTCAGGGTCAATGTCTTCTGCCTGTGTAATCCAGTCTAAATATCCCTTCAGATCTTCTTCAAGCTGCTGTTTTTCACGTAGTTTCTGAAAGTCCCCTCGGGCCTTGGCTTTTTCTCTTTCCTTGGAAAATTCTCTATCAAATTCAGATAAGGCAGAAAAAAATACCGATTGTCAAACTCCCAGGCATTTTGACCTAGGTCTTGACATTGCAGAATAACATACTGACACAGAAAATGAACTGAATAAACTACACCAAAGATTTGAGAGCTTCTTTGAAAACAAGACAGTGGTGCAAAGTAGTCATGGCAAACCCCTATCATATTACATCAAAACTTTCAGAGCTTTTATGATTTAATTGAAAATTAAGCAGTATTCTTGACTCCTCCCATATCAGAAGAGTCATCCCCTCCTTCCCCCCCATTTAGTTATGTGCTCTTCTATACAGATTTTAAAATCAGTTTTACCTAATGGCAACAAAGAGAAATTAACTTGCAGTAATGAAGTCATTTCAGACAGGTGAGTATTAGTTTCAGTGAAAAGGAAATTCTGACAGCCAGTTCTAAAACCCTTCCTCTTCCAGCCACTGTTTATTGGCCATGTCCAAACATACTTATTTCAAGTGCATGGTTCACAGAATTCCACTAATAAGCTCTCTCTTAATTACATCATGCACAGACACCTGTGCTGTTTGAGATCTGCATGTTTTGCCCTTTTCCTCTCTGTAACAGAACCTAGAAATCCTGTTCTCACAGATCAGAAATGCATCCTTTTATATAAATTGAATCCTCTGTCTCATTGCCCCAGTCTCAAGACAATGTATTTAACTGTCTGTCTAGTTTAGCTTCGTGATTTGGGTCAATCCCTGAATTATCATGGACTGATAATTAAAATAATTAAGTCATGCTCTTTGAGAAGGAGGTCCAACCTGAATTACCTCACGAATCTATGATTCCCTTACTGATATAGGACTCAAGACAATTGTCAAGTAAATTCTTGCACTGCGACATTTCATATGCTGACATTATTACTACATTTGCTGTGATACACAGCTCCAAACGCGTAACTCCCTTCACTAGAAGGATCAAACATTTTCCAATTTGTCTGAGTATCAATATGTATGATTAGGGGCAGGCAAGCAGCTTTTGAACTGTACTGTAACTATGTACTGATTCAGTATTTAAAATTAAGCTTGTTCTGACTAACCTGTTAATCTTACAATAGGGTTGAAATTAAACCTAAGAAATAGCTATAGTAATTTTATTTACTATGAATTTGCAAACCCTTTATTTCTTGTGAACTTTCACTTGAAAACATTCCCAAACTAATACACTCTCAAGGGGAAATTTATTAAAGCATGCAATAATATCCTTTTGCAAGTGGAAAAACATTAGGAAATTAGTGTAAGACTTGCAAAACATTTTAACAAGGTGAACACAATTATCAATATGATGTTGCCCTGCTAACAAAATACAGCAGAATAATAGAAAGTCTCATAATTTTTCAACATAGTATTTCAGTTCAGTGGCAGACATTACTTATTCAGTATTGCAAAGATATAATCTCTCCAGGTTTTTTTTATTTTTATTTTTTTATTTGCAGTCTTCAAACACATCTTCTAAACACTAAATTTCTGCTTCGACATTAGTAAATTTAAGAGTTAAGCTCTTTACATGCAACCATACAGATTTGGGGAGTTTTTTTGTTTGGTTGGTTTTTGTTTGTTTGGTTTTTTTTTTAATGTTATGTTGCAGAAGCTAAAAAGCTTTCTGTTGCAAAAGCTAAGAGGCAGGCACTACACCTTTTACAGTTGAGGATTTAATTCAACAAAAATTTGGTTTGGCATGTGTAGATCATCCTGTTCCATCTGATGGCACTGTAATGAAGCTGAAGAATGCCAGTGCTTGCTTTGCATTTGCCATCCTTCACCTAGCATCCAAGGACAAGGTCTTTCAAAAGGCCATCTCTTCAGAAAAATGCTCATGAAAGAGAGAGCTCAACAGATCTCTCTAAGGGATAACTGCTTTTAAAAAAAAAAAAAAAAAAAAAAAAAAAGATTTCATTGTTTTGGCAGAAGATGTCACAAGCCTATAAGAAATTGTTTGGTTTATGGAATGCTGGGTTTAAGCTTCTCTCGGAGAAGGTATCAAAGAGACCGACCTTTACATCTGATTGAGGCGACATACTCGTGACTCTCATTCCATAGGCAATATCTTTGAAAAAAGAGCTATCATAGCAGAGTATGAAATCAGAAGTAACAAGCCTTGCTAGCTTTTACTAAGTATTGATGTTTTGTTCAGTTAACTCCTTTGGGTGTGTTTCATTGGGGTGAAGAATATGTGATCTGTGTAGGTTAAGTAAAATGAAAGCTGCTGTTTTTAAATGATTTCTTTCACTTCACTCCATATAAAAACGAAACAGTTGGCAAGGCTGATACTTTCAACAGCACTTCACCCATGACTGAACTACCTTTTAACTTTGACTTTATATTAAAATAGCTGCACGCAGAGAATTAAACAGTTTTTTATATACACAGCTAACTATGACCTTTTCCTTTAACACAGCACAGAAGTCAGACATTGCCTTGTTAAATGCTGCTGCAATTTATCCGTAGGGGGAGATGCAATGGTGCTTAATTTCCATGATATTTAAAAGTTTTACTTTTATTTTTAAAATCTGACTGTTTGTAAGGAAGTATAACATCCGAGAAGACTGCATTTTCTTTAGGGGAGGGAGGAATCTGGCTCTATGGTATTTTTTTTCTATCAGTCACAATGAAGTGACATCCCTCAGACACACATATGTATGTATTCCTTTTACTGAAATACCATGAATAAGAAAGTGGAATTAAATGGAATTGGAATGTAATAGTTTCCTGTTAGCAGAACAAAAGCATTTTTTTTCTAAGAAACAAGAAGTTATTTGAAAAAGATGATGGGGGTGAGATGAGTGAGCTCTTTAAAGCTTCTGACAAAGACATTTAGACAACAAGATATTTGAATATTTAGACAAAGATATGTAGACATTGGCTGATCTCCTGGAAGGGGGAATAACACAGCTGCTTGTGCAGCATTTCATGGCTATGGAGAGCATAGGCTGGGTCCAGGGCAGAAAGAAAAAGCTTTTGGCTATGTAGGCAGCATAGGTATTGATGTGGTTAGACTAATGGCCTGAACTGGCCTCCCTGACTGTCATCATCCAGTACTCAGTCCAGAAGCCTATGAAGTTGACAGGCTTAGGAAGTGGCACATTAATTGTGGTAAGTGGACTTAAGCTCTGTAAATATTTGTTTTCACAAATGCCTGTGCTAAGAGCTAACTTCGAAATACATATTGCATTCCAGTTTGATAAAATGACCTGGATCTGGCATTTGAAAGTTTATATCGGGGGGGTGGGGGGTGTTCATTGACTAAACTGACAAAAATAGTATCCAAAGGGCTGTTGTGACTATGCTAGCATTCATAAGGGTCTCTCCACTAAAATGTGATTTAAATCAGTCTCCACCCAAGTTGCAAACTGAAAAATCCCGAGGAGCTACTCTGATTTGACAGCAGCATATGTGGAATGAAAATCAGGCCTATTGCCTGTAAAATTTCAGTTTAAAAATAAAAGGGATTTAAGTAGTTTTCATAAAGCATAGGACTCAATGAACATTTTTGTCCTAATTTCAACAACTAGAAAAAGCCAAGCTTACTGTTGTCTCACATTTTAAAGGATAATATGCTCCAAAATTAAGACTTTAGGCTAGCAGGGCTAGAAAGAGCTTTTTGCAAGTCTCTACTTCTGAAGAATCTTATAAAGCAGACCTGCATAACTTGTATAACAACACCTTGTATAATTACCTGTTTGCCTTCAAAAATATCTTTTCTTCAAAACAGTCTATTGCTACCTAGATGGAGGCAATTCAGCTTTTCATTTCACTGCAAATGCAAATAAATCAGACAACCCAGTCCTAGCCAGCCTGATTTTGATCTAGTTAAATATGACTAAAAATTGCAGCATATGACAATATCCTGTAAACTGAGTAAAGCTTCAAATTGCAGCCATAGTGTAAATAACTCAGTCAATTGCACCTGCAGCAGAAAGGAGACATCACTTGCAAAATAAAGCTTTTTATGGAGACTCACCTACATAATCTAACTTATTTTTAGTGATAACTAAGCTGCCATATAAAATGCAAGTTTTACTTCTATTGCTCAAAAATTCCTTGTCTCCTTGCAGAAAGATGATCTCACTTCTCTGTTTAGGCACACCACCATCATCATCAATGGTTGTTGAAGCAGAAGCACATAAAATACAGGTTTTGAGTTCATGCTTCGATAGTCTGGTGCAATCATTTTCATGCCAGGTTTTTCTTTCTTTAACAGAGTGAAATAACTCCTGCTGGTATGCATCAGCTGGGAATGGCTTGATGCAACAGGGTGGAGGCAGCAGCAGGGAGTAGCTACTGGGACTCAATTACAGCTCTCTGGTTCTCAGACCTTAATTTGAGGCAGGGTCATATTAACCAAAAATCCCAAGACAACAATTTGCTTAAATTTGAGTATCTGGTATACTCTCCCTTCTCTCTGTAAGGGATATAATGGACATAATAATAACTAAGGAGACATCTGTACTGGCCTCCTATCAGCTAAAAGTTCTTCCATGCTAAAAGCTAGACACCATTCATAAGGAGGCTTGTGCAGCAACCTGAGTGTTGCTCTACCTCCTGTGCATCACCAGGCATTGATGATAGGAAATAAACAGTTGCCTTCTATGTTTAAGCATAAAGCAGGACACTAATTCTTCATTGGCCATATTACTGCCCTTTTGTGTCACTGCAAACACAGTGAGAGAGAGAATTCATCTACTGCAGTATGCAACTTACTGCACACAGGGTCTGGTACGTGGAAAGTGTTATGCTAATGCTATATGTAGAACTGTCACCCAGACATCCTAGACTCTCGTTTATTCACAGAGAACAGTCACATAATAACAAAAATGTACTCACAGGAGTACAGTGTTGGCCACCAGACTCACAGAAGAGGTTTCACACAGTGGTAACCATACCAACCAACAAATTCGCAGAATCAAATCAGAGAACTCAAACTGCTTAAACTGTGCAGATAAGCATGGACAACAGGTCACAGCTGGGTGTAATGTGTGACAGATGTAGAGAGACATAAAAAAGGTTAAGTAACATCACATCTTTAATTACTGGAGATTTGTATACATCATTGTTATGCCTTCTTTTAGAAATAATAAAAACTCATAGGCTGAACACTGTAGAATTTTTTCTGCAGCAAAAAAAAAAATCTAGCAGGAATTTTCCTTGAGCAAGGAGTATTGGGTTCTTGATGGGGAAATGCAAACTGGTATTACCTACCCATAGTTATTTCTATATAGTTCATTAGCAATTGACAAAATGTATATTCAATGGCTCCAGCACAACCTCTCTGTAGCAGAGAGCTTGTACAGCATTATTGTGCCAGAGTGCACATGAACGCAATGGGACCATCTGTGGGAACAGCAAGACAGGGAACAACTTTATAGAGCAACAAAACTGAGATCTGATGTTTCAGACTGCAATTATATCTGCATATTAAGATGTGCTTATTCTGTCCTGAGTAGAGACCTGTTTGGCTCAGGATACTGGCTTTCTTAGAGGAAGAACTAGCAGTACTGACAGAGGGTAGGACCATACCCCAGAGTGTATTCACCCCACCATTGTGATGTGCACTGTCAACAAAGTTTTTGAAACTGATGTGGTTTGTTAACTACCAGGAGCTCATCAGCAAGCATCTCCCAGGACTAATCCCTAAGAAGCCTTAGTGTGGTAAGTTCAAACAGGACTGAAATAAAACCAGTTCCCTTCAAGCCCTTATTCAAGAGTACTGAACTACTCCCATTGACTTTAGTGTTCTCTGTTTAAAGCAGTTGGTTAGAGTTACTGCTGTATACAGCTGAAAGTATTTGCTGATTATTTATTGTTAGTATATTCGATTGATCAATCAAGGATAATATTTCCTTTTTTTTTTTTTATCTGTTTGTATTTGAGTTTTATTTTTACCAGCCACACAGCAATCAAAAGAACCTGCTTTAGCTCATAACCTGCTGAGATCTAGAGCTGAAGTCCCTCTCCTCTTTTTGAATGTTTCTTCTGTTTATCTGTGTGAGGGAGTTAAATTCTTTTCCGTAACAGTTGGGTTTTCTTCTACTAAGCCTTCCCTCTGCTGTGAAAAGGAACACTGTCAAACCCAGTTCATTTCCCTTTTGCTGAAAGACTATGGATGACAGTTCACTGCCATTTTCTATTTGGTGCATCATTATTCAAATGTCTTTTTCTATGATTTTTTCCATATATACTGTAGACAACAGTTCTTAGGTGTGTAAGCTTATCTGTGCCAACATATTTTATATGACATTAATTGACAGATATTGCCGTAAGATTAGCATGGATGAGTACATACCCTTAGCTTTCAGAATCATTATGTACATACATTGCAAATAATGTGGGAAAGAAATTCTCTTAGTAACCTGCAAGACTTGCATGTAGGAGGATGTATGTAAGGACATGTCAAAGCTTATGCTTTGGTGTCCTTTAGAGCAAGGCAACAAATTCAACTTACAGAGATTTATTAAAGTGTGTTTGAAAGGCCTTATTTGTTCCCATGGCTACCCAAAGAAATACCAATATCTTAAGCAGAAAATGCCATCAGTGGAAACCATCCCCTAATGATAAGGACTATCTTGAGGAACAGATTATCATACATCATTAAAAGCCATGCCTCTTGATAAATACGTTATGAAGTTTTATAATTTATTATTTTCTCTGTTCATAGTAAAACAGTTTAATGCACGCTGAATTACTGGCATATTTGTTTTAACTTTCAACATGCTTTTAAAGGTACTTTCAGGGTGGATGAGTATCTCTCAATTCCCTTACTTTTTTAAGGTTTATCTTTATTTGTTAACTTTCTAATAACCTTAACTTTGTAATTTCTAACTTAACTTTCTAATTTCAGCTCACTGTCTTTTGCACCAGTACTCATGCTATGTTCCGGTCTTTTATCCTCGAATATTTGGAGGAGGCCTGTCCTCAGCTCCCTATTTCTGTGCCTAGTATTTCATGACTTTGGAGAACACAGGTCCAGTTAATGCCTGATACACACACTGTGTGTAACCAAAGCTACATGTAAAAGCAGGCTCCTGAAGCACTCCACCACCCTTCACAGAGCTAGAATTGCTGGGCAGCTCCTCAGTGGCAATTTCTGTGCCATTCCATCAAGTGTGAAGTTGCACCAAAGATGCACTGCCTAATCCTTGCATCATAACCAGAGGAATTTTTACAAAGGAAAAAAAGGTGCCCTGGTATCTCTTACAGACTGAATCCACTCCCTGCTGCTGCCTCAAAAGACACAGCAATCAAAATAGAGTGTGACCATATCATGATCACCCTGTGATTTCTAGGAGCTAAAACAATTATTCGGAGCCACATACATCTTTAAATTTATAATGTGAATGAGCAAAATGCAGACCAGCCCAAGATAATGAAAATGCAATGGTATCTGAATACATCTATGGCAGCTTTCCAGAGCTGCAAGCATTTTGCTCTGTATTTCCAAATATTGAAAGAATTCAAAAATGCAGTCTTATTGTGAAAGATCAGCTGACAGTTCCAGGTGTCCGGCTAGATTCCTAAGAAATTCACTGTGCTGAAAGAAATTACCAACATGCACATGTTTTGAACCACACTTCCAAACACATTTCCAGATACATTTCCGGAGCTGGATCTAGAGCAAATTTTTTCTAATATGTTTAGGGAGGGGCTGTTTGTCAAGTCTGTTCTCAGGCCAGAGCTACAGCCTTCTTCAGAGCCCTCTGTTGAAGTTGGACCAAGAGCCATCACTAGAGCCCTTTCCTAGAGCCATATCTATAGTTGGCTCTAGAGCCATTTCTAAAGCACTTTCCAGAAATAGATCTTAGGCCAATTTTAGAGCCCTTTCCCAGAGTGGGACTAGAGCCATTTCTTGAGGTCTTTTCCAGAGCTGGATCTAGGTTCAATTGCCCAGCCATTTATTGGAGACTGATTTAGAGCATGTTCTGGAGCCCTTTCCCATAGCCCTTTCTAGAGCTCTTTGTAGAGGCCTTTACTAGAGTTGCTCTAGGGGTATTTCTCTCACAATCCATTTCTAGAACTGACTCTAGAGCCCATTGTATTTTGAAAAAGCTAAATTACCTCAAGTCTGTGAATTCTCTCCATCCTTGTTATTCAAGGGAATATTTAGAAAAAAAATCTCCAGAGTCAGCTTCCGTGCAGAAATTAAAATATTTACCACATGCAGATTCCACACACACCCTTTATTTCTATTAATTTATACATCTGCTATTAAAAATATGAACTCTATTTTTAAGAATGTCACCTTTAGCAGGCAAAACTGACACGGATCACCAGRAAATACTCACCTTCAGAAACGGCTAGATGTAAAAAAAAAAAACACCTCCCAAATCATCATTCTCATCCATTTGTACAGTATCTAAATACATCAAACATGCAGTGCACAAGAGGCATTACAGAAATACAAAGGGGCAGATGGTCACAGAGTAACAAAGGAGTGCAAAGAGAATGAATGAATATTTTAAAACCGCAAACAGATCAAAACAGCAGACATTTAAATGTACACAGCATAACTTGATATTACAGGAAGTAACACTTTCATACAGAAAATGTGTATTAGGCATTCAGATTCCACTTCCAAAATCTGTATGCAAAGCCATGCTTTTCAAGTAAGTTGGCCGTCAGCGGCCATTTGCATTCTTGAAGTTTGATTGGTTTAGTAAAATTTAACTTTCTTTGTAGATTTATCATAAAACAAGTTTCATGCTATGGTTTGAAGAGCATAAAACGTAAAAGCTAGTAACTCTGAAATAAAAAACAAAGAATGCATATTCAATGCCTGGTTCAGAATGAAAAATATTAGCTTTCTACTAAGGAATACAAACACGTCCATAGGATTTTCCTAGTACATCATTTTTACCCATAAAATTTAGACAGGTAGGTCTAAATAGAAAACATGTGAAAAATATTTATTATTTATATACAAATGGCATTTACTGATCAAAATAAATCAGTGTAACAGCATTCCATACTGGCCCTTGTCAGAGTTTCAAACAAGTATGCCAGGACATTTTCTTTACTTATGTACCAAACATTAGTTTGGTATGATAGGTATCTTTTAGGAATACTCTCTTTGCCTTTCTCCCTCCACTCTCAATGTCAATCATTGGTAATACTTATATATCACGTCTCAGTTCACTAGTATCATTTTCTTCAGCAYGGAAAACAAAAAACTGGAGTGTTAGGAAGGCTCTTTCACGTATTTAGGGCAAATGTGGATTCRAACAATTCATCAAGCACCCTGAGCACTCAAGTGACACTGCAGTTAGGTGACACTACGGCTGAAGATAAATTTAGGAATGAATGAATTTATGAATTTAAGGAGAGTTCACATCATACTTGACACTGCCACTTCTGTTTGCTGGAAATCGAAGGCAAGCCAGCAAGGGTTCTGAACAGCATTAGAGCTCTATGGATCATGCAATACCTAGAAATCAGTGGTGATTTCTTGTCTGCAGAATGGAACCCCAAGGACAAGGGGACACCTCTTCCCTTGTATTGTAACAGCAGCTAAAGAACAACTCCATATTCCAACAAATATCATATGTATCATAACGCTGCAAACCTTAAAAAAACCTTAAAAAGTATTTAAAATGTATTAAATCAAATGTAAAGCTTAGCTGTGAGGGTGTCTCTAAAATTCCAAGACTTCAGTAGAATAAATGAACATGTGCAACAAAATACCAAATCTGGCATTACTTTCCCCACAACTTATTTTTAAAAACATAAAAATCTGAAACCAATAACAATTCAAGTCATGCAAGGGAAAAGGGGAATATTTAGTTAACTGTTACCACAGGACACCTTCACACAACAGGAAGAAAACTAATTGCTGCTTATGACCTTCTTAAGGGCCAGGGAAAGGAACTGTGAAAGCCTAATCCTCTAATGACTTCAGTGGGAAGTCTAGTCACACAGCAACGTTAGGTAACAGTATTAAAGAAGAAATAAATTACACCGCAACTACCCTCATTTATCTGTCCTTCTCCTTCTTATTTTGTTTGTCCAGTGTGGCTGTGACATGAAAGCTAGGCCCTTAGTTTTGCAACAATTTACACATTTGTCCCTGAATAAAACAAAGCCGATACGACTGTATAAATCAGACTTTACAGGGTAGGTCTTGGAAGGAAGAGATTAAATCTAAAAATCAGTAATATGTTTTTAGTACTATCTCTTTGCTTTTAAACATCTCCTTTGTAAAGTGATTCTGACAGTAAGGTAAAACTATGCTTTCCCTGGTTTCCTGCGTGCAACAGTAATCTATCACAGATAAATGACTTATGATTTAAAAAAAACCACATTGTAAAACCACTCATCAGATAAAAACACTCTTGTAACATAGTTATCAAATCAGCAACTGGAAATTTTGTTTGATTGCCTGATTTTCAGGAATATAATAATGCATTATAATTCCTTTCAAATCTAATGTACAACATGGCAAAGCTGTGAATAGGGCTGCGCACACAATCAGCAGACTGATGACACCATCAGCTACGGTGTCAGGCTGCTTTCTATGCAAGAGAAATTCTTCTGTTGACTAACAAAGATGGCACAGCTTGCCTAAGATTGCCAGAACAATATCGTTTGTTGTATAACTAAAAGCTAATACATACAATTACAATAATTTTCTTTTAGTATTCAAATGCTAGCAGGATATTTTATTTGTTCATCAGAAAATATCTTTACCATAAACTGGAGTTTCCCAAGCTCAAGTGTGCTAGAATCCAGGAAATGGCAAAGGAAGTGGAGTTGTAACCTTAGTAAGGGAGCTTTGAAGAAAGAAAACCTTGCAAACTGTTGCCATAAACTACAGTTTTAAACCACATTATATAGCCACAGCTGACACCACTTCAGTTCTTGGCCGGAGTCCGGAGTACACAAACCAACAAAAAGCTGTGACAACCTCCCACTGACAAGTATATTAAATTGATACTTGATTATTGATAAATATATCAGCTTGCTGGTGCAGGTTGTCACAGCAGTACACAGCTCTATAATACAGGAAGCACTAAACACTTTGTGTCAAGGTAACCTAGTTATACTCTTTCTGTAAGACAGATCTTGAAACACCCATTAAAAACATTTTGCAATGTGACTGGTAAACACAAATAATACTTCAATTACTTTATGGATATTTGAACAAAAGCAAAAGTTGGGCTTTCAGAAAAGGACATTTGTCTATAACTATAGGGGAGAATATTTCTACAGGTGCACCACCCATCTCTCCGTGCAGAATAATGTTTCTCCCTGCTGGAATATTATAGAATAAGGAGATCAGTGCCTCATTTAATGAATACTTTTGGCAAGCATGGTGAACGTGATGTCAGACAAATACAGGCACTAGAATCACACAGTTCAGTCAAAAGAGCAAACACTGGTAGGATGACATAAGAATCTCAAGTGCATGCAAAAAAGCCATCACTGAGAAGCTTGAGTAAATGCAGAGGCCATCTTACAAGTAGCAGTAGCATACACAATGTTAACTCAACTGCTTACCCACTAAGTACACCAAGAACCAGGTTAAGTACGAAAAATGAGCCAAGGATGATAAGACTAACAAAATAGATCCATGGCCATTCACATCCTATTGCATCATTTACCTGTAAAATGTAAGGAAATAAGTTATGATTCAGTCATTCATTAAACAGCAGAGTCCTTTTTGCAGCTGCCAGATCACGTAGGTTTCAACACTGAAAGTTTATGGCTTATTCAGTTCTTTAAAAAAAAAAAAAACCCAAAAAAAAAAACAATGAACATTTGTTTAATTTCTTTACTTACCCAAATTATGTGGTAGATGTGATGCCTTAGAAGATGAATTAAAATAACATTTAAATAAGTGCAGGAGAATTATCAGTCCTTTTTATAATTTTGCCACAAGTATGGACATGAAGAATATATACTGGCATGTCTAAACTCTGATTTTGGTATTTGTACGTTATTTATATGATAGCTACAGAAAATTGTTTCTGTTCTAATTAGAGGAGGAAGAAATAGAGGTTTATTAAAACATGTCATCACAACTGAAGTCTCACCTGTATAAGATAACCTGTGTGTTCATGGCAACTGAATTCAGGACTCTGCCTTCATGATGAAAAAGGCGTATGCTTACCCGCTCAATACACCAAGAACAAGATTTAGTACGAAAAATGACCCAAAGATGACGAGACTGACAAAATACACCCATGGCAATTCAAATCCCATAGCATCATTCATCTGCAAGAAATAAGATGATCTTATAGAGTAGATCACTATAGTAATAGCAATGAAGATTTAGAGAAAAAGAGAATCTAATCATTCAGGTGAGATAGCGTTCTATGCATTCCTTCAGTATTCAAAGAAGAACAATACAAGAAAGAAGCCACTGGCCACATTCACTTTGCATTTCTAATACATACTCTAAAACAAAATACTGAGTGCCTAGCRTTCAGATCAAAAATACTATCAAACATAAATGGAGCACTGCAACAGTTCTGTTCTTCAACACCTAGAACATGAACTAAATTTCAGATCTCACYAATTAAAATGACGCTTACGAAGTATATTGAAATATTAGGATTTTTAGTTCATATATATCCTAGTTATATGAATGATCCTTTGAGAAAAGAAACAGTAATATGTATCTCAACAGTACAAGCAATATTATTTTTTTCTGTAACATGGAATTTCAATATTTTTCTCCTGAAATACTACAGTTGGATGCAGTCAGATGTTTTAAATTAATTCAAAAAGAAATAAATGAGGATGAATTTGTGTAAAAACATGAACACAATTTCAGGAAAATGAAAAACTGAAATCAAATTTTAGAAACATAGTGGAAACATGGAAATATTCCAGAAACAATTCTGAACAAAAATTGTATCAAGATCAAGGTTAAATGAAGTTTAAAAAAAAAATCAGTAACAACTTTTTAAAGTAAGATTGAAGTAACTGAGCTTTAAATACACTCTTTATAGACTCACACAAGCTTTTCTATAAAGACCTTTTCCACCGTCTATTCTTAGCGAGCTCATTATACCTATCAGAAGATGGACTTAAACATAACCATGGAAATCCAAAAAGGCCTATTCAGAAAACCACATATTTTAAAACACAGGGAAATCGTTTTTGCGAGTAGCATTCAGGTGCAAAAAGACATTTTGATAAGTTACAAAACTAATTCTGACTTGGAACTTCTTGGAAATGTCTCTTGTGGGAGAGGAATTATTCTGGCTTTTTTGTTTATACTGACAAGTTTGCATTAGATTATTCTTCAGATGCTTTTTAGCCATGAAACTTCAGCAGACAATAAAAATTGCATGAGCATTCGAGACTGGATATGGTATTGTAGAACAATCTCTGGGCAAACCTTTTTCCTCTTCTGTGAATGTTGTTGTGTTTGTTGTATTTGAAATTTGTGATTAGGCTTTGAGCTCTATTCATAGTGAAGTTTGACTCAGGTCCTTAACATCTGTTAGAATAGACATATTAAACATGGGAACAAAGATTTTTCAAACTGTACTTATTTTATTTTTTCCTCTGTTTTAAAAGTGTATCATAATCTCAGTTTCTGCAAGGTGGCCCTATGGATGGTTACATATAAGTACACGCATTAAGTCTTTGCAGGTTAAGGCCCATAGGCACTTGTCGTCAATGGTGATCTGTAATAATGCCACTTTATACTAACTAAAGTAAACAAACTACCTAAGTAACCAAAGAAGATTATTTTACACAACTTCTTCATGCATCCTTTAAAATAATCTCTCTATRTATCATCTTTTAAAACGCTTTAGTAATTGAACTGAGGTACTGACAAGTAACTTAAAATTACTTAGACTTGCTAGGAAAAAAAGAAAACTGCGAAATATATATTTGATTTGGATTTTTTCCTTTTAATTTCAATAAAACTATATTGTGGAGAAATTAAAATGGAGAAGGGTTACAGCCATTAAGAAAGGCTGGGATCATTACCTTCAATTTTAAAAGATCCCAACTTTCCATAGTCCAATTCTACAACAGCACATTCATATGGAAAATAAAGTCTTTCATAATGCTGCCATTATACTGGCCTACTTAGTCTGCTGTGCAATACTTTTAGCAATACTAAGCATGGCAGGTGCCTATGCTAAGGAGATCAATTGTGGGTTTGGGGTTGTTTTTTTTTTTTTATCATCCATGCCCATTCCCTCAGAGCAAGTCCCCTACAGTTGAGAAGTCTTAACAATGAAGAGGCTCAGGTATTTAGTAAAACACCCTATTGCAAAGACTGAATTTCTGCTTTGTCCCAGTGTATGTTGCTCTTTGCATCTTCTTTCAATTGTAGGCATCTGGTCTTAAGGTTTAGGAATAAAATTTACTCAATGGTTTTTTAAAATGCATATTCATAATTATTTTATTACTTTAGAATTGAGTTTGCCTCATAGAAATCATTCATATGATACAGGCAAAGTGTTTTTCTAACAATAGCTGATAAGAGCAAATGTTTTGATTAAATTTCAAATACATATAAATGCATTTTGCACCTAACTGAACTATACCATTAGCAAACAGTTGTTTGCAAGCCACCAGCGTTCAGAGTGAATGCATAAATTCATCTGCTGTGGATGCCAACATTTTCCTGCTATAAATCTTTTTGAAAAACCTGAAAGATTATATTCGCAATTTTACTTTGAGAAAAAAAGAGCTCTGGGCATCACTGCAATCCAACTTGATACACTCTTTTTGCTCACAAAGAGAACATATTCAAGAAGCCAGGCATTGTGCTAACTTAGTAACCCAGGAGGAACAAAGCTGAAATTTCCACACTCTGTCATAAAGGCTTTATTAGCATAGGCAACTATGATTTGCATTTCCTTCATTCACTTTATAGTGTGTAACATATGAAAAAAATTCCTTCTCATTTGTGCAGTTTGATTAAGCCCAATGTTTTAGGCTAATCTATCTAGGACTAATGACCTGTAATGTAAAAACTGGAAACTGCAGCTAACCAGTGCTAGAAGAAATGCTTTGGTTTGGGCAGATGCTGAACTAATTCAAAAGCATTCCTAACTCAGGAACCTTTAATCTAGTAGAACACCTTGGCACTAATTGAAGATTGAACCCCTAAAAGCAACAGCCTGAAATTGCATCTACTCAAGAATTTTACCATTTAATTCTAGAAACAATTAAACTCTACTCAAGTAACACATTGTAATTTCTATTCATGAAGTAATATTTCTGATTGCATTAATACCAGAGATGAAAGTATAAAAAGAAGTTCTTTCCTTTTGGAAAACTTCGCTGCTCATTTCATGCATGTCAAGTGGCATTTTCCATAACTTTCAATTAAAGAAAGATTAAAGGAGTCAATTTGCCTTCTGATTAAAAATTTAAGGCAGAGCTTGGTTAATACATGAGAACAGGAAAACCTCCATCCTCAGAAACAAGGTATTTTCAGTTGAAAGGATTAATGCTGACTCCTCACCCAAAGTGCAGAATAAGGAGTTATGAAGGCACAAATTCCAGATGCACTGGAAGTCACAACTAAGAAACATAAGCAACAAAAGCCCCTGAATTATGCTAAAGTAACACCAGGAAATCTAGGAGACATCACACCTCAAATCCTCAGCAAAAATTCTTGCAAGACTCCCACTCTCTGCGGCTCAAGGATGTACTATACTAAAGAAAGTGTCATATTTAATAGTTCTCAATGGACTTGTCCCATCTCTTCTTGATAAGCTTTTAGCATCCATAACACCTATTGCAAAGACACCCCCAAGTACCATCCTTCTTGCCCTTCTTTGTGCCTTTTTCCAGATCTAGTCTTACTGTTTGGATTTCAATTCTAATTAGTTTGTCCATCACGTCAACCAGAGGACAGATGAGATGATGGATGATATGAAGGACAAAGTATTTTTTGTATCACTTAATTCTGTTTCACCATAACGGTAGATGTGTACTACTCAGATAAGTGTTTAAAAACACTTATTCTCCAGAGATGCCACTTTTGGCTATGCTCTGGCATTTCCACTCCTTTCATACAGATGTTAAATTAGATTTGTATGTTTAAACAGCTTTGGAAAGAATTTTGAACTGAACTCTGAAGCTCTTCCTATCCCTTTCATGAGTGATGCAGTAACAGTTCAAAAGCCCCTGTAAAAGGGCCCATTTGTTGATGCTACCTGATCTGGCGACAAGTTACTCTATGCAAGTTAAATTGGTGGAGAATAATTAATTTTCATTGTATATTTGGCTCTTTATATTTACGTGTATATGTTTGTGAGTATATGTCTGCAAAGTCTTGAAGAATTATCTTGAGCTGATAGGACAAACTTGGTACAGTCTGAAACTGCCTCATCTGGCATTTGGAGTGAATTATCTTGTTAGCTGTGCTGTAGTTGGAGTCAACTATCATTACAATGCAGTGTAGATGATCAGAGACCAAGACTGAAGTGAAACAGGGAGAAAGCCAAATTTACAGCAGACATAACCACTAGTATTACACAGCAGCAGATGGCACACTCCAATCTAAAACATCAATTAGAAATCATTAAAATGTCTCATTTATCCCTATCTGTGGTAATCGTGAGTAAAATCCCCATATGCAATTGCATGCAGATCAAGGTCTTAGTTTTCTGTACACCTGGTACAGTTTTACTGAAAATTGTTGCAAGCTCTTTGTACGTATCAATTAATCTAAGCCCTAACTGGGGATAATGATAAAGCAATGCAGTGACACCTCTAATTCTGCATTTGTACTATTACAGATATAACACGCTGATGCATGAACCTATTTTGAATTATTTTCCACGAGGTTTCAAACTCGCTTAATTTCTTAAGTTTCTTAGTTTCCTTGGGTTTCAATTTTACCTTCCTCCTTTCATAACATTCCAATAGACACATAACTGGCAGGTTTATTTATTGTTACCTATAATCTACCTAATCATCTTAAAAATGGTTAAGACTGACAAACTCAGTCTCTTGGCAGGTGTAAAAATCCTTCAGAAATCAGTATTTTGTGAAATGGGACTAATCCTGCATTCTTCAAAGCATACAATGTAGGTTCACAAAACCTCAGATCACAGGCTATTTATTCTACTCATTTTAGAGCATACCAGACAGCTTTTCAAAGCCTTCTAGCTTCAAAGGTTGTGTCCTGGGATATTCTTGGCTGAAGTGGCGTTAACTTAAAGCTGACTTAAAACAGGYTGTGCTTGAAGCATAGCAGCCTCCAGGCTGGTTTGTAAAAGCATGTAATTTTATATTCAATCTTATCTGGGTTATGGAGTTAAAGCACAGATTTCCCTGGCATTCTCCTGGTTTGCCAGACTCAATTTTGTTTTACTGCCAACACAGAAACGAGCCGAGAGATACACTGGTGGGATGTGAACTCAGAGACGACTGCTTTGTTAAGCATTCAGCTCAGCATTAAGCTCAGCAACAACTGGAAAATCAGAATTCCATAGCTTGGGCATTAAGGTAGGCCTAAAGAGAAATATATCCCTTGGAGAAGTGAAAAATTGTTACAGTACCTACAGAGCCTTATAATTACTTAATCATCTCTAAAATTGGCCCCCATCTTCTGTAAGTAAACTGTGCTATAAAGTTGCATATAGGACACATATAAGTGACCCTCTCAAGTTAAACCTCAATTTGTAAGACACTATTTCAATTTTACTAATTTGCTTTGATGTATCTGAACAGACCTCAATTTCTACCTTCTGTTATTTTTATCCATTGTTAGCTAATGAAGTATATAATTTAGGTACTTACATAAAGCATTTATTCTTCAAAAGCTGATTGCTTATAATTTTTTTTTCTAATATTGATTAGAAATAAGTTTAGATKCAGATCTCAATTTTTTTTTTCATTCAGATACTTTAATGCTATTTTAGCTAATTACTGTTGGTGGCATTTCATTAATCAGCTTACTATGTTTAACAGGGAGGGAGGGGAAGGTGGGGGGGGATGTCAAATAATTGTTCCAAGAAAGGCCTAGATGTCAAATGTGACTGCTAAGAGCAGATGGACACTACCATAACAAAATGAAAACTACTGCCTCTACAAAATAGTAACCCGGAGAAGGTTTTCTGTTGGATTGTGGGAAGACTCTACCAGGTTTAACAAAATCTATATTCCAGGCATAAAAAATGGAAGCGTTTGATTCCTTCATTGGTTGCAGCATGTTAATTTAGGATTAACAATTTGTTAGTGCTTCTACCTATTTATCTATATTGCCCAAACTGATTTCACACAACAAATTTATAAAACCTATATACTGATTTGGTTTGTTAAATCTAAGGGCTCAAAAAACTATTGAAATGAATTAACTAATGTGATGAACAGTGTGTTTATTTTTAAATATTTAGCTACAATGTGTTAAAGGGAACAGAGCAATAGTATCCACTTTGATGATATGTACTAAATACTTTTTTTCTTTTCGTATCTGCTATGCCACCTATATATGTACCACACAACATTATATAATAATAGGATGTATTTAATATTTCCCACGTGCTGGATAAAAAAAAAAATGCAAGCATAATAGCATGTACTATTCAGATTGACGATGTAAAATTGTTACCTTAGTTTATGTAGAAACAATAAACAAAGCCCCAATACTCAAGATAGATCTGAATTTATCTATTAAACGGTTATCCTGCAACAGTCTGGGAACTAGGATGGTTTTTAAAGGATTGTTTGCTTCTTGCAGCAAAGTTTTTGGAAGAGACTCTAGCTATTCAACTAGTGGAGTTCTTAGCACTACCTAGAGTCTAGCCTACTTCTAATCCAGTTTCTACCCATTTTATTTAAACTTTCTGGGGAGAAACAGTATGTTCTTTTGAGTATTTGCAATGATCTATGACAAGAAATTAGTTCCATGCTTTGACTGCAGCACAGGTCAGCAGTCAGCTAAGACTGAAATACTAGATATCTTGTCAAAGTCAATCAAGTTCACTTCATGGGAAAGATATTTCCCTCTTGAGGTAGTTTAAAATCCTCCTCAGGTGGGGTCTTTGTGTTAAGATACTCATTTGAAAAAAATTGTATTATATGATCATCCCTTTTGATGCTAATTCAAACTTTTAATATGTATATTCCTTGGCTTGGTAGCTCTGTTTGCATGTCTGAATTCAATCACTCCCTTTTCTCTCTTTCTGAGGTTTCTAATTTATTGGCAATTTAAGTCTTGTCTCTTTGCAATCTAAAATTGTTTGATTCGGAGCTTTTTGTATCTAGAGAACATTAAAAAGTAATTAGTCCAAATCATTACCTAAAAGGTGGGGGGTTAAGCTAGATTTTAACATGAAATTGGATTCAAGTAATTAACACGCAAATTCAAAAAATCCTGCCTGCAATCCCTGGCTCTTAAGTGCAATTTATGCAGTATATTAATACTGTCATCCAAAATTTCTATCACACTTTCTCYAGCTGGATATCACGTGTTAAATTTCTGGCTATGTAGTCATCAAAGGCTGGGAGCACTGTGCATCCAGCACATCAATGCCTCTGGGGATGAGCTGCCTTGTTTCACTGAAGAGTCTCCCTTAGATGACCTGTGAGTGGTGTTGAGTGATGCTAAAAGAATAGCATTAAGCTATCCTTAGTACATAACAGACAAAGGCAGAAATAAATGTTTTCTAAGATTTTTCTAACATATTTCCTCACAATTTTTAACATTGTTTGCTGAGTATTTGCAACTGATTTACAAAGGGAAAAAAGCTGTCCAGCATTCTTTGACCTCTCCCAGACTGTAAGCTGAAATTCATTGCTGGCAAGTGTTGTTTGGATGCAATAACATGCCTTCCATTTCTGCAGCTGTAATGGGATTAATATGACTTAAATCACCCAAAGTAGTTGCTTCCCATTGGTTTATTAAATCATTCAATTCAAAGTTCTAGAGTATTATTGCTTATTTGACTGTTGGTCACATTTTTTGAAAGATATTTTTTAGAGATTCCTGCTCAGCACTCTGATGACAGTTTTGATAATACTTCAAAACATACTTTGCAACTTTTTGTTTATGGACTAATAATACATTTTGTGCCTGAGCCAAGGGGTTTTCTTGCGACATATATTTGCAAACTATTTGCTTGTGTTTAGGAAAAACATTTGGCTGCACATCAGCTGGTTTCAAGTACATTATATCCCCTTTAATACTTCTGAGTAGGCTAAAGTTCTTGAACTAGGAACTTCATGTCTAAAAAGCGACATGATTAGAAGATTGTCTGAGTTCCTGATCATCTGATTGACATTCTGAAAAATCAAAAGACTGCTCTGTTTTATTATTATAATTATTTTCTTTTCTATGCATAGGTTTATGTGGGAGTTACAATCATTTATTCAAGTTCTCATCCAGTTAGAAAACAAACACATAGTGATTTTCTACCTTTTAGTTTATGCACAATAAAGTAAGTCATCTTGTACTATTGGAAAGCTAGTGAGGAAGCCACAGCTCTTGTACTTGGTTATGGAAATACATTTAAAGAAATATTGATACAGTATTTTCTGTCTTGATATGTTACTTCCAGTAACATTAATGCAATGGCTGTGTAGACACTGGCATACTAGACATACGAAAAACTGCAGTGCAGCCTAAACAGACTGTGTTACAGAAATGATTGATTTTCTTCAGATGTTCTAAGATGCTTCAAGGAGTATATTGGGGCATATAAAGTTTAATTTCTAAAGCAAGAAACAGATTTCTAACTGCACACTTCTTTTTGTTATAAAAGCAGAGGAATTATGAATGAAGTATTTCTTTGATGATAACATATGTTACTATCAAACAGTAGTAAACGACACAGTTTTAAGAAGTTGACATATTAGTAAAGGGTATATTAAAAAAAAACTGACACCCCTTTCCTTAAGTCTTAAGCAAGTTTTAGATATAGTTTAGATTGCTTAGACATTTCAGGTAATGAATTTTGTATTTTAAACATGAATCCTTGAGAGAATATCTTGTTAACCTATCAGTAGGTGTATTAATAGGCAAAGCTATATAAGACATCAATGTACCATTATTCAGCAATTTCAGCTTGAGTGCTTCAATCTCAAAAATCTCCAGATCAATCTGAATAGTGCTAGCTAGGTGTCAGAGAATCATAGAATCATAGAATCATTAAGGTTGGAAAAGACCTCTAAGATCATCAAGTCCAACCGTCAACCCAACACCACCAAGCCCCACTAAACCGTGTCCCTAAGCGCCTCATCTACACCTCTTTTAAATACTTCCAGGGATGGTGACTCCACCACTTCCCTGGGCAGCCTGTTCCAATGTTTAACCGCTCTTTCAGTAAAGAAATTTTTCCTAATGTCCAATCTAAACCTCCCCTGGCGCAACTTGAGGCCATTTCCTCTCGTCCTATTACTAGTTACTTGGCAGAAGAGACCAACACCCACCTCGCTGCAACCTCCTTTCAGGTAGTTGTATAGAGCGATAAGGTCTCCCCTGAGCCTCCTCTTTTCCAGGCTAAACAGTCCCAGTTCCCTCAGCTGCTCCTCATAAGACTTGTTCTCCAGACCCTTCACCAGCCTCATTGCCCTTGCTCCATCATTGAATCAACTGTGCTGGCAACCCATCACATAAAGTAGTTTGTTTCACAGAGGCCCTGCCCATCTCTCATTCAAGTTACAGTAGTGTCAGTGTAGATTATTCAAGTGTAGTAACTCAAGATAACTTCACTATTGTGAAAACAAGAAGAATTAAATATGATMATTTTGGTACTCATGGGAAAATTGGGGGTTTTACTGGCAAGTACCACTGCTCATTATGTGTGTTCCTACGTATCAAGTGAAATAGCTAAAAATAAAAAGCAATTTACAAAACACATGTTTGCCATTAATAGACTATAAATCTCAATGTTTGAAAGACATGGGAAAAAATCTAGAGCCAGATATGCAAATGCAGACTCAGATTTTGTAATTCTTGAGTGCTTGCTAGCATAAACTGAAAATGAGGCAAAGAAAACTATGCTCTCAGCTTTAGAATGCGAGCCAGAGCATTAAAAACTTGGGCACACCGAGGCTGCCACTTTGCCAATAACAAGGACTGCACTGGGATCCAAAACTAATAGCATAAGCCTTCAGCTAGGGCTAGAGAGCAAACAGAAAGGACTGTGACTGGGAATAAACACAGTCCTGAAATAAATGGAGAAGATGTACAGATGTGCAGCCACAAACACATTCTACGGTTTGGGAACACATATGCAGCACTGGCTGGTGAAAACAAGGACACTACCCCTTAATCTCTCTAGTTAAGTCTAGCATTTGGCACTAAGGATTCACATTTTTTGTGCATGAAACATGTAATACATGCTATCCAGTGAGTTACACATAAGTTAGAGAGAGAAAAGTAGCCAGATGAAGACACTCTAAAAAATAATAGGACACATGGGATTCAGATGTAAACTTGTGAGCAGCGGGATGTCCATGTGAGTCACCAGGATCTGAAGGGTGCCTAGCAGTATCAGGATCAAGCCCTCAATCTATAATAGATATGCACAAGAGAAAAATCATTATTGATTTTTGGAGAATTTTTAAGCCGAGTTTACTGTTGTTAACCAGGTGACAATGAGCTGTGCTAGTGAGTGTTATTGGAAGCTGTCATTTTCAGCTGTCATTCTTGCTAACAGAACGCCACATACCATGATGCAAAAAATAGCACGTATTTCACCCACTCGGATTACACCTGCTAGCAAGATAAGCCTACGTAGTTAATTTTACTGTTCACACAGTGACCAAATGGAAATCAGAATTTTGTGCAGTTTCTAATATTTGTGGGTTTGGTTTTATTTGTTTATGTTTTGTATAAAATTCATTCAGTCTGTGTATCATCAACAGATTTCTAAGTAAAAAGCAACCCACAAAACCCATGCACCTCTAGCTAAAATGGTTCCCTTAGATTCTTTGGACATTTTTGTTACAATCTGGTATACCCCTAATGTTTTCACAATTTGCAGTTAAAACAAAATATTTTCTAAATTTTAGCTAGCAATAGCTAAATCTACCTCAGCTTAATCCAGGGGTAAAATTAAAACATATAAATTGTCATTTCTCTTGTCCTCTGCAAGTAATTTCAGCTTGACAATGGGCAATTTGTTGGTCTACAAAGAATCCAGATCTATAATTTAATTAGATAAATGTCAGTTAAGACAGATTCCAAAGCCACTTGAATATCTGACTTGGATTATATTTCACCAGGTCAATAAATATTTGCTTCTCTGTCTAATAATCCCAGTATCTTTTTTAATAAAATGAAAACTGACATCTGTGTACCTGTAAATATCTTCTACATCAGGAGCTCATTATAGAGAAATAAATAAAATAACTCATGTGTGCAGTTTTGAATTTTTTGAATTTTTAATTTTCTTATGCCTTGCATTTTGTCTGATCATGACAATATTCAGCATCCTATTTTAATGGTTTTATTTTTTGTACTATCAATGGAAACTCTACAAAGATTTCTTAAGATGCATCAGATCCATTAGCTCATTAATTCTTAGGGGGAAAAAAAAAAATGTTTCATACTGAGCCACTCAGCTTAAATTGTTTCTATATCTTTTGTAACAATCATATTCTAAATACAGTAACTCCCTGAAGTTTTTACATTAATTTTCTTTGAAAAAATTGGTGACAGTTGGAGGAACTATCAGGTATTGAAAAGTGGGCATACTTTTGCCTTCAAAGATGTTAAATGTGTATTTTTTTTCTAGAGAATCATGGCAAACCTTCCCTTTTCTTTCAGGAGGGATAAAAATAACTGCCATCATCACGAACACAAATCATATAAAGCACATACTAATTCTACATTCACACAGTCTCTTTGAGAAAATTAGGAAGAGTTGGAGAGCAAAACCCAAAGAGTTGATAAACCTACACTATGAGAAACAATACATTAGCCTACATGTAGCTATGCATTATTGTTAGACTCTTTAGTATTGAAGGTTTGCATGTTTATAGCCAATTTTGTATCTCTGATAATAGACAGTGGAAGCAGAGATTCATATTTTGCCAAATTTTTTTTGTCTTTCAATCTTAAAAGAATGCCAGTTTACCATATTAATTATCTTTAACAGTGACATTATCTTAAAAACATCTCCATATTCTATATTCTAGTATCACAAATTGTACCTGAGACTACACTCTGGTGTTACATTTTTTAGCAACAGCATATTTCACCTTGATTTGCAACAAATGACCACATAAAATTAAGTGTTCATACACTGGGTAATACTACATCCTTAATTGCATCCAACACTCCACAACAGATGCGTTCTTAGTAAATAGTCCCACTTGGCCAGGGAAACTTAAAGACGTTCAAAATGTGAGCTGCTGTGAGCAACATAACATGGAGTATAGTTCCAGTAAGATACATCTTGAGATAGGTCATCCATTTTTAACAGCTTGCTAATAGTGATCCTTACTAGTAATCAGTTTTCTTCTTTCATAAATATTTTCCAATATTTGAACTATTAGAATTATATTTGTTAATAAGGTCCTAATTGCTGCAAAGACTTACTGCTGAGTACGAAGTAGTACAGAATATTCTCATTGATTTTCAGCACCTATGGTAGGTAGGTTCTGTCACAGACTACTTGAATGACCTTGGACAAATCACTCACATCAGGTATTTAAGTGCTTAAAGATTCATAAAAGTATGTAATGTCCTTAGATTGGAACGGGGTTAGGCAGAGAAGTGTCTATAATATATTTAGGTGACCCTAGTCCTTTAAAAATCTGTGTGTTCTTTTTCCTCCATTCTCATTTGTAAAATCAGGACTAAATGTATCTTCAGTTTCCCAGTCTGCGTCCAGCTGTGTTTATGTTGTAAGACTGTGGAGGTTCCATACCTGATGCTAGAGTAGCATTTAAAGGTGGGGACTTGCACAGTTAGGTTTTTTAATACCTTTTGCTGCTTCTATGGAGACTATGTCAGGCTCACAGCTCTTGTGATTTGTTGTTTCTGAATGGTTAACAAACGGTTTGCAGTCCCCATGGCAAGCAATGASAGTTGAGAGCTCGCTTTGTTCTAATTTATGTTAATATTGTGTATACGTAAAAACTGTAGGCTTGCATGAAAAAATGCTAGTCCAAAGGACATAAATGTAATATTACATTTATCCAAATGGAACAGGCAAAAAACCCTCAAATAAGCAATGAATAAATTTGTTTCTAAAATGTCTTTTTAGCCTGAGGAGTCCAGTAAGATGCTGTGACTGGAAAAAGTATGCAGCTGAGCTTGTCTCCTCCAAAACTCACCAAGATTTCCTGCTGACGGTATTGTAAAACACAGCTTATTTCTCACTTGAACATTGTTTAAAAGTAAACAAAGCTCAGTGATTTATGAACTTACCCAGTATAACACATCAGTCCATCCTTCCATGGTTATACACTGGAACACAGTCAACATCGCAAATGCAAAATTATCGAAGTTGGTTATGCCTCCATTTGGCCCAACCCATCCACCCTTACATTCAGTGCCATTTATGACACATTGACGTCCATTCCCTGAGAATGCACAAGGTGCTGGATCTTCTTCAACTAGTATATCTGAAAAATGACAAAAAAATCAGAACTTTCAGTTCTCAAATTTTTGTGAGTTAACTCTTTGCATGAAGAAATATCAACCCTGTTGGAAGGTAAATCCAGATATCAACCTGAGAAATGCTGAGAAAGGCAACCTGTGGGAGCTTTGGAGCTTTTAGTGTCTCTCACATCTGGGCCTTACAGCCTTAAAATAGGCTCATCAAAACTGAATGTATAAAAGAGCTTGAGTAATTAAGCAGTGGAAAGAAGCATGTAATAATACAACATATCTTTTTAGAATCTCCCCATGCTAATTTCTCTTCATTGCTGTTTCTTCACTTCATGCCACTTCATACTAACGTATAGACCACCAAAGAACAGGTCTGGACTAATTCCTACATATAGTCTACTTCATTACTTAGCTGATAGAAATGTACCCTTAGCCATCCGATACTCCTTCATGATGTTTCACCCCTTCAAAATTCTCCCATAACAAACGTTTTCATTTCATCATTTCACCTGGATGGAGGAACACTGTTTTCTTTCATTACTCATTTCAGAACTGCACTTCTTACCACACTGACACAATCTTGAAGGAGAGACACTGCCAGATTGTGAACTCAGGAAAGTATATCTTCCCTGGAATAGGGCTACCTAGCTCTTCAGTAATCAGAGATTAGAAAAAACTATTGAGTTGTCCCTTGTAGATAGTCACCCTTACTAGTTTCACTACTGACATTTCAGTTACACATTTCAGAAATGAAAACCTATTCAGAGCATGTTCTAGTCTCTAACTAGTTTGCATTGTTGTTGTTGTTTTTTAAATTTAATGCACTCTTCCTAAAATTATGAACCACAGTGAAAACTGGAATTACAACAGTTTCAGTGCTTTGGCCCCTGTTCTATTTCAAACTGAAATCCCACAGACTTGAAAGAAAACAGAATTAATCCCTTATTTTAGTCAACAGTTTCATGACTTACCTGAATCAATAAGAAAACAAGATTTGTGCATTTTTCCAATAAAAAGTTCCAATCCTATAATAGCATAGATTATGATTACAAACAATACCAAAAGGGCAATATGGAGGAGGGGGACCATGGCTTTTATAATGGAGTTCAGGACAACTTGTAAACCTAAAAGAAAAAAAGAGGATACAAGATATGAACCAGACTTCTATTCCTTGCCTTACCAAATTTTCTGTAATTGTATATTTTGTAGAATTCAAATATTATCAAAATATTTTATATCATATAATGATAATCAAATAATATTTGATTTTTGAAATAAAAAATTATACAATTCTGTAATTGTAGAAATTAATGATACAGGCATGCAGAGTGAATCAGGTTTAAAAAAAAAATCTACTGCCCAGAGCCACAAAATGTTCCTGTAACATAAAATACTTCATAAGAATCTAAAACGTTGTGTCAAAGTCTAATTATTTCCTCTGTTAATAAAGGTTATGCCATGGAAGTCAATGCTTGAAATGTGTCACAAGAATTTATGGTTTTTTAGAAAGAAAGGGCACGTAGTCAGCGTGTGGCTGTAGGTCATTTTATATGACCTTTAAAAAGTTCTGTGCTACGACCACAACTTTGTGGCAAGTCCTGAGAAAATGTATGCTCAGCCAATTGCAGAACTGTATTTTATAGTTACCTGGGAAGACACATTTTACTCTGAACAAACATACTTTTTCATCATTTATTCCTCACATCACTTTCAGAACTAATTCTTTTTTCTTTTCTCCTTAATTAAATATTTAGTCAAATTTTGGTCTTACCAAAAGAAGTAAATACCAGACTAATGAAGCTGCCACAGTACCAACGAGAACAAAATATGGCTCATTTTTATTTTAATAGACTTCCTTTCTGACATTTTGTAAGACTGCTTCTTTCTTCACTGAAGTTCTTTTGCTAAATATATACCATCACTATCATTTCCATGTAACAGACTATGATATAATAAGCACAGTATTAGGATTCTTCTTTTGAATGTCTTGGAAAGAGCTGAATTGTAAGCCGTGAACCTCTTATTCAGCCCAAATAGCTTCAGTAATTAATAACGTATTAAAAGAAAACAGGAAAGATTATCAGAAAATTCAATTGCTTTCTTTAAATAATATTGTTTACTTTTTACGTTTCCTAATTTATCTGTTAGCTCTACTGAGATAAACAGAAGGCATTCATGTGCATTGGAGGGGGCAGGAAATATGAAACGTGTAATGTGCTTTGGCATACACTTACCAATATATAAACTATTTTAGGACCACCTACACTTTCAGATCTGCAGGGTTTTGGAATAAAAAAATCTGAATTTTTTTTTTCTGGTGTATTTGCATTTTAACATGTAATTTACTTTTATATAAAGCTTCTAAAAAGGAAGTGTATTCCCCTGTCTGCTTATTGAACTGTGTAAGAAGATCATACACTGAACGAATTCACAATCCTTTGTTCAACTTGAAATAGGGTACCATTCATCTCGAAACTCACTTTATATACATAACCAGACAACAAAAAATAACTTTATATTATCTCATTTCTGTTAGTGTCTGGAACAAGAAAGATAAATAATCAGATCAGTTACAGTATTCATTCAAATGGAATTAAATAGAAAAGAGCTTACTGGGCACTCCTGATACAAGCCGGAGAGGTCGCAATACACGAAAGGCTCTTAGGGCTTTGACATCAAAGCCACCAGGTTTGCCACCTGAGTGGCTGCCACCTTCTGTTTCTTTGGTTAATTGTTCCAATATTACACTAAATAATCTAGAAAATGAGATGAAGGGTAAGGTCATCACCATCCATTTACCATGCAATCAAAGGTATTACGAAATTACTTGAACTGTTCAGCTGTCAAAATGAGAGGTATATTCACACATTAAATCATGACAGGAAGAGTTATGAAGTGCAAGAGTTTCTAGTCCCTCCAGAGAGCGATGATCACACAGTATCCAATAAATTAGCATTGTGCTTGTATAGACAATCTGCTATTTTTAAATAAATGAAGCTACTTTGACACTTCTTTGTTCAAACATTTTAGCTGTAAGGTTTGGAGAATTAGTCTTCTCTTTAGAACATGAAATAGATAATCACAAGAAACCATCTGTTTTAATTTTGGTGGAATATATGAACTCCAGGTGACACTGCAGTTCAATGTTATAAATACAGTCAGCAAAAACTGAATGTATGAAAAATAATTAGAGTCCAACATTTAATAACACCAAAAAGATTTGTTTCTTACACATAATACCTTTGAGGATAAAAATATTCCCAGATGACTCATTTATTATATTGTATTTCTTCACTGCAGAAATGAGCTAGTCATTCATTAGAACAGTTTGGAAGACAAGAGTTGTATTTTTCTTTCCCACTTCTAGCAGCAATTCAAAGTGATGCAAGTGGTTGAAGAGCAAATTAATCTTAGGTTTATTTTAGTTTGGACCTGCATTTCAGATGCATGGTTTTCTAGACTGTGGCTAGACCATGCAAACCGTATTATCCTTTGCACAGAGTCTGTAGTTCAGAAGTTGCAAAACTGAACTTCTCCTGAAAGGATTATCAAGTCAATAGAGTTTTGTAATCCTGAAAAACGTTTCACACTTGTAAAGGACTCCTGAAACGTGCAGGTTTTTGGTTTTGTCAAGAAAAGTTTTCATAACTCTGATTCACAATTCTGTCATGCTGGATAGTTGCTAGAAATAATGTAATATTTAATAGGTTGCCCAAACTAGAATATTGAAGACTCTCTTCTCTTCCCCCAGTAAGCAACTGACCTGTATCAGTCAATACCCATCCCTATTCTGCTCCATTCTCCTCCAGAGTGAAACCCAGACACGAAGACTACAGATCTTAGAATGAACACCAGCAACCTACATACTGCTATAACCACAGAAATCCAGACATTTAATATTTCAGGTCCTGATTCAACCCTATAATTTAATAGAAGCATAATTCTAAGAAAATGAGCCATCTCAATGATTTCAGTGACTATTCCTGCTCTAAAAGTAGACATGATTAAACAGACTTCTGAATCAAGTCCTGAATTAAGAGAAGCTGTTTTCAGCCTGTCAGTCCATACATCATTCAGAAAATTAAAGGGCTACAGGCATAGGAAGGTGCCTATGAAAGCTTTCCCTACCAGGACCTTATTCTTTCACAAAAATCAATGGAAATTATGTGGCATAGCATGCAGGCAAGTAGTAGACTGCTCTGAAACTAATTCATACTCTCACTGGTTTCAGAGAGAAGTGAGAAAGACAGGAGAAAACATCACTTTCACAGCTATGTCTACAGCTCTGTCATTTTATGTCTACCCTATAAAGCCATTTAGGTATAAAACCATTGATCTCTTTTATTACTTTTAAAATTGACATTTATTTCCCCATAAAGTTTACCAAAGTTTAAATGCCAAATTTGATTTTGTGGAAAAAAGTCTGTACATGCTTCCCTTTTTCTAGAAGAGCTTTCTTTTAGTATAATTAAGATTTATGCATTTGGACTGCTACAGTTTCTGCTGAGAAAGCACATGAAGCAAATTTCATCTAATGCATCCAATATAGGATATCATGGCAGCTCTTTCAAAGCTATTAAAATACCTAATGAAATTTCACAATTAAACTAGTCAAATAAAATCAGATCCAGAAGTGATTCCATATCCACCTTGGGTTATATATGAAAATCAAATTTTCACTGGGCTTTTAAGGATTAATTAAATAAATGGACTCATGCTTGCTTACTTGCTTATGTGGATTGTATTCTTCTTAAAAGAAGAAAAAAAAATATTGCTTACAGAGTGCAAGAACAAAAATATTGCTCACAGTTTTGTCAGTGCCTGACATGTTAAGAAGGGTCCACCTTGTCTTCCAGGTAGACTGATGACAACCTACACAATAGTTCATATTCCAAAACTTTTGGTTTTGAGCTAGGATTTAAATCTTAGTGTGATATTTTAGGTATTTGATAAGATGTAATGCTTTTTACTTCATATTTTCCTTGGATTCAGTGTGAGCATTTGACCTAACTACATTTAGCCTCCAATAATGAGTGTTTTATGAGTTAATGGAAAATTTTTTAGTTATCATGTATTTAGGACACAGCCAAAGATAGAGGTCATGTTAATTAGACTGCTCCAGGGTTACTGTAACTCCGTGGTCACTTGACAAGAGGGAAGAGGTCTATTCAAGTGACTGCCTGGCAAGAGACTAGAGCTCTTATGCGTGAGTCTCCACACCTGCCCACCAAGCTTCCCCTTCAGGCACAGAGGCCAATCTGTTGAGAATGACCTGACCTGATGAAGGATCTATTTATATACAAATTTTAGTCCTGGACCAAAACTGCCTGAATGCCAAGCAACTGGCCCAAATACAATCTTCTCAGTAACATTTTCTATCTCAGAATCAAATAGTTATAAATTGGGTATTCATACATTCATAATACTTGCCCAAATTTAATAATGCTTTACCACAAATTCCTTTACTTTGTGTCTTTTTCTTTTCCCTTAATGTAATGACGTGAGTTAGGAGCAGCACACACTCTAATTTCTGGGTCTTCTCAATTACATGCAACATTTGATATAGTTTGAACTTAAAAATGAAATTAGAATTGCACACTGCATGCCAAAGTCGTCTTTGCAAGCCAGCCACAACATACAAAGTTATATGTGGATAATGTTCTCCATGTGCTATATCAATAAATGTTTTCAGTAAACAAAATTTACAGTACTGGAAATTCCCTTTTTTTTCAATACAATCTCCTCCATATTTAGGGAATTAGGGAATATATGCCTCAAGATTAATTCCCTAGATAGCCGAAGGTAGGATCTTCTAATGAACTAGCACAACCATTGACATGAAGTTGCTGACAAAAAAGCCAGATGCGTTATTTATCATAAGCAGGTGCATAATGTAAATGTGGGATGTTCCACTCTCCACTCTTCTGTAACCTGCATAAGGCCCAAGCAGTCCCTCCTCTGAGGAGCAGAACAAACTTTCCAGGGTTTCCTAGTACAGCAAGGCACACAGGGTAATAATAATAATAAAAAAAAAAGGGGGGGTGGGGGAGGGGCATTTTTAGCACACATTCTCCCCCAGGCAAGCCAAAATCATATATATGGGGCCTGATGTGCAGCACCCCGAAGGAAAGTACTTAAGTGTCCAATTTTCCTCAGATTTTGGGAAGGTCAAGGAATCACTCAGTTAACTCTGTCTCCCCTGACCACCCTCCTCCACTTCAAAACACACGGGTTCTCTCAGAGGTCTTTGTAGGATAGATGAACTCCACATAACCGCAGTATAGGGATAAATGAATAAATGACATAACAATGTATGGACCTAAACAGATCAACCTTTATCACATGGAAAGACATCAGGAGTTCACCTCGGAAAAAATCCGATGGAAAAGATTCTGCAAGAACAACAACCAAGGAAAATTTTTGGCAGAACTCAGAATTCCCTGGGAACTTTTACAATAAAGCTAATTGTACAACACAGCCTGCAGCCACAGATAGCGCTGAAAACTTTTAGGACTTTGTTTTGACTTTTTGACTCATATCAGTTCATTCTTTTACTCCAAAGGAATAGAAATCAAGCATAAGCCGTTACTCACAGCCAAACAGACCAGTGTCTACCTCACTGTAAAGAAAATTTTAAATCTTTGTATAACGAAGGATAAGTTACTTACCCTACTACTACTATTACAAAATCCAATAAATTCCATCCATTCCTAACATACGCATTGGGGTGTAATAATAATCCATATGCTATAATCTTCAAAAATGTTTCAACTGTAAAAATTATCAGGAAGGCATATTCTACTTTTTCCTGTAAAAGACAAAAAAAGCACAATAAAAGACAACATAATTTAACAGCTCTTTTACTAGTTAGAACTTGCAGTAAGTGGGTAAGTTGTATTGATCAGGACTAAAGAGATAAAATACTTCATGGCAGTTTATTTTACAGGTTTTAATTGCACAGCACTTAATGATAGCTATACTGACAAGGTTATAATTACATAATTGCRTGAGATTTTCCTGTTTTCACATTCTGTGAGAGAAAAAGGTTTTATTTCTGCAAACATGGAAGTATGCTGTACCTTTGCTTAAGCAAATAGTCCCATCCAGGTCAACAGGATTCTTTGCATTCATTAAAACCAGAAAATGCTGTAGAACACGGCCCTGGAAATATCCTTAAAAGGTATTAAGTGCTACACTTACTTTCACTATTCATTACGTCAGCCTTTATTTAATTAGGACCCACAGAGTTCTACCTAATAAGGGCGTTTGAGACAGTGTTATCCCATACTAAGGAGATTAAAAAAGTTATAAGCTATTAAGAGGGTCTTCATTTAATTTTACACTGTCTTGCAACTTTTTTATCTTGACGTGGAAGTTTACATTGACTTATTCTTCCTTCCACATCACCAGATTTTCTTTAAATCACCCTAATACACTTGAAGAAATTTTAAGTTAATACATCACCACCTTGTATCATTGAAGCTCCAACTTCAGATTAGTTTCAATGCTTTTTTTAAACATTATTAGTTTCTTCATTTTACCAAAATTCTTACTTTAAACAGAGTTATACACTGAATCTCTTTTCCTAGCTAACTGGATAATGTATTTTTTGTGATTTCTTCTTTCTATAGTAATAGCATATTTGATTTGGATAAATTGTAAAAGTCGCTGCTATCAAAACAGATCAGTTAACACATTTGTTCTTTTTACCTTCAGAAATCATCATTTCATCACTTCATATAATACTTTGTTTAGTTACACGTTGCTATGCAAATATTAGAGCCAAGAATAAAAGACACAAAGAGAATGGTTCATTTTTTAAACTTGTTCAGGAACCCATTATGTTGCTCACTTACCACACACAGCTTTAATTATATGGACTATAACTGCTCAGTAAGGATTACAATCTTCTACTATCATATACCCAAATATAGCACAGACATTACACACAAAACTATTTGCTATTTGTTACACAGCTTGGCACTTTCGCATACAACCAAATAAAAAACAACCCTTGACCGTATGCAGTTTAAACAAAGATCTTTACAGTCTCATGTGCAAAGTCTTTAATTTGGGAGGCTAGATTTCTTTTCCCCGTGAAAAGGCCATTTAGGGTTGATTATGTATAGGATGTGATATATCCATTTATAAATCTGACACTGGTGACTTAATAAATGTAGAGGCTTATCAATAAACTACATACTCCTCTCCAGGTCTTCATCTCCAACAAGCAGCACCCTGGGATCACTATGAGGGGTAAGGCTTTCTCCTAGTGCAAAGCAAGGATTCCTGGATCTCATTGTCTGCTCAGCTCAGTCCCATACTCCTGCTTTTTTCCTCCACTTTGAGTACACTTCATAAACACTGTAGAGCTTCACCCAAGGCAGCTTCTCCTCAGCCGCATTATATTTTGCATGAGATCTTCCAGCCCAGTGAAACTGATGGACATCCTCCTTCTCCTCACTCCCTTCTCCAGATGTTTTTCCTAATCCTTATTTCAAAGTTGTCCCTTCCACTTAATATATCACCAATAAACTGGAACAATTACTGGGCAACAAGAGTGAAGTGGCCTCACAGAAGTGTGAATGGTTTGTGCACCAACAGCCAGCTGATTTCTTTGGCTAGAGAGCACAACAGAGGTTGCAATAATATGAATTATCATCATTCCTGAGAAACATACTGCAAAAACGCTTAAGTTCAAGTAAATCCTACCATGTACACATTTCACAGTAACAGCTGTTTCTGTCTCCCTGCATGTAACTAAGTCTGCAGCTTGGATATAGAAAGATAAATAATGTAAGACAACACAAGGAAGACAAAAATATTATGGTTGGCATTTGCTACGGGCAAAATATATATCAAAATCATAGTAGTAAAAGAAAAGGTCAGACAAAAGAGATAGAAAGTTTCAAATATGCAAAATTTCAACAGTTTCTTTACATAAAGGGAACGTAGGACACAGGACTGGATGGGACCTTCTGGGCCAAGATGACATCTTGGGTCATCATGTCCAGTGTCCTGTTATTACAGGCAAATATGTAGTTTAATTCCACCCATCAACCTGCCAAAGATCCTAAGAAGCATCTTTGCCCTTCACTGCTCCCCTTCAAAGAATGTTCTAATGCTCCTCTGCTATTTGGGCTAGGCACCCGTCCTAGTCCCAGTGTAACTTGCTTAATGGTCACATACCCTTGCAGTTCATTTTAACGTGACAGTTTAAATCTAACAACTTTACCCTATCACTTAGCATCCATCTTTTAAAATAATATTGGTCTTGTTCCTGTTAATTTTATTTCCCTTTTACGAAAGCAGGACTGTTTCTTATTTCCTAAACAGTATTGCAAACATTTTATTCAAACAATTTGGGATGCAAGACAAGATCATTTTTTAAATCCAATGGTGGGCTTAAGGTCAGTGTGTGTCACTTAGCAGATGGACCATAAGAAACCTTGACAGCTAGACCAACAGGAGCCACACGAATCTCAGCAAGGAAAACTGTAAAGTTCTGCACCTCCGGTTAAATAATCCCACATCAATATGGGCTGAGGAAGGACCTRGAAGTCGCAGTGGGCACCAAGTTAAATATGCGCTCACTGTAGATCAGACAAATTCCATATTGGACTGTAGTAGAAACAGCATGGTAAGCAGATAGAGGGAAATTATTATCCACCTTTACTCAGTGCTGTGAGGCTGCAACACTACTACAGTTTTGGGTCTCAGTTCAAAAAGGGTGTTGAGAAAGTGCAGACTCTAGTGAAGGAAAGATCTTGTCTCCAGCAAGGAGGATCTCCTCTCCAAAGAGAAGGCTAAGTGAAGGTCTAACAGTAGACTACAACTACTTGAAGGGGGGTTAAAAAGACTATGAAGCCAAACACTAAGTAGCAGCACATGGTAAAATAAGGGGAAACAGCCACAAGCTGCAGGTTTGGAGGTTCACAGGATGTTAAGAAATCCTTTATCAGAAGTACAGAACAGGAACATGCAGCTTCAAAGCAGGAAGTTTTGAAGATGCAGCTAGGCAAAGGTACAGCTGACCTGATCTAGTGCTGGCTACAGTCCTCCTAGGAGCTGAAGGACTACATAACCTCCAGAGGTCCTTCCCAGTTAACAGTTCTGTAATTTCTATTATTCTGATATGATTCTGATAATTCTTACATGATCATACGGAAAAGTACAGATAGATTCAGGGCATGCACAACTACCTACACCCACTACACATTCAACATGTAAAAGCCCCTGCATTCTACATAACATTGAACACTGGGAAAGTTTTCCTTCCTTTCTGTGGAAGAATGGAACTGTTTCTTTCCATCTTTGTTCCCTGTTGTAAAGCATATGTATGCCTGGTTCCAGAATTTGCCCCTAGAAATGTATATTCATAATGGATACAGGATAGAATCACAGAGGATGCTGTTAACAGAGCCAATGGCACAAGTGAAAGATGCTTTGTAACAACAGCCACTGGGCAATCCAAGAGCCATGATTTCTTGAAAACCTTGAGAAAAGGAACACAGATATTTCTATATATCTACAACCAAAGAAGCCTATTATTTTCCAGTGTTTCATTTTTCCTCCCTTCCTCCTTTCCTTCCTTTCTTTTTCTTTCATGGTCTTGCACACTCACTTTTTTTTTTTTTTTTTTNTTTTTTTTTTTTTTTTTTTAAATCACAACTTGTGTCTTCCACAGCGGCCAGATGAATGATTTGGCCCAGTAGTTAGCAATATTAAAAGTACAGGCTGTGCTTTCTTTACAAACTGTTTTTTTTTTTGTTTTTTTTTTTTAATAAGTAGGCAGCCAGCAGATGTTCTAACACAAACTGCAAAGTTAACAACCTGGTCACCCTCAGGAAGATACTGGCAGTCCCTTCTCACGCTTCCATAACTTCTTACCAGTCACTATGGACATCAATTTTTGCCTCTGCAACAGAGAGAAATCTGTAGGCCATAAGTCACCTAGCATGTCCAGAGCTTAAGCAACCATTATTCAAGAATAAATAAAGTTTAACCTATCACACCATTTTCAGTATTATTGGAAGAGTTGCAAAGGTAGGGTTGCTATGTAAAAATAAATCTAAAGCAGCAAGAGATAATTTAAAAATACAGACTGAAGACTGCCGTTCTAACAGTTTGATGCACACATTTATCTGCTTTCTTTTCTCTATAGTGGAGAAAACTATCCCTGCACATCTTATTTTGTTTAAATTAGTTGAGATCTTTAAGAGAATACTTTATTTCATTAAAAATGGAAGTAGGAACACTAAGAAATAAGACAACCAAACAAAAAATAATGAAATACATAAGACTGACTGCCTGAAAAACAAAATCTGTATTAAAAGAAACTGAGAAGACAATTTTGGTTCTAAGAAATTGCACAGATTAAATTAGAAATTGTACATAATTTCAAATATCTATTATTGCATTTAGTTCTATATTGCATCACAAAAGTAGCAGAGAAAAAAAACCAACAGCTGTAAATTTAAAGAAGATATGAAGCACAAAAATATATCTGTGTTACTAAGGATCTAATCCTATGGCTGTATAGATTAACAGTAGTTTGTTCACTGATTTGATACCACACAGAGCTAGGTCATCTCTCTTTACAGGGGGCTGATTCCTGCAAGGCTGTCTAACACTTTTGTTAATGTTGCTCAAAATCTTCAAGTCTCAGCAATTTTTTTCTGAATATATGATGCAACAACAGGACTGATAAGATACATTGCTTTTCTGATAGAGACCAATGAGCTCCACTTTGATACTGATCATGGAGTACAAAACAAAGGCTACCCTTATCCACCGAGTTTCAGTGAAGTCATTAGAACTTCATTTTCTCAGCAAAAAAATGCATTTGCTTTCTTATTTTAAGTAAATCAGCTTAGCAGAAACCCTGTTGCTCAGGAAGAAATCTTTTTTTTTTCCCCCACCCTAGCCAGATGGTGTACATTAGTCATCATTTATTATCTTCATATTTTCAAAATCTCTGAAAGAAATATGCAAAGCTACTGTTACATGTTGTAATGTGATGCACCAAAACTCTGCATTTAACTTAAGATGTCTCACAAGACAATTGTTTCAAAATAAAAGGTCATTAATTTGCAAAACCTTAATCTATTATGCTATGTAATTAAGTCTTCTCATGTTAATTCCTCCTCCCTGGGCATCAGAGATTGGAATTATTTCTTCACTGGGGAAATACATTTTTGCACCCAGAGTAACATACATGTATCAGAGTAAAAACTGCTTAGCAGATAAAGTGACTCAATTTAAGAGAAGTAACCAAACTGATCAACTTTCTCCAGTTTAGACATACACAAAACCAAATACTTTGACATTCTTGATTTGGGGACTAATAATCAATTATGTGCTATTAAATAAGATGTGTGACTGATGCCTTGACAACATACAAAGCCATTTATCTTTCTGACAAACAGCCATTCTTTCAAATCCTGCCACTGGGAAAACATAGCATTTATAAGAAAGAAAAGTAACTGAGTTTTGAATTTTGAAATATAATAACTTAATTTTCACTTGATATACCTGTATTCCGCTGAAAACCATTTGTGAGCTGCACCACAATAATACTAAAAAAAGAAAAGGAAAGTAAACRTATTTATTCCCACATGTGGAAAATGTTATAGCAGTTTCCCAATATAGAACATGAAACAAACATGAAATCCATATACCTGGCAAAAAGAAAACAGCACTAAAGCTTTACTTTGTTTCTGCTTTTAAAGCTGATGAAATAATTTACTTCCTAGATTAGATATGGAAATTACTCTCCCTTTATTAGAAAAATTAGAATTATTTATCACTCAAGAATTTGTTGATAACTATTGGGTTAACTATGTCTTTAGATACATAATAGCAAACAAGGGAGGGAGAGTTTGAAAAACAATGTTTTAAGGATTTGTGGTTTGATCAATCCAATTAAAATTATGTTGCATCTTCCTGATCAGTCCTGATCCACCTGAGGGAATACAACTACTGCTCTCAACTACGTCAGATGTCTGCATTAGTGTTCTTAAAAGTGCAGCTTTGCTTTTTAACAGAGGAGCTCTGCAGCAACTTTAGAAAATATAATTACATACCCATAATTATAMTTCTTCAATACAGACATGCACCAATAGACATTGTTTCCATACTTCAAGTGCACATGACGTTCCATGTACACAAGACCATTTTATGTTTGACCAGCAATGTCCCCTGACCTTAAATTGCTCCCAGGACACCCTCATCCCCACATCACAGAGTACAAAGAGTTGGACAGACCTCAGAATTCCTTAAGACTAGGATTCCAGTGTGGAAAAGGAGACAGCTTGTGTACACATGGTATTTTAAAGAATCATTTAACTGCTTATATGGATTCCACTTTTGGTGACTAAATTATCCCTATGTTTTGAGTAGTAGCATTCCTCCTTAAACAGTAAGTGCTCAACAACTCTATAAAAAAGGCACCCCACCGAGATATATATGCTAAACAAAAATGTTTTATGAAGGTGTGGACAAAGATCTGAGTAGTTCTTTCCGAAATTCAGAAGGGATTAGTGGAAAAAGCACTGATGTGGCTAAGCCATTTTCATATATTAATTTATAATATCTCTTTATGCGTTCAGAAGCCTGTTTTGGGAAACTTTGAGAATACATTTCCTAACCCTTATGATACTATCCAGCGGTCAGAGTCCAAGCACATTCTTGAATTTACACTATCCAGCAGTCAGAGTCCAAGCACATTCTTGAATTTACAAAAGTAACTACTACAAAAAGTGTAAGAAATTTAGCTTTAGTTGTGAAAGTCTGCAATAATAAAACTGAAATGAATACATTGGCTCACATGTAAAATCCAGGGCAACTCTGGGCAGGAATATGGCATTAGGCCCAGAAATATCTCCAGTCTTCTCAGGCTCCTTATAGGACACCATCATACTACCGTAGACCCAGATGCTTTGGCAGTTAGCACTGGTACATCTGATAGCAAGGTTGATACTTAAAAGTCAATATCAAATGCAAACTCTATATTTAGGAGCAGAACTAAGTAGGTGCTACACACCATAAACAGTTTTACATAAAACTGAAGGGATTTCACATTACTAGTACCACTGCCAAGCAACAAATCTCACTCACGGAATTTTCACTGTTTCCAAAGAGGACACAAAATCTTTTCATCTCATTTGACCTGTGAATTCACAATCACTTGGTATAGCCCCAATTAACAACAGTTCTACCCTCTAGATCTCAAGCAGGCATTTATTCTTGCAAGAAAAGAATGTGCAATAGGACATCTCAAATACTGAGCACAACAAATGAACACAATGGATGTGCAAGCTATATGCTGAAGCATAATTAAGTGTAATTAAGATTAAGCATAATTAAGTTTCTTAAAGTCCCTTCTTTATCGAGGTAGTCTGAAGTAGCATTTGAATAACTTACATCACTGAAATAGTATCTCAACCTTCAAAGAGAGTTTTAGGTAGCAGTAATGCCTATACTTTCATCTGACAGATTCTGGCAGCCAGAGATAGATGAATAAGGAGATTGCGTTTAACACTTTGATTACTTTTTTTCATTATTTCCTGTAATCGCTTCCTCTAAATGCACTGTAGACCTGCATTTCATCTTTGAGTGTGATTGCTTCTCGTATTTTTAATCATGTATTTTCCACTTTACCTTGTAAATAACACAATAATGGAGATAGAGTTAAACACCTCAGTTCTATAAACAAGCACTTGTACAGACAGGAAAATGTTGCATCCAAATGACAAATTTTCATACCAATTACAGGCATCTGTGTGGATCTGTGCTGGTTTTGTTCATGTAAAAGCTCTATTTAGTACATATGTTACATACATATTTTCCATTCATAACATTAAATAGGAAAAATCCAAGTTCTTTGTCTAGTTTTTTTCCTATGCTATATTTAGGCAGAACTCTCTCTGCTCTCTGACAGGTAATACAGAGCTTTGCTGAATAACATCTAGGTGGAAACCACAGACATATCCACTCTGTATGTACATTATCAAACAGACTACTCACACTCCGTTACATACCCTTAGAGAGGCACAGACTATCTTTCTGTTTCATATTGTTCTGAAAGAACAAGGTAAATGGCATGGGTTTGGAAATTTGCTCATAAATTACTAAAACTGTAACAGATCCCCATAAATTTACCATCTACTGAAAAATTACCAAAGGGGCAATGAACCAATCACTTTGCATTGACTGTATACTTGCAAGGTGTGAAAGGCAAGTTGTAGAAATGTTAATAGGCAGTGACGCATGAGTTTCAATCCTAACTCCTATTGAAGATTGAGCACAGTATGCCAAAGAATGTGAATTGCACAACAGAACGCAGGCCAAGTAAGCAATAAAGAATATAACTGGAATAGAATTCAAATTACTTGGGTGTCTTTCTGCCATCCTCTAATTGATGATATTTAGGAACATAAGGTCAGCAAAATAAGGAAAGTAGAATATTTATGTATACTGTCACATTGTCACATAATTTTACCTTTCATAGTTGACTAGAGTCAGTGTCAAGTGATGAATTAAACCTGCATCTAGTCATAAAACAGCATTAAAGTAATGTTAAATATATTTTGTTACTTGCTAGCAGTTTTATTTATTTGTAAAAGAGCAGGTTTTGCCTAGAAACCGGAGGGTGAGAATGTTACTAGGTGTCAGATACTTTAGYGAACATCTCCAAATTCTTTGATAATTTTCGAATCCCTATAAATTCACCTCTGACCATGCAGAAACCCACGAGTAGAAAACAGACAGGAGCACTGACAGCAGTAAATCCTCTACTGATTTTTTTTTTTTTAATATATGTTGGAACTTGGAAAACTTTCAAATGTTACAAGACTAGTAACAAGCCCACTTCTTGCGTTCAACAAGTGTTTCTTAGATATGGACTTCCCAGAACATTCAAAGAGAAACTAAAAAACAAGGGCAAGGTGGGTAAAAAAAAAAAATCTCCAAAAGCCGAAATAAATTATTTTTCCTTAAAACAGAAAAATTAGAGACCAAAATCTCACTAATTAAATCAAAGTAAACTATAATGCATTTCAGCATTTCAATATGAAACATACAAGAAAAAAAAAATTCTGCTATAAAAATACTCCTATGTGAGCCTTCCCCATGTAAGCACATATGCATCTTCTTGCTAACTGTACTTAAATATATATTGATACTATAGATAAGTTTCTTTAAAAAACTGTCATAAAAACATAGTGTCCTGGTTTCGGCTGGGATAGAGTTAATTTTCTTCCTAGTAGCTGGTATAGTGCTGTGGTTTGGATTTAGTATGGGAATAATGTTGATAACACACTGATGTGTTAGTTGTTGCTAAGTAGTGCTCACACTAGGTCAAGGACTTTTCAGCTTCTCATGCTCAGCCAGGTGCACAAGAAGCTGGGAGGGGGCATAGCCAGGACAGCTGACCCAAACTGGCCAAAGGGATATTCCCTACTATATGATGTCATTCTCAGTATATAAACAGGGGGGAGTTGGCCGGGGGCAGCAATTGCTGCTCGGGGACAGGCTGGGCATCGGTSAGTGAGTGGTGAGCAACTGCATTGTACATCACTTGTTTTATATATTTTTTCATCACTATTATTATTTTCTTTTCCTTTGCTGTCCCATTAAACTGTCTTTAGCTCAACTCACAGGTTTTACTTTTTTTCCCAATTCTCTCCCCCATCGCACCAGGGGGAGGGGGAAGGGTGAGTGAGCAGCTGTGTGGTACCTGGTTGCCGACTGGGGTTAAACTACAACACATAGTCAACCTATTCACATGATACTGCAATAGCCTGGATTTAAGCCTATCCACTTTTTCCTATGTCCATTTTCTGATTGCTTCATAGTTTTCCAACCTGTTTATTTTGTTCTTTGACTAATACAGTTCTGAAATGTACGAAAGAGTGGTTCTCATATGTCAGTTAATGGTCACTTTGTGCTCAGCTTTTATGTAGGTGACCTTGCCAAAGCAAAAGTCTATCCCAACAGCCGGATTATTTTCCCAGAGATACTTCATGCAAGCTTTCTTCAAGTTGCTCTGAAGGAATATGGCATCCCAAATGAAAAGGAAGTGAGAAGACCAAAAAGGTAACATTTGTTGTGGGTTAACTATTCATTGACAGCTCTACAATGTACCAGTGCTGTGTTTTAAGAATGCCAATGACTTTCTGTAAAAAAAGATTAAAAAGAAGAGAACAGATTGGTTTTGTAGTTATGTTCTGCACTGATAGTGTCAGCTGGGAAACAGAACAATGACATATTCATTGAGTAGGTGTTTTTTGCCCCAGATTTGTTCATCTGATTGCAAATCTAATTTCCACCTTGATTACAAAAGAACTGGGTAAAACCAATAGGATAGTTTCATTACAGTACTTTACTCATTATTCTGTCAGATATATGACTACAGTAGCTCTTTGCCTTTGTCAGTTTAAAAACTACAGAATGATTTGTTAAAAACCTACCCAATGGGGACAGTCTGTTTTTCTAAATATCTTTTTCTAAATACCTTTAGCAGTATAGAAACTTTCATTATGTAAGGCTAAATAATTTAGTGTTAGTTTGGTTGGGGGGGGGAGGCGGGCGTTTTATTGGGTTGGTTGGTTGTTTTTTTTCTACTACTGTGGAGAAGGTTAAAGAAATCCCCATGAATAAGGCTTTCAAAAACTCAAACACACAAGCAAGATCTGTATCTACCATATGAAGGGGGGACATGGTTAGGTCTATTACTTTATTGTAATTTTTCTAATCATCCTTCTCAAGTTTTAAATGGTAGACCCCTAGACCAGTTGTCAACCAGGGAGCTATGTCCTACACCTGTGGTCTACTATTGCCTCCTGCAAGCCAGCAAGATCAAGAAAAGAACACTTACTTCAGATCCGCTGCTTTTGTAGAGCAATCAACTTCCATGACCAGGATTGGGTCTTCTGTAGCAGAACAGGCTACAGTACTAAAGTATTATAAAAAAATCAACAAGGGCTTTAAAAAGTACTAGAGCATGTGAATCCCTTATATTGGGATAACAATGTTAAGAAATTTGATCAGAGAAATATGTACTTAGTTTCTTGTTTAATATTTCCTAGCATCAGACCATCACTAGAATTTCATACAGAAGGTACTGAATGCAATACATGATGTGGATATGACACTTATATACTGAGGAGAAGGTATGTTTGGTAAATAACAAGTTCCACTGTGAAAGATCTAATGCCTTTCTGGTAATGACATGCTACATGCTCTATCATCTCTTTGGAATTTTTTTCTTCTAGAAAGAATTTCTTAACTACTTAGATACATATTAATTTACTTTATATTTGTTAGTAGGTAACATGCAGTACTGCACTATAAAAGATAACACTCAAGTAAGTCTAGGAAGACTGCATTACTTATGAGCAGACAACCTGCCAGAGCATTGGAAGTCATAAACTATAAAAATGTCAACAGCAATGATGTTAATGAAATAATTTTCAACTATAGGAGAGGGCAGGATAGAATACTCCTTGTAGACTTTTCAGAACAACAATGTGAAGAACAAAAAAATGCATTTATCCAAACTGACAGGAGAATGGTCTGCAATATCTATGGTCTGCTAAAGCACAACTTTATCCTTGATTGTCTCAGTTTGCTAAAGAAATTCTTCCTAATACTTTTCTTCTTCTGTGGTTGCTTTTGAACCAAATGGTTGAAGTGTCTATTTAATAAAAATTTTATTCTGCAATCACCAAAAAATCAAAGCTTTTCCACTGATAAAAGACTTTGTTATGAAATAATATCTTGTAGTAAACTCCAGATACACAAAATTTGATTTGGCTGTTGAAATTGGCATTTCCCTGCAGCAATAAAACGCAGGGAGATTCCCGTTTTGTGTGCCCAGTAAGTATTTGGATAACTATGAAAGGGAAGACCTCTGTAATTCTTTCAACTCAAACAGAAGGCTCAATGAACATGAGGACATTTTCATTACGCATCTGAGGGTCAGATGCTCTGGCTGTTCCATAACCAAGAAAATGCAGATCTGTAGAGAAAATACAGTTGCAAGGAGAAACATACTCTTCTGCCATGATAGCATTCAATGGAAGCCCTTTGCTCCCTAAAGTAAAAGGACAGTAGCCTGGACATACATTGCAAGCAGAGCACAAGGAGAATAAATATTAAGAGGTGGAATGGCTCCCTATAAATATAAAGGAGCTCCAAGAAAAATTAAAAAAATAGCACAGCTAAAACACCAATTTGTACCCAGTCCACAAACAAGATCAGTGATATACCTGTTCTGATTTCAGCTGTGCTCAGTCCACACTTCTGGAAATTCATTAAAAAATGAAAACATATTTAGCCTGGTTCTAGTAACAGCACCATCATAAAGCCTTACTCTTTTCTTCATTCTAACCATGATAGAAAAGTGTTCAACAAAAGTAATAATAAATGTACTGATTTTGAAAGAAATAAACACATGGAATACTACTGATAGTCATTGCTAAAGTATCAGGAAAACTTGCCACAATAAAAACAAAACTGAAATAACTGAATGAAGTTGGAAAAATATTTTTTGTTCACTTCCTGTGATCTACAGATCAAACCTTACTGATAAAAATCTTCAACTTCTGATAGAAAGGAAAATATGAGTCTGCCTGCCCTGAAGCCAAATTTCTCTCTTCTCTACAGATGAATCAGTTTTCCTTCTATCTTGCGGAATGTTACTAACATTAGTTAGTGCCCCTCCAGTGGCTGTTATAATTACAGCTCTGGATTCTGCAAACAACTATGCATAGTTTTTTTAATCACATAGCCAGCCATAATATTAAAGGCAGTAAGCAGTACTCAAAAATCTCAAACACTTCTAGGTGCATCCTTGTAATTTCGAAGTTACAACACAAACTAGTATTCTTCCTTTCATTCCTATACCATTTGGCAGCCCAGGAGATGTATTTAGCTTTTGATTTTCTTATTTCATTTTCCACTTCTCCACACAGAACACTATTTATCAGGAAGATTATTTTGTTATTCTTATTATTCCTATCTGAACTGCAACTAAGCCTGTTTTTCTTTATTCCCCTATCTGGGATATCAGTTTTGATTTCCAGAGAGCTCACTGTCCACAACAATATATTCATAAGTGCTCTGTCACTGTTTCAAGTTCACTTCCATTATCACTATAAGACAGTTTGAGTATACCAACACCTGCTTTTTCTCCACCTATAAAACTGCTCACCAGCTGATGTAAAATGTCACAGTCCCTGTGACTTTATCCCACGTATTCAGTGAGATAGACCCTAAAGCATATTTACAAATTGTGTTCTTGAAAGTAATTACATGGAACAAGAGCTGTTACTTCCCTTTTGGAAAAATTAGGCTTTTCCCCCTAGAGAACTGGAGTCTCTACTACTTCCAAGTAGGCAAGAAAAAACTATTATTTTGATCAGACACAAATCACTGAGAGACCAAGAGCCAAAAAAAAAAAAGTTTTCTCTCCTTTAGTTATATGCATAGAATTTCAAAAACACACATTTGCTAAAGATGTTCATGTGTGGTCAGCCCTATATTTTCCCAGCTTTCGTGTACTTCAATACTTGTGAAAATGAAACAGCAACCATTAGGAATTCCCCAAAAGCTAGGCTAATTTAATCTCATGTGCATTCTATGCAAATGTGTTCATGAATTCATTTAGACATTCTAATACTTTTATATATATACACAACAGAACTTGACAATTCTATTAAGAACCCTCAGCCTACCTGGCGCACATGGACAGTCTGTCCAGATTTTCCCATTTTGTTGAGGAGAGAGGAAGAGTTGTTAGGTGGCATGTAAAGTCAAAAAGTCAAATTCTATGTATTGCAACTAAAAAGTCAGGTACCATTAGTACATTTAAGTGAGGACTTAAATGCACGAACAGCAGAAAAGAAATCCAATGGAGTTAGTTGTGAAGCTTCTCTTTGGTTTGATGGCATGAAACACCATCATTTGTTAAAAATACATAAAGAAAATTACTGAATTAGTAGCACGCATCACCTCCAGAAGCAGGAGAAAACTCATTGTTCTCAACCTAAGGTGTTATCTGTTAACCCATCCCGCTCTGTCCATGCAGGTAGGCTATAAGGATTGGGCCACAAACTTCTTTTTTGATTTGACCTATACTAAACCTTTTATGTTATCTCTCTGGTATCAAATTTACTGCTTACAACAATGGAGATACTCAGATTAGCCCCTAAATCTTCTCTGCTGCACAAACAAAAAACCAAAGAAGAATCTTCATCACTTCTAGGGAATCTGATTGCCTAAGTGAGGGCATTTCAGAGCCAGAATAGCTGAACTGAAAATGCTATTAGACTCCCACTGTTTCAGTGATTTGAAGAAAGCTCTAAAAATTTTATGATTCTATTTTAAGTTTTAATAAGTATAACAACTAAAATACAAATCTTTGTACCTTAATGGTCTGGAAGTTGCTGACATATGGAAATAAGTTTATACTGCATATTGGTTTTTCAAATAGCTATTGAAACATTTACAAATATTTTCACAATCCACTACTACAATATCGAATGGCCAGTGAAAATATTGGAAAAACTGAGGTTTGAAAATTAGCCCTTAATATGGGATGAAGACTAAAAGGAATTTACCCTACACAGCCTTAATTCAGAATCACTTTGGAATAAGCAACGACCATTTTTTGTTCTCTTTTGCTAACTGGCAATTTTACATTGCAAGTTTTCTAGTGTGATTCCACACCACTAATCCCTTGAATTTGAAAAGAGGGTCTTCATCTCTGCAGAAAAAATGCCCAATACTCTGCAAAGTCCTCAAAGAGAAAAAAAAATGCTTTAATTAAAGCTATTTCTTTTGCTTAGTGCTATTTCTAACTTATGATTTGCCAAAGGCATTGCTTTACTCATGTTTCGATGCAATACTTAGCACAGCATGAAATAGATGGCATCTCCTCTGTAGCAAAAGTGAAAGGTTGACTTCTGCCCTGGGCATCTTTTATTTTCTATGAAAGCTTAGAGGTAGAAACTGAAGCATGATAATTGAACCTTGAAGGAAAAAGTAGTGACATTATAACAACTGCTTCTGTCAAGTGATAAATATCCTGTGTTGCGATATATTTAATTTGTAAGAATAAATTGATAGTGTTAATAAACATTAAAGGGAGTTACGCCATACCAAATGGGACATGCTGATAGCTAGTAAACCCCACTTATCATAGTTCCAAGTAAAGGTGCAGGTTACTATCTGATAAAAGAAATGGAAAATTCATCTTTTCTTTTTTTTTAGGGGGAAAAAAAAAAACCAAAAACAAAACAGTATTTACATTTATTATACATGGCATATTAAAAAGGTGGTTTTCATATTCTCCAGTGCCCAAGGCATAAACCTGAAAGTGCCAGTGGAAATAACAAATGATGTAATAGAAGTGTGTAAAACCTGAGGCAATAATATGTCGTAGTCAGAATCCAATGGTTTTGCTCAAGTGACATACACATTTGCACTCAAAAGTTTTGCCTTTTTTCCTTTGGTTAAAGCTATCAAAGCAGCAGTCTCCTAGTGAGGTGTGTCAGAACTAATGAAGCTGAATGTAGTTCACTGTAATTGAAAGTAATTCATGCTGTCACATTTACTGTAATGAGAGGTCACATCTCGAGGGCCATAAATGTTGTTCACATTAATCGTAACTGACACCTTCCTCCTCCTTCAGGGAAATTTAGCTATATTACATGGCTTAGTTCACATCCTTTTTAAGCATCTGAAATTCTTTATCTTTGGAGGTTTTTGTTGTTTGTTTTGGGTTTGGTTTTTTTTTTTCTTTTTTTAAAGAAAAATAGGCAAAAATACCAGCAACAAATTCTGCCTTGTACATTATAATAAAGTCATCTCACAGAAAACTACATAATAACAATTACAATTACACTGATCTCCAAAAATCCCACAGATTACTAAAAATTATGACCTAAAATCCACCTATTCTGGAAGCAGAAACAGTCCTTAAATTATATATACATATAGGCCATATTCAAAAGCAGTAATTAAGAATGCAACATACTACATAACGACCAACTGGACTGCATGCATTAATTTTTTACTAGTACTTAAATATATGATGATTTAGAAATCATAAGGTCACATAGTAAACAATGTATTTATTTGGAACGTTAAAATCTGTACTGACCATGCCAGGGAATGAACCTCTACTCTCAACACAATCATATATTTCAAACCTGATAGTTAAACTATGATACCATTTCCTTTTTAAATATTAACTAGTCATTTGGGGTTTTACAGCATATAAGACTAAACCTTTTTTTTCCCTATTTGACAGAGCTACACACTTGAAGAAAGCTCTTCAAAGCACTGAATACATGTGTACTCCATGTATAATTAATACAGTTTACAGAAAACAACGAGCTTTTAATCTGTATGCTTAGTTTATCCTGGAAATRTAGTTAAAAGATGAAAGATGCCAAAGAAGAAAAAGTGGCATGCAAAAACACACTGGAGAGAATATGATGTGCTTGTTGACCACAGAATAACCTTAATTTCTTAGTTTTATTTTTGTTGGGTTGACCAAGAATCTGGCTTTTCTCCTTGAAAAGTTAAGTACCTGAGCCACAATTAACAAGTGGCACCTTAGCTCAGATTTAAAAGCTTAGGGATTTTTCTAACAGATATTTATGGGAATGCAAAATATAAATTTTCACTTAATCACAGCAACAAATCATAATATTTATGATACAAAGGTTCACTGATGACTCTCAGAATTGAGTATTAAACCATTGAAGAAGACAAAAACAGGAACACAAAGACAGCTTCAATTCTACAATAGGTTAGAATAATTTGTTATTTTTTGAAAGGCAGATTTGACTTAAAAGTTACAGTTATTTAAAATGGAATATAGCCCTGCAAGAAAATCAGTTGTCTGATTCTCCTCTAGCATAAATCGGTAGTAACGCCACTGAAATCAGACAAATTAGGTGAGTATATGAATTTTAGAAGACTCCAGACTCACTATCTATCACAGAACAGAACTCTTCAAGCACAAATAGAAGTGATTCTTTCAAAGACCTATTTTTCTGTTGTCTGACAACGTCAGTTAGTTTTGGTGAGGCATCCAGCAATTGTGTAACTTGGTGTAGAGCTACCTAAAACATTCCTATGATCCCTGCAGCAAAAGTGTGCTGAAAGACCTAGTCCTACCCTTCAACAGAAAAGAAATATCAAAAACAAAAAATGCATTATTTCACTGAAATAAAAAGGCCATATTATGCTTATTCCTCTTATTTATGATTAACCTTAACTATTGTTACATTTCTAACAACATCGCTCAACACTTTTCAGAAATAAATCTAGGTTTTGCTTCAAAACAGGTATGCGCTTCACATTTTAATATTTCCACACTATTACATAATATTTGTCCTGTGCCAGTATCTACAATACTCTTGATGGTTCTTGTTGTACCAAACATACAATCAAGAAGAAAGAAAATATGACTTACATTTAAAATAGTTCTCCAACTTTAGTCTTACCTGCATTATAATTCCATCTGTTTCTTTCTCTGTATGAAACATTTTGGTGCTTCTGCCCAAGTACCTCATTTATTCCTAATTTCACAGGTTATCATTAATCTATACATTTCCAATATATTATCACTTAGAAAAGGAGCTAAAAAAATCATAGTGAAACTATATTCCAATAAATCATCATTACCATTAATCCCTCATCATTACAAAAAGTATATATAATTAAATACCTACAGGCCTTTCTAACTAAGGAAGTGACTTTTGCTTTACAAATACTATCTTTCTTGTTCTATAAAGAATAACCCAGAAAGTAAAAATACATTTAGATAATAAAACGTGCACTACTATTGAATCCTAAGAGACTATAGCTATTTGAAGCAGGTGAGTTACTTGCTTAGGACTCTCAATGTACTTCAATAACCCATCAATCACTAATTTCAAAGTTCTTGGTGAGAAGCAGCCGCAGCACCAATTAACTGTTCTGAATAAACTCTGGGTATTTTATGTTTTTGCAGATATTCTAAAGCTTATTTTTGTACAATAATTTCACAAAAAATATACAGTCTAGCACTTTATTAGGTTTGGGGGTAGATCAAGAGACATTTTATTAATATGTAAGTAAATTCAGATTTGCATCTTTTTCCTATTTTATTTCTTGATTCTTTGCTGCACTCTTTCCCAGCAGAGTTGACAGCATTTAGATAACATGTGAAGTTGGGGGGCCCAATCCTGCAAAAATGAATGTCCTGTTCACTCTTACTGGAAGTCTGTTCCCATATCTCACCCCTCTAGTGTTTAGAAAGCTCTTCTAATCTCTGATGTAACTTTACTCACAGCTAGTTGATACCCAATTGTTCTTCTGCCAACACTATCCTTTAGCTTAAGCAGCTTTTCTCTCTCCCCCTCATGTTCCCCCACTGAGATTCTCTCTCATTCTTCAATTTTCCTAGCTGAAAAATGTCATGCTGTTACAGTTCCCTCTTATGAAGTTTTCTTTACACAGTCATCCTATTATCCTTACTCTGCACCTATTTATTTGAATTGATCCAAAAAGAGGATGATTAATTTACCCTCTGTCAGAAAGCAATTTCCACAGTGTGACAAAGTATGCACATAAATCTGTTATGTTATTTAAAAATATGGATTTCTTACATGCCTCTGTTTCAGTGAATCTCTTTAAACTCCCTACCTTCAAAACCTTACTTTAGGGTCAAAATTGTCACCACTTGAACGCCACCAGAGAATCAACACTACTTTTTCCAATCACATTTGATCAAAATTTCTTACACGAGTTTTTAAGCGCCCCATTTCAGTAGGGCACCTCAACCATTTATCCTTTCTATATAAACATATAGAGCTTCGTAACATTTCACACTTGGGGAGTCCTTTCTGTGGGGATCCTTAAAACATACATGAATTTTCTTAGAAGAGGAAAGGATTATTCTGGTTTGTTTGCATAAAGTTGTCTTCTCCCATGTTATATAAGCCTTGACGATGCCTGCACTGTCATGTATTTATCATGTCTAGAGTTAAACAATATTCTCTTAAGTCAAAAAGAGCAGAACTGAATCCAGAATTTGGAATGTATCCAGTGATACTTTGTCATAGTAATGTTTTCTTTAGATGAAAGATGTTGGACAAATGCAAAGCCTTTTTATTATTGTTACAAAATATGGTTAGATTAGGTCTTCAGGCTATATACTTGTCATTCAGATTCTGTGACAGCAATAAGCAATGGGAAGAGCAGAAAGAAGTTAGCCAGGCAATCGGCCCTTGAGATTATTGAAAAATCCCACATTTCTATAAAAAAATAGTTCATATTAAAAGGAAGAATGATTTTTTTTACCTTTATTTGCAGTCTTCCAGAAGTATGATTATCAGGGACTATGCTATGTAGCTGTTTATTTTAATGTTTTCTATAGCATATACTGACACAGGTGATTTAAAATGCTGTCATTTGTTCTTTGTCTACCTCTTGAATGAGTGTACCCTTTCACATTAACTTGCTTTCCCAAAAGATAACAAAAACACTACAGACAGCACCATTCTGATACTATTTAGCCAAGTTGAAAGAAGGTAATTTGAAAGTTAGACTATAGATTATTGCAACTATTATCCCATCTAACAACCAAGAATACTGGAGTACTAACAACATTTTATGCCTCAGTTAGGTTTTGGATCATTACATAAGAAAGGGCAGTACAGATGTGTTATCAAATAAGATTAAATTACAGGGCATATTTTAATTTCTGAAGAATTATGTGGTGAGATGCCATCCATCCTCCCCTCTGGAAAATGCATAAAAGGTCTCAAGAAAAAGCCTAACTTAGTTCAGCTGCTGGGTGATCCAAGGTATTTTCCAGACCAAAACCCCCAGCCCCTGGCCATATAGAACACTGCTTCCTTGGAGGACCTGAGACACTACAAGTCAAATAAAGTCTGAAGTCAGGCAGCAAAATATTACTACAGTGATGGGACAATGAAATTCATTTGATATGCTGAAGATGGAAAACTGAAGACAGAAACTGATATCAAGCTTCTTTAACTCCCTAGTTTCCCTTTACCTCCAAGTTTCACCAAATTCCACAAAAATTCAGTGCAAAACGTGTTTGCAAGAAGGAAAGAAAAAATACACCATATGTGCTTATATTTATTGCATTGTCCTGCCTTTCTCACATTACTGAGTATGTTTGCTCTAAGCTAGAGAAAAATACTTTGCATTCACCTTGTGTGTCATTACTTTAGATTGTCTATCACAACAGATATTTTACTTCTAAACTACTGCTAAGCTTTGATCATATTTGTTCAATTCGTTTAACTGAGTCAAAAGTAATTAATACACATATATACTGTAAACTTGACTGCATCAAGGACAGATGCATGGAGATGTATTTATCTTATTAATAAATATATATTTTACCTATAGTGCTAATAGCAAAGTGGCCATAGCACAAATAGGTAGACTAGTGTCAACTGAATCTAGCTGAGTACTAATAGCCTTAAAGTTGTAGCAGCAAGACATCAGCACAGGTTAGTAACCTGCAGTCTGTAGAGTGAAGTCACTGACACTGCAGCTGCACTGATCTTCATGCCGAAGCTCGCTAGCTTTAAATCTACCCTATGTATTCTGTAATTAAACCTCTGACTGCAGTGTATACCAACTAGACATAGCAGTTTGATAGCACCATAAAACCTGGTATTGGCTGGCAAATAAAGTAGTCTGATAAGTTACAGCATTCTGGCTGTCTAGGGTCTCTATTCCAGCATTTAAGAATCATATGCAGAAATACACACTCTCCACCTACCACTAGCATATATGGCAGTGATGAAACCAGGCACTGCAAATTGAGACCAGGAATCTGGCCCAAAACCACTCTGCTGGAGTTTGGACAGCTAAAAGACTGCTATGTACAAATTCTACATGCATTTCATTTTCTTTAATATTTTAATGGTAGATTAGATAAATATACAGCCTGTGTATTACAGACTATGTATATACACAGACTATAGACTGTATATTGTAATATAGTCTGTATATATGTAATACACAAACTATTGGTACAGCAGAGAATGGAAAGCGTAACACTTTTCAGATGATGTAACTGGTAGTGACTCCTTGTAGTAGCATGTTCTGAGAAGTGGGGAGAAAGTGACGAGATTTCAAACCAACCCCCTCTATTTGTGCTTATTCCCAAATGCATCTAAAGGACAGTACAAGGGTAGAAAAGCATTCTCCTGCCCTTCAAAAATAAAGAAAGTAGGTCAGTATGGCCTGGTCCTGTTTCCTGCCATTTTTACGCTGGCCAACTATTGCAGACTGCAAGGGAGAAAATTAAAATATATATCCATCAGAAGCTTTTCCATATGTTTGCTATACCATTACATATAGAGCCAGAGGAAGCAAGCAGAGGTTAAGAAACTGAAAATGTAAATGCAAAGCTTTTATTTATATCTATCTAAATTATCCCTGCCCCAATCCTAATGTAGAGAATTTCTCCTTGCCACACCAATATAATGCAGATTAATGTTTTTTTAAAAAAATGAAATTGTAATTCCTTAATTTTTGCTTCCTCCTATACTGAATATCTTTGCTCTTTAAAAGCAAAAGGCAGAAATACAAGCCTTTTTTTCCCCCTCATGTGAGACGGCAGCTTCCATATGCTGTTAACGTTAAAACTACGTCACTGACACTATTTTCATAAAGATTTGCACAAAGTTTTGTTTTTCAGCAGGAAAATGAGATTAGGGCAAAAATTCTGAAAACCGTGTGTGTGTGTGTGTGTTCATCTTAGGATGAACACAAATACAGAAAGTTCATGTAAGGAAAGATTTAGCAGAGGACTAAAACCTTAAAACATAGCTGAAGAGTAGGTTATAACAGGATATAAATCCTTTCACCTTTCACTCATTTGTTTAAACTTAATTTAGGTGCATAGTTATTGAAACTGGACTCTTTGAATGTTCTTCTGTAGCCTACAGTATAATCAACTAGCATGCTCACGGTAAATCCTACCGTGTGTGTCCATGTAACAAATAGCTGGGCAATCTGTTTGGCAGAAACAGCGAAAAAGCTAATACCCTCTAACTTCACCATTGACTGAACTGTGGATTAAGTTATTTTCTAGTTAGTAAATATTACTAAAATTCAAATGTTATAATATACACTAAAAATTAGAGACTCTATTTAGCTGTGCAAAGATTCAGTTTGTCACAACTTGAGGTCAATATTCAGTACAGATAAAAGACTCAATTTACCTCTAATGTAAATGAAGGATCATACATACACTTACAGAAGCAAATAACTTTGTAAATCATAACAACTGTTTTTCTATTTTCTGTTCTTCTACCAAGCATGAAAACAGAAGAATTCAAGGAAAGAGCTGAATCCTGCTGGTATGCTGAGAGAAACCTGCCCTGAGTTACAGATTACATGGCAGGAACATTGTAATCCTTACATTGTGCCTACTTGAAAAAATGTCAGTATATCAATTTAATAAAGTTTAGGTCAAGTTCTTCAGAATCCATTCTAATATCTGTCTTCAATCACTTGCCCAGCCAGACCAAGTTCTAAGTAGATAACAGTAACTACAGTACTTGAGGCTCACAATGAAGCATCTGACAACTTTCAGGAAGACTGTCTGGACAGTATCTTTTTGTAGATAAAGAAGTTCAGTTTGCTTCAAGAAATAAATTCACTTTCCATAAAGAATGCAGATGGTTAGATACCAATATGATGAATGCTGTACAAGCCTTAGATGAAAGATGTAAGCAAGCAGTTATTCTATTCATCAGTTATGGAAGAAATTCAATCCTTTTAGCATTTAAAGTTAATTTGCAAGAGAATATTTATTAATACGGCATCACACACCTACATATGACAAATATTTTACGGTGCTAGTATGTTTGTATGCTACCTTACCTCAATTTACCAGAAAAAGTGCATTAAAAATAATCAATCATGAAACTACGCCAACATTTAAAAATGTAGTTTAAGACTTTCCATCCCTGAACTGTACAACATATACTGAGACTACGTCCTTAACTTTCTATAAAATGGATGTCATTACATTCATTCTAAATTCACACAATACCAAAAAAGAAATCTGTTAAACTGGTATCCTTTTCCCTCCACATTTTCATAACTACCTTCCAAGCATTACAAGTTTCTAAACACTGAATACTCCACAGCTAACTTGTATAGTTGTTACAATACTTTGAATCCCTTGACAACTGCACATAATATTTGTACTTCTTCCGGTAACAGAAGCAACCATGATAATGTACTTCTAATCAAACTGCCAACACCAAAATCAGTTCCAAATGGAAACTCATTAGCCTACAAGACTTAAAGACACAGAGGAGAAAACAGGATTCAGAAATATCATTTAAAGTACTCTGTCTCAAGTTATTTTTACTGTAGTGTTGGGGAATATTTTTGCAATCATTTCACATATTCATTCAAATTTCAGAAATTCACAGCTGGAAGGTCTGAGCCCACAAGTCCCAGTGGTTTGCTAAAAACTTTTCAGCCTTTCAGTACTTAAAGGGGGCTTATAAGAAAGATGGGGACAAACTTTTTAGCAGRGCCTGTTGCGCCAGGACAAGGGGGAATGGCTTTAAACTAAAAGAGGGTAGATTTAGACTAGATGTAAGGAAGAAATTTTTTACGCTGAGGGTGGTGAAACACTGGAACAGGTTGACCAGAGAGGCGGTAGATGCCCCATCCCTGGAAACATTCAAGGTCAGGTTGGACGGGGCTCTGAGCAACCTGATCTAGTTGAAGATGTCCCTGCCCACGGCAGGGGGGTTGGACTGGATGACCTTTAAAAGGTCCCTTCCAATCCAAACTATTCTATGATTCTATGAAAATGTGTTCTTCCCTTGAAATTCTGCTTAGATAATTCAAAACTGAGACAAGTCTGGAGGCTGAGGCTGTAAATTCACAGTATATCCATGCCAGTTCACCCACTAGTAAAAATTTTGATCCACATCAGACACGGCCCATGATCGTGTATCTCCAATTATTCACGGCATGTAATATGGAGCTTATAGATGTTTTTGACAGCTATAGTAGGTCAGATGATCCCTAAACCAGAAAAAGACCTAGTAGGCCAAAGAGACAATACCTGTACTGCATAAAGTGTTCATGAAGAGTTTATCTACTGAAAAAATATTTAGCAAACTTGAAACAGCTACATGAATTTACATGAATTCAGAATGCTACAATGTGCATATGCCATTTCTGGTTTAGTACTTTCAGCCTCTAAACCAAGATGTATTTTCCTGGACTTTGACTTAAAGGCTAGGTTTTCCACAGTTCCTCATTTTACATTAGTTCTACGTACAATGAAATACCTACGGTTTTAGGTCCAGCCTGCTACAGGATAAGAAATGCAGGGAAGGACGCTGACAAGCCTTTTTTCCCCAGCAGCGGTACTGGATTAAGCCGAGCATTTTCCCCTCTTTCCATCTTGTCACTCTTTCTCACAAAGGCAACACCATTTCAACTACCTGAGAACAACTACTGGACATATGTTGATCCAGTTAATTAAAAAAAGTTTATTAAAAATTGTGGGGAGGGGCCATTTTAACACAAATTCGTTCATTGATCTGTCTMACAACACAGCTGTACATGGAGTTACACCAGCACAATCGAAGCAGCAGAAACATGCACTGGAGGATGAAGGCAATGCTCAAGCAACCAGTGAAACTGAAAACTGTTCATCAAGCTAAAATCTTAGATGTTCAATCTTTGGGAAAAAAAAAAAAATGGCAGTTTTCAGAAGATAAAGAGTCCATATGGAAAAAAAATGACACAGGAAACCATAACTGAAGACACATCATCTAGCAGGGGAATTGTTGAAGAAGTATCAAGGGCTGGATCCTTTAAGTAACTTCAGCACAAGGAGAAAAGAAGAAAGCAAGCTAGCTTGATACCAGATTTCATCTTCCAAGAATTTGAAGATGGGACCACAGAAGGTACCAATAACAGCAACAGAGCTATAAAGCCAAGCAGAAATCATTGCTATCTGATCTCCCATATGACAAAAGCCTAGATTGGTTTTGCCTCTGGCCAGCCTGAAACAATGACTGCTACAGCAACACAGGAAAATGTGTCTTTAATCAGACTTGACTTTATAGCCACAAAACAAGAGAGTGATTCAGCTCAATTAATAAAAGCTTCTCCCTTCCTTCAGGCCAAAAAGCAGTGCCCTTCAATCAACCTAGAGGAAAGAAATTAATCTATGAATAAAGYAGTGTCCTTTAATAAGTTTAGTAACTCCATTTTGCCCTCAAAACATACCTCTGACCTTCTCTGCTCTTTCTTGGCTGAGACCCTATGTAAACTTGTCAGAAGAAAACCACAACACATGAAACTGTGTTTAAGTATTAGGAGTGAACACTCAAGCCTTGTGTCATTCACTAGAGAGCTGGGTCAAAAGCTCTGGCAGGTCCCTAAACAAACCTTGTGTACAATTCCAAAAACATAAATTTGCTTCTGCCCTCTTGGAGCAGCACGCCAGTCAAAGAACATCCCATCCGGATTTTCAAAATGGTCAGATGCACRTGGGGCATCTACTATAACCACTGTCAAACCATTGTAGCGTTATTTATACCACTTGTTCAAAATTTTCAGCTTACATCTCAGAATTTGTATAGCTTCAGCTTCCAGCATTAAGACATTTAGGATCACTGTATCTGAGATGTTTAGGATTTGGATGGAAAAAATGTAGTAATACAGTCCAAGTGTTTCATGGCCTATCCAGAACTCTTTCAGTCCTACTATATGTAGGCATTGACATATCTTGATAAAATGTCCTTAGGTACTCTAAATCAGATTACTCTGAAAATGAATAACAATACACAATAACCTATCTAAAAAACATGGAATGAATTACAAGTACAAGATAAGCAAAGCATTGCATGTTAAAATGAGGGGTGATGCAATTAAGGTTAAAGAGAATACAAATATCTCTAGCTAGACTAGCAAGAAAAAAAATCTGATTAGCAAAACAAAATTTAAAGAACAAACACAGTTAACAGTAGTCACAACTAAGTCAGCCTACACAAAACTAAGTTCAGAAAAACTGAGCGAGTCTACCATAATTTCACAGACAGTAATTTGCACTAGGCAAAGTCATGCGATCTAATGCATAATGGCAACAACTCGATTAGCACCAATTGCATAGCAATGAAATGCAGGAGTATTTAATGGAAGAAAGAGACACGAAAATTTCTTTCACAGATTATTATTTTCTTTGGGACTGCAGAGATTAACCCAGCTTGTTTCAGTAACTGAAGAGGAAGTGAATAACCAATAGTTTTAAATAAAAGAATCTATTTTCAATGGAGGAGAGTGAGGAGTATTTTTTAAGAAGCCTTTTAACTGTACATTTAAGAGAACATGATGGGAAAGATTTTTACAACCCAGCTGGAAAGCAAAAATTAGATAAAATAAGATTTTGACCAAATGATTTTCTTCTTCAAATTGTCCTTCCATTTTTCCCCAGAACTCCTTCAGGTTCTCTTTGCTCCTACAGGTATATCTGTAGCTTATGGAGGTAACCTTGTTCAGTCTTCTGATCTCACAAGGTAGAGCTAATCAAAAGTTCCACTTTACCCAAACACAAAGTTCTTTGCTTCATATTCACTATATTCAGTAAAATTGCAGTAAGAACACCACCAAGAAAAAAACCAACACAGTGGCATGTGCTGCGTGATCTCACTCCAAACAAATTTCTCACTGGAGTATTTTGCTGTAACAAGTTTCTTCGAATGCTTGATGAAATAATCATACGTTTCTAGTTCACTGAGAAGTAACTTGCAGCTTGGTTATATGTTACTGAAATTTTTTTAAACCTAGCAAAAACTGTATTTAAAAAAAAAAAAAATCACTAGATTCATGCTAAGGAGACTGGAAACAGGAGTTTACAAAGCCAAATTAGTTTTAACTGCTTGTACTAATGCATCAATATTTATGTCAAATGGCCTGAAGAAAGTATAGCTTATTTTGCTCAATAGTTCATATTATTTCAACCACCAGAGATGCTTTGCTTTGGTTAGTGGATTAAATTTTATTCATCTTTACTACAGTTTAATGAAGTTCTTCTAGCTATATCATTTTTTAAAAAACTCTTTTAATGCAGTTATTTTCAGTAAAACAGGTGACTACCTATCAAGGACCCAAAAACACAAATACAAAATTCAAAATTCATCAGAATGAATTTCACTCATATCTCCACACCATTAAAATAYTACGTTTTTAATGTTGTTTCTTCTTACTATCTGAATGCCCAAGTACAAGTAACCAGAAAGATCTGCTCACGTATGTAATCAGAACACTTTCCTGGTAGCTTGATGTGATTAAAAAAAAAAAAAAAAGGCCTCTCTGGAGGCTTTGCCCAACAGTGAAGTCTGCAGAAAAATATGGAAATTACCTGTCCCCAGAAATTATTTGTGTCATTTTTAAAGCCTGTTGCTTTAAAAACAGCAGGCTAACAGAGCCCCCTCGAGAAAAGCACAGGTACATGTAAATCACCTTCTGCTCCCAGAGGCCTCTATTCTCATGCATCAGGATTCTTAATTCCCTCCTTAGAGCCATAGAATAACTTTTTAACTAGAATTCTGGCAGGACTTTAGAAGGTCAGCAGCCTTAAACTATTTCTTGTTGACTACAGACGCATTGCTCAAAGACAAGTAACACATTCTCTACTGTGATCACAGTCCCTTCTAAGGAAATGATTGAGAACATGATGGAATCCTAAAATATTTAACAAGGATGTATTTTAGAAGCTGCTGCTGACAACTTTACTATTTCTGTGAGTATGTTTTACAGCATGACTTTCTTCCAATTTTGAAATAATACTACCTTATTTGGGAATACTGAGATCAAAATCTTACACAGGAGAAAAGCTCATAAATTGTACAGAATGGAATGTAGGTAAATGCTGAATATTATTTCATTACCTGTTACGATATGATCTTTAATTTACAGCACGATGACAGACTAAGATAAAGTAAAAGCTTAAGTGTTCTGAAGAACATCAGCACAAGTTAGTGCAACACCAAACTGAGAAAAAGCACCCAAAAGCCTGTGCTTTCAGCATAATGGCAGTGCAGAGAAATATACTCCTACCAACCCAGTGGAAGCAAAACAATGTACCTGTTAAGCCAGTATTCATTGAATTATATCAATATTCAAAAAAAACCCAAAACTTTGCATATTCAAAAAAGTAGTTCCATCTCTGTATTACTACATTTTTCATCCTCTGATTTGGTCTTATATAGGAAGTTGAACAACAAGTCATCTCTCATATTTCTGCACGTATATATAAAGTATCCTTCAAAACTACCAACATATGCTCAAGGACACTGGCAGTGGCCATATTAAGTATAGAAAATGAGTATGTACCTGAAACCAGGCAGTAATTTGAAATTTCTTTGAATTTCATTTCTTATGTCCAACTCTTACATCCTTCTTCACGTTCAGTAATAATGTGGTCTAGAAAATCCTAATTTCGTAGAAGCCAGTCACGGGAAAAAAACCTGCTATTTAATCTACACCTTAGAACATCTCCAGAGTAGGGACTTACTCTTTCCTCTGTCAACATACTGGGGTCCATTTCCTTTCAGTACTGTGTAAGAATATAAATATTTACTAAAAATAGTTCAGCATGAGGATGAGTCACAACATCATGTCCTTGGAGGCTAATTAAAAGTGGAGTCATTCTGACCAAGTGTTACAATAACCATCTAATAATCAAAACAAATAGAATTACACCTTGAGTAAGAACTATTTAATGCAAGAACAGCTGAATCATACCCTAAGTTTTAAAAGGTCCCGTTGTGTGCATAAATAATTTCACTACTTACAATGGGTTATACATGATAACAAGGTTTAAAATACTGGTTCTCACTTTTGGAAGTAAGTTAGAATGTGTGTGGGACATGAACTTAATGAAATTTTGCTGAAGAACCCACTCATCACCAGTCATTTGCTATATATTGTGAACTGAAAAAACTGGCAGAAGTAGGCACTGCTCCATTTGGTAAGCAGACCAAGCAAAGGCCAGTTTGGAGGAGAAATTTTTTTGACCTTGGCTTACACAAGTCCACAGGACAGTGAGGCTGGTATTTTGTGTGTAAGGTTAGTGAATAAACATGCCAGCACAATTACTCCAAATCATAAACCTCTCCAGTTAATACCATGTCCCCCTAAAGAGTGGTTAGAACCTGTCTATTGGAGGCAAAGAGTGAATGAAACTGGACACTTCCTTTAAAGGATCAACTTTTTTTTTTTAACTGCCAGATTAACCTGAATCATAAGACCAAACAATAATTTCTGGGAACCATGCGGGTAAATACAGAATAATATTAAACAAGTGGCTCTGCCTTTTACTCCTGCACAAGCCTGGAAGGCAAATGTTTTTCTCTTTTTTTTTTTTTTTTTAAACTCAGTGCAACAAATCTGATCTTTAATTAATAACATATCGATTTCCAAGTGAATTTTCAGAAGAATATATGGAATTTGAAGTGCCTCAATTTCAGACACTTAAAATCAGCCACCACCTTCAAAAAGAAAAATTTGTTCTTTGCAGGAACGCTGCTCGCAGTATTTAATGGGCAAATCACTGATACCTGAAGAAACACATTCCTACAGAAAAATGTAATTTGAGAATTCTGCATTAAGACTTCTTAATGAGTCCGCACAACCTAGCCATAACTGAGCGTCCAACAGACCAGCATGCTTTCAACAAGCTCCTCTATCACAACTGCCATGCTGAGGAAAAAAAAACAGATAATGAAAGTCTCCCCGAAACTTCCAAGAGGGAATCAAATTGTGCATTCCTCAATATACATAATCTTTTTTTTTTTTTAAATTGGTTTCTTCAAATGAATCGACATTTCCTCATTTAGAAGAAAACAGACACACATGGGATATTTACATGGTGCTCAACAGATATATAAATGTTTTCTTGGACATTTTCTGATATTCACAATACTTCAAAAAAATAAGAAAGAGCAAAAGAAAAATGTCTGTAGAACAACTAAAAAAGATAAGATTGTCAAAAATTTTGAATGTGGTAAATCATTTGTTTTAAAAAGTGATAAACAAGTAAAGAAGTTTAAAAACTTGTTCACCATAGTATCCATACTACAAAAGATTTTTTAAATCATTAATGAAAATGAAAAAACTGTCAGGATCCGATTATGCTGTTGTGAACTCTATATGAGAAATAGATAATGTTGTTTCTCCAGATCATAATTTTTTTGTCATTCATGTCAGAAAAGTTTTCAGCAACCCCAATTTAAATGAAGATTCAGAGTAAACAGGAGAAAAATAGAAGGTTGTACAATTGGCTAGTCATTGACTAAGGTTGTGGGCTGTGTGCTCATTAGCTTCAAAGAAGCTATGATTTATTACAATAAAGCTCTGCACCACTAAAACTGAGTATTTAGAATAAAACTAGCTGAACTTCATTCTCATGCCAACGTGTACTCATAGACTGTACTTTTGTACTCATTTACATTTGAATACCCATTCTGATACTTAAGTAAATTCCTATAGAAGCTATTTTATTAAATAAAAGCAGTTCTAGTAATTCTGAGTATTTGTTATTCTATATGTATGTAATTTATGGTACAGGTCATAAAATAAGTCATGATAAAACCTGGGACAATGTTCCTCTACCAGCTCAACCTGACAGATATCGCAGATATGATAGTTAATATTTAAACTTGTCCTCTAGCAAGAATAGTCATACTCTTGCTTTAGCTGTTTTTACGCAAGGAAAAAAGCCAGAGATATGGTACTAAAAATTGCCAATCGAGGCACAGAATTTTATTGGTTCAGCTACTACGAAGATGCTTATACTGCTGCCTACAAAATAAAGTGTTGAGCAGTTAAGTGAGGTTAAACGAACATGCTTTAGCACTGAAATTAAAAATTAGTTTTTTGCTTTCAAAAACCTCAATTTGGTTAACACAATGCTTGAGAGAATATTAGATAGGTGTTGCCTTTTGCTGACCATTTCTCCTCTGAATTTAAATTAATACAGTAACAGTAAATAAACCTAGGTATCTTTAACTGTAACTTAACAAAATATTCTGAATCAATAAAGAGCAAATAAAAATAAATACGCAATTGCATATGGATCATATTATTACTAAATTAGTAAGGACTCTATTAAAATATATGTCTATCTCACAGTTAAACACAATCCATACATTTACACTTTCCACAGAATTCTTCTTTACTTTAAAAAGTTTAATGATTTGTTGAGATGTTCTACTCTAACTACAATCCAAACATTTTATACAAGTGGAAGCATAAAAGTAGCTGTGAAAAACTAAGGGATAGTAAACAGATCCATTCAAAGATTTCTCCTAGTCTGGGCTGRACCAAAAAATGAACAATGAGATTTTACATGGTAAAAGTAATTCTGCTGCTAGAAGGGACAATCACAGCTGACTGCTGCTAGAAAACAAAATATGTTACCTATTTTTGGCAAAGATGATTTAGAGTTCTTAAGCATATTACTAAATGTAATGTCACTTCAAGAGCAGTCATCTGTAACAAAGTAACATTTAGAAATTGCATCTAAAGCAACTCCCATTACATAATTAATATAGGCCTACTTCCAAGATTAGTACCTTCATAAAGGAAGTCTTCTTTATATGGAGCTCTGATTACAAGATTGCAGAAAAGCTAACGAGTTTCCAGGGCATGTGACTTTGGCATTCATTGTCTTTTACTCCTCCACAAGGAAAACTTCTAAAGAGCAACTACTGAAGGAGAAATGCAAAGTAATTCGGACCAGATTATATTTAAACTATCTTTGATTTCCCATCAGTAGATAAAACAACTTTAATCATAAATCTCTAAGAGACTTTTGTTTTTTAAAAGACCTAGATGACATTCCTGCAATTTCTTACCTATCCATCTTAAAACATACAGAAACACTAAGCTGAAAGTGTTCCAAAACATGGCTTTTCATGTACATACAGAAACCAGAAAAAGATTCTGTCCCATAACAAGAAACATGCATATGTTATGAATAATCTTTCTTCTAGGTTAGCAACTTATCATCCTCTTTCTCTCAGATTAACTATTATTAATAGTTGTCACTTATATTGCACTTTCCTTACCAGAAGCTTAGGTAACACCTTAAACCCTATAAGGTCCTATGTGGAATTATCGTTTCTGTTTAAGATATAAAAGTGTTTTCTCCCCTAACTATGTGCTTGGAACAGAATTCAAAAATTCGTAATTTCAGACATGAATATAGCCAACAGGCTCATGCTTTATATTCTTCCAGTACATCTTAAAAGAATCCAATCCAAAATATTACATAATTAAAAGTTATTGCAGAAGGAATGACAATTTCAAATATTTTTGTGACCTGCACAGCCAACACCTTTCCCAGAAAGGTCTTAGGTGGTCACCTGTGCTACTACATATTTTTATTGACCAAAATGAAGGTTTCCCTGCAAAATCAGGTCTTTGCCAATGAGCCAGATCAGTTTGGCTTTCTGTGTAAAATATTCTTTCAATTTACACTAGTCTGTGATTAAACCAGAATTATATAATTGAGCTCCTGGTAACTGGCTTGGAAAACCATCCACAAAAAATACCAGTAAAAATAGTACATTCCATTGAGAACAATCTAAAGTGCTGCAACAGCTGCTATCTTTGAACTGCTCAAGTTTCCCATAGAAATGCTTATGTGCTATGTAGAAATGCAACCATTTCCTTACTACTATTTTTCTTTTTTTTTTTTTTTCAATCACAGGGAGAAGTTAAAAGAAAAAAGAAGCCATAATTCTTCATGCTTTGGACCTCTGTATCAGAATTTTAAAAGTAGCATTAGGTGAGCAGATAGACCTAGCCAAGATCAGAAAACAGAAATAGATCAATTGTTTTTCAAGTTGCAATAGTGACTTGTTTGGTTTTTTTCAATTCATAGCTATACATAAGAAAAAAAAAAGCCATGAGACTTGGAAAAATATAAAATTATAACATGTTCATACACAAGGTTAGCATCTTAAAGAAGGGAACTTCAGTTTTGTGATATTACACGAGGTGCAATTCACCTCCCTAGAAAGTTAACCTGACCAAAAGTTTAAAAAAGAAGAAATCAGCATTCAGGAAAAAAGTGTTCTGCCACTGAATCTCCATGCCAGCCTGGTACGACGTTCTTTCCATCCTCATCAGTCTTACTTTTAAGAAAGTGATTTTTGTAACAGTACAGAACTTTACAGGTAGACTCTGTACCTAGTACTCAAAACCACTACTTCCCATCTCCTGAGAAGATACAGCATGTGAGAATACATAAACCATGACCACTTTAACATGACTATCTTTGTTCACAGTCAGCAAAAATTGTACAAATCATGTTACTTGAACACGTTATTAAAGATGATTCATTTCTTCTTCTGATACAGAAATTCCAATAGCAGACTTCCAAATATAGGTCTCCAGTACTTACTAAGTCATTTTGGAATACATTAAAAATCAAACTAGACCTACAGGTGTAACTAGGCCTAGCATATTTATTTGGGGATAATCACAGAATTGTTTATAATCTACATTTATTGACATGTACCTTCACTCCAGTTGAACAGAAGAATTACTTGGTTTTTCATTAAAAAAATTAAATAGGCATTTAAGAGACACCTAAAGAGAATGTTGCTGATTAATTGTATTCTTTAAAAATACGAAGCATTCATCTATTTAGTTATAATAAAAAATATATGCTGTCTCTTACACAATTCTTCAGCAGTATGAAGCACAGTCAATGAGTGTACTTACTAAAGCTAACAAGTCTTAAAACTTTTCCATATTTTTCCCCCCCAGTTATTCCAATAACAGGTAAATCTTCTGTGGAGATGAATTACACCTCTGGTAAGATCATAAAAGACACAAAAATGTGTGAAGTTCCCTTCTTTAGGGAACTAACCTTGTGTATGAACATTATATCTTATAATTTTATTCAAGCTGTGCAATTTTTCCAGTATCAGTTATTCCAAGACTCATTCATCAGTCTGCAGTCATGCGTGCACACACACATGTATGTGTATGTATATATACACATATTTCCTCTACTTTCTTCTTGCATACTTTCAGAGTTTCCCCATTTCTGTGCTCTTGTTTAGTTAATTTGGTGCAGCAAGAAGGGCTTTTATTAGTGATCAGTTTTGCCATTATTCTTGCCAGAGAAAAGACGCTGTTTTTGAGAATGAACTTAGGAAGCATTCTCTTCCAAAGCTGATATATTCCTCTTTTATTCTCTGTAAGACTGAAACACAACTGAGTTCAGACAAGAGCCACTCCTAATCAAGGAGTAGCTGGATAAGGAACAGGGCTAGATACGCTACTTCCTTGAAGAAAAAAAATCCTGTAACTTCATTCCTTTTGTAAGTGAGAACTTTTATACACACAGCATAAGGGCTACACTGTGTACAACACATTCAATAAGGACACAAACACACAATTTGATCCTGCAAACAATCATAAGGGCAGTCAACAGATGAGAGGACAATACTGTTATTTCGTTTTGGTTTTAGTTCTTCTGCTCCATGAGTACATCCAAGCTTTTGAGCACGTTAAGAAAAAACAGAAATAAACAAGAGAATCTGATAAATAAAATGTAACTGCACATAAGAACTGTGGTTTATTTCTCATCTTGATTTCTTGTACTCCAACTTTTGTCAGAGAATATCTGAAAATTAATCCTGTGCGAGCAGCAGACACCGAAATTGCCTTTTCCTCTCATTTTATGTGGATTTTAGTTCCTTTTTAAAACGAACAGACAACCTGTTTAGTTTATTATCATCACATTAAACAATTATGACTGTTCCCAATTTTACTTTAGAAAACTATTGCAGCAACACTGGGAAGCTATAGACTTGCTCAAGAACAATGCCGCTGCTTTGAAATTCACTCTATATTCAAGTAAGGAATCTGAGATCATCTAAGACTAAACTGAGTGTTATATTCATCTCAGGATTTCTCTGAAGGAACAAATTCAAGGTTATTGCCTTAAAACTACCATGACAGATACCTGCACCACCTGTTAGACATCAACTATTCAAGTATTTCCTTCCTACTCTAAAACCTATATTTAAAGTGAGAACAGGTAGGGTGGACATGTAAGGTTTCACTAGATTAGCAGTTTGTTCCCAGTTAATATTTAAATGGGTTAGTTAACTAGAAAGGAGTTTTATCATTGCATTTGCACTGCAGTGGTTGAAAATACCTCCCTCAGAGATAGCTCTAATAGCATGTATTATGCCATGAGCATATGCCTGCAAATCTGAGGCAACAGGATACAGGAAGAGAACAAGCGAGGGCATTACCTTGTGCAAGCTACACTTGCTGAGGGTCACTCCCTATTCAACCTTCATATGCAGACACTCCTATATTACCATAGCATCAGTGTGTCAGTGTAAAGCACCAGTCCTTTTTCCCCTGTAGTTAACTGTTCCCAAAAGGTACTGACCCAAGATGATGTTCAGTATTATAGTTTGCAAAGTCCCACAGCACACCTTGGAGCAAGTTACAATCTTAATGGATTGGTTCTAAACTTTTCTTTGCAGTTCACATACATGCATTGTATTTATAATGTATAACTAAGTAGAAAGAGAATTTATATAACATAAATGTTATTGAATGTTATACATTTGTAAACCCATTAATTTCTACAAGTATCTGTAAGTATGTGCTCCTCAAAGCATGCATGCCCCTCACCAGTCCCAAACTGTTTCCGATAAATGAGAGTTTTGGGAATGCACCTGCTGCCAAAATAATTTACACAGCTTCCTCATAACCACCACTGTAGAGGGACATCTCAGAAGCTGTACAGGTTTGCATCCAAAAAATTAAGAGAGTAATTACTCTTATGATTGCAATCCATTCTCACATACCAACTTTTCAGGATTACTTTGACCTCTTCTCTGTCACATCACAGGGACAAACTGTAGCCCTGTAAATACAGTATTGCCAATGATAGGGCACAGGCTCCATACTCAGTGTGCTGGGTCTCAGGACCAAGGCTCATCAGGCAGACTGTATCTGAACTTGTCTCAACCACCTGAAGCTTCCTTTTCACTTGGTTTAGCTGTAACAGCAATTCTTTCTAACAGACAGGTAACTATGCCCGATTCAGTTTACTTTTGCTTATTTTCGTATAGCATAACCATAGCTGTATATAGACAGCAGTAACAAGTAGTTATTTTGGGTAGACTGAAACATTTATGATTAGTGTGGAGGAATACAGGCCCAGTATGATAGCAGAGGCCTTGAAAAGCAGAAAGACAAGCTGCAGTGTAGAGGTGTATGGGCATGGGATGAGAGTGCAAGCACAGGCTGACAGCGGGGGCTACAAACAAATCACCAGTGGTGTTTTGAATAATGCAGACTTGGAGTAGGACAAACCAATTTGGGGGTAACGACGAGAATAAAGTGGTACATAACCTGTATAAAACACACCATATATACTAAATTTTGACATAACTTGCAGACCACTGAAGAAAGAGCAATATGTAAAAGTATAAGCAAACATATAAAAGTGATCCCCAAGCAGATCCTAGAATGAGAAAGAAGAAACCATCAAACATCCCCCAGGTCACACGTGCAACAAAATATAAGCTTTAACTCTGCAGTCATAGGAAAGAATTGCCCCTGCATTTCCAGTCAGCAAAAGCTTCAGGAGTATAAACACAAAGGCAGGTGCCTAAAGCTGGACCTCCACACCGCATCAGTATCTGTGTTTCAAATGTAATAAAATACTTACCTAGCACAGAGGGACAGGAAGAGTAAACAATAAGATCCAATTATACAAGGTATTTAAAAGATCCCTGGTAACAGATTCCAACTTYGAGCACCTTGCTTACACATCGAAGCAAGACTAAAACCACATTGTGTGAACACACTCCTCCATTCTCCTGGCACTGCTGTAGCATACCAGCAAAATTAATAGCTCTCCATACAGGGGAAGAGGTTGGTGTGCCCAGGTCAGCTTGCAGGACCACAAATATATAATTTTGGTAGTGTTTCAGAGAGGCTGTACTTTACTTCCTAATGAAGAGCATTCGTATTAAGTTTAAAAACAAACTCTGTACCTAAGATGTATTACTGACCAGAGAGTACTGTGCTGTACTGGAGCGGCTTTTGATCACCGAAACCACTCTTACAAGAAATGTTAATGCTACTATACCATTTAGAAGCACGATCTGACAAGAAACAGATTATTACACAGTAAGTTAAGGTCATGTGTGCCTTCTGTAATTATGAATTAGCATTTTAATTAAAAACAAAGATCTTGTCCTATTTCTTCCTAAACCTATTTTATGAAATACCCCGGGACAATGAAGAAGCTCTTCTGGTTTGCTGTTGAATCACTTAGAAATTTGTTAGGCCAAAACAGACTCTAGTGACAATTTCATATTGCGGGGGGAATTCAGTTTCTTATGCTTTTCATAAAAGATATATAGCACATTCATTTCTAGTAGAGTATTACTAACAATGCTTTCACTAGTACAGGAACACCTTGTAGGTGCCTTTTCCTCCAGAAGCATCAGCAAAACGTGCCCAGCAAAGTACATTTTTGCTGTATGATTTGCTATGGCCACAGCTTTGCTGCATCAGCAGAATGTCACTAAAACAATACAGTAACAGCAACTGTTGATCACATATCCCTTCTCTGCTGTGTCTGGTGACAGAAGGGGCTGTATTCAGATCACCTACATTACACCACAGTTTCCTACCCGTTATCCTTAGTAGCTCACTCTGATGCCACCTAAGCCCTCATAATCGCTCCTCAGCAATACCCAACGCTGTCAGCTTTGGTGTGATATAATCTTTCTGACCACAGACCTCTATTTCCAAGACCCAAGTTTCAGAAGATACGCTACATAGATGAGAATATTATCCTGATGATCAAAGAAGTTAAATTCACCAGAAGTGTGCCTGACAACATCTTTTATATTTTATAATCAGATCGGAATACTAGCAGCTTCTAACGTCTCCGAAAGCATAGTAAAATCAACATGCAAATACATGTAAGGAAACTAGAAACAATACTGGTTTTTATAATCAGACACATCAATGATGGGGGGGGGGGGGGGGCAAACACAACCCACAAAACATGTTAGACAACAGAAAAGCTTTACCCTGCTCTTTGTTAAGTATACAGTAGACCATAATACCATTACTGACCTCAACCTCTGACAATGTCAACAGAGAGCAGATGCTCTATTACTGGCAAAGCACACTGTTCCTTAAGATAATGGCAGCTTGACACAACATGCTTTAAATTATATCCACACTTTTCACATATAAGTATGTAGACTGTTATAGGCATTTGTCAGCTTACCTTACAAAATATGAAAATAGAGAAGCCGCTCCTTACTGAAAACTCTATGTATTTAATAATGCGGAAATCAAGAAAAATAATTAAACTCCCAAGACTAGACTTGAGCTCACTTCATTGCATGTGTGCATCACAAGAGAATTTCTCACTACAGGATAAGCTAAATGCAATAATTAAATCATCTGTTTGCGTTGGTACCTGAAAAAAGCACTAATTATTTTTCAGATACTATGTTTGGGTTTTTTCCCCCAAAGCCAGGACTAAAACCAGATATAATTCTAGAACTGCAGAATTATAGTCAACATTGGTATAACTAAAAGAAGAACTTGGCAACATGTCTCTTCATGCCTTGTATAGCATTAAAGATACCATCTGTGCGCTTAAATTGATAATAATGTCTCACTACCAAATGTTGCATGCTCATGTATGTATTAAAGCTTCTACACTGCATATGCATTGAAGCATAAAAAAAAAGAGACATTAATTCTGAATTACCTGAACTAGTACAATTAACATCTTAGCCATGTGCTAATGTAAGTACTATTTATCTGCAAAACAGAAACAGTCTACAGAGGGCAAAACCAAAACCCCAGGTTTCCATTCCCAGAATTTCAGTTCTTTTTCTTCACTGATGCTGAAATTGCATCCCTCCACAAACAAAGGAAGCCTCACAGCATTCAAATGCTGCTGTAAATTGATTAAAAGAAAAGACAATAGACTGTAATCCATCATAGGCAATTTCATGCAAGCCCCTCGCTCAAGCACTTCTGCCTGCCTTGGTCCAATCCTTGCTGCTGTGTAATAACAGAAAGCTCTCAACCTCTGTCACCTCCTGCACTTCCAATACAAGGAGGGAGATTCTGGTTGCAGAATCCCTCACAGAGGGGAAACCTTGTCAACGAAAGATTGTGTGTCAAACTTGGAAATGAAACTGGGCAAACATCTTCTGGATCCAGCTGTAGAGCAGAAAGGAGAACCCCATTCAGTCTATTCTTAGCTGCTCATCACTGCTTAGTTTGGAAGAAAGTGAGGCTTATTGTTTAAACTGTTTTAGTTAATTCAGTTTGAAACGTTAGGGTAGGGAACAACCACAGCAACAGTTTGGCTGGCAGATATGAGACAATGGTTTCCTCCAGCAGAGAGGAAGAGACAGGAGCTAACGATCAATCTGGATTTTAATACATTCCAGTATATTTTTAAAACTACTCATAACATCTTTTATAATTGAACTTGACTTCAAATTTGATCATCTGTCTTAACATAGTATTTAACAGGTTTCTAAAACCTGTCCACATGAGTTTAGACAAAATACATTTATCCCACCTTTGTCAATGTATTCTACCTTTCAGGCTAAAGGTCATGTTACATTTTGAATTTAAGAAAAAAAGTAAGGCTTTTCATAAGATAGGTCTTCTGAATATGCAATCATAAATGCTTTATATAATCTTTGTATTTATAATATTCATGATGCAAATAAGTCTTATCTAACCTATTTGACAATTCTGAACGTTTTGGAAATGCTTATAATTTTCTAAAATTTAATGGTTTTCTTCTTTCTCTCTCTTTCCCTCCTTCCTCCTCAGCCCCACAAAAATAACTGAATCAAGATATGGTCATTTAGCTTGCCAAAATCAAAACTGGAAACCAGGAATTGAATAACTAGTCTATACTACTAAGTAAAATCCTTTTCCACTTCTCTGGTTTCTCATTACTTCATTTTATAACACAATTTATCTAAAAAGCTAGATTTCTCCACAAAGATTTTGTACTTTTTTCAATTTACCTTTCAATCAATACATTACACTAGAAAAATCAGCATGTAAAAAATCAGATTTGTATAGCCTTAACACACACCATAAGCAAACTTTTAGCCTCCTTCCAGCTTGAAAAGTAGCTTGACACAAATGTAAAGAAACCTATTCCTCTGAAAATAATTTTTGAGTTTGCTTTTTCTGAAGAGTACTTAAGCCCTTCATTCCATCAGAGAATACTACCAGGCATTGTAGCAGGAAAAAAGAATAAAGCTAGCATCCAAGACTACAAAACATCATTCATCTATGTAATTCTTACTAAACCAAGAAAGTCCTGTTAAGCCCATCATTTCTGCTTAGGTAAACCAGACTTCAAAGAATATTTCGATAGTAACAATTGCTCATCAGGTAGTGGTAAAATAAAGGAGACCAAGATATAAAATTCCGATATTCAACAGCACTATATCCCATTATAAAAAGATACCCTGTTTCAGCTTTTAGATACAAATGGTTATACATGCAAAAAAAACATTACAACTATGAAACTCTTCAGACTGGATTCCTGAATCATTCATGTATGGAAACTTTAATGATATAGAATATCCATTTACTCTCCTGAAGGGTTACCACCCTCCTTGTCATTAAAGTAACTAACTTCACATCAACAAATGAGGTCAGAAGACTTACTGCACTGTCATCATAAATGCTTAATAGCTCAAATGCGATATTTATACAAAATAATCCACCTCCCGTGCTAGCACATATGGACATTTTAGATTGAATTACAATGGTTTATAATGCCAATAACACCAAAGATTTAGTTTAGACAAGTGGAAAGTATTTTTGTATGTGTACACCTTAGAAATAAATTCCTAGTTTATATGACTAAAAAAAATGGAATCAATCCAGTTCTTTTAACTTTTAAGGAAACAACCTTTTGTCATATTAAAGTAACAAAGTTTACATAAGAACATAGTTACTTCCCACTACATGCCATTTTCCTGGTTAATACTTAAATGCYGTCAATATTAAGGCCTCTGCTGTGGCTTTCAACACTACTCCTTCTAAACACCTTCTCATTTCAACAGCATCATAAACCGGGACATTGCCCAGTATCTGAACAAAAATTCAAGTTTATTAAACACTTTACTTTAAAACAAGGATATTAAACACAGACAATTCTCACCAAATATCCTGGCAGAAATTTAGTTTTAGTATGAAAATTAGGTCTGAAGTAATACGTTCAGTTTGCTCTGAATTCACTCCCAAATAACCGTGTTAGCCTCATCCCTACTATCACCCCTAATTTCCTTATCATCCATTTATAGGCTCTGATCTCTGTTCTGCAAGGAAACCTAATGTGGAGCATTGTTAACTATAATACATGTCCTTGAGCCTCTCTATGTTAGATTGCCCAGCTGTATGGGTAGATGAAGGCACCTAGAGTTCTGCTGCTGGTCCTTCTCAATCCCAGCCTCCAAACTCTGTCAGAAGTGTTAGCATCTCTCCAAAGCCATACAAATGGGCTCCCATTCTTACATCTTTGTTCTATTAGCAAGAGACCTGACAAATTCAGTCAAGCAATCACTACTAGTTTCAAGTTCTAAGAGAAGAGTACCATAATTAGTATAAATAATACCAACCAGAAAGAAAAACAAATATCAGACGATCCACCAAGTGTCACATAGTTAGGAAACCCTGGTGAGCTGTATCAAGAAATTTCCTTCAGCACAATGTAAAACAAGGAAATACTAAGTGTCTTCTACATACATAATGGTAGAAAGTATATTTTTCCTTACATGTGTTCTACACAGCTCAAGCAGTCACACTACTTGGGATAAAAAAAACATTTTCAGAGTTCATGGGCAAGCAAACTCTAAAAAGCCAGTCCAATACCCACCAGGTAAGACATGGCAATTTCAGTTCAAAAAGCACAAAAGAAAAATAGAAGTGGAAATAGAAAGGAAGAGGGTAAGAAAAACAGGGAAATTAGAATACAAAGCAAAGATTTATAAACAAGGAATTAGATAAAAGAACAACAGTGTCAGGGATAAACTCAAGTATTTGTTCATTTAATCCCTTTTAAATTGAGTCCAGTGTTAAATAAGCAATACAGGAAAGTACATAACTTACATCTTCAAGTTACTAATTTTTGGTTGTTTAACATCTTGAGACAGATTAGGATCCCTTAAATTATACCGTTAACAGTTATGAAATAAATAAGCTCATTGAAATCAATAGGATAAGTCAGCTAAATGCTTGTACATCCATAACCAGGCCTCTTGTTCAATAGGCAATAAACTCTCCTATTTAACAGGCTGGAAAGCTAGCACAGATCATATATTCAGGCAACAGGCTAAGATTTTGGCTAACGGAATTCAAGTATATTGCCCAAGTCTCACAATGAATGGATAGGAAGTAAACTGACAAGTTCCCTCTCCTAAATTTCACTTTTTATCCAAGATACTGAGGAAACTAAATGGGAAGCTGATACTTAAGAGGAGGAAGAAAAATGAACTACATGTTTCAGTGGGCATCAACCACACCGAACAAAAATTATTTTTGAAAGTTCCTATTTACCTTCATGGGGTTTTTCTGCCATTTCAGCTGTTCATTCTTACGATTCTCAACATTTAATTCTTTTTTTCTTGAAATTTCATAATGAATAACCTACTTCAAAAAAAGAAATCATAAAAGTGACAGAATCTCACAAAAAAAAATTTTCTCTGAAGACTGCTTAGGTTCCACCACAATACATGTGGTGTGCTCTTTGAAAAATCAGAACAGATACTATGAATAAAGTCTGGGATTTTCAAGAAACATTAAAATGAGTTTAACGTTAGCTTGATTTCAGATATGCCAAAGCCTTATGTTTAAAGAAGAAAAAATTAGTGTTACAATAAAGTAAGTTCACCACGCATAGTTGTCTGTAATATCCAAAACTTTTCTGTGTGGTTTCTATTCTTGAAAGGTTTGGGGGGTTCCCCCCCACCCCAAAATGAAGCCTATAACTTCCTTATATATGGAAGTTTATTGGTAGTAAAAGAGAATTGGTAAATAGAGTAATTATAAAGCAAATATGGTGTGAGACTGTTTGTCATTCTAAAAAAATTATAGACATTTCTAAGTAAAACAGGCACTGAAGACCAAAACTCACRTGCATATAAATTCACATTACATGGCACAGTTTGACACATGAAATCTAAAGAATTACATGATCTTGAAATCCCCCCAAAAATTCCAAAAGCAAATTCAACAGTATAATTAGAAAGCAACCACACCTCAATTCTGGCAACATTCTGAATAAAAGACAGATAAAATGATACACCACCATTCCTGTACATTGTCTCTGCTGTCAATCCACATTCCAATCCACATTCCTGTACATTGTCTCTGCTGTCAATCCACATTCCAATATCCTTCTATCCCCTCCTCCACCATAATTGCAGGCTCAGGTAAACCACTGAAAAACTTGTACATCATTGACACTTCAACTGTCAAAAGGTGATAGACCACGTTCTTATCACAGCTAGACATCTGAAATCATCTTGCAAATTGAAGACTATACTGGTAAGACACGAATGAATATTTCGGATATGCATTTACTAATGACCTTCTTAATCCTCAATCATGTAATTAATTTTAGAATAAAGACTAAAATACAAAAGCACTTGCTTTATGAACCTCCAGTCATGAGCTCCCCTTTGTTAACTGCTAAACCTTGTGTTAAATGAAACATATTATTGCCTTATTTTTCTATATGTTGTCACTGTTTAAAATATGAAAAATGAATTATAATTTCAGCATATCACAGTATATTTTTGCCTAAAAATGTTCCATAAAGCAACTGATGAAGCAAGCAAACTCTGTAATACTAGCGTTGATTAAATGTGATATTAGGAATCTCATTTTAGAAAAAGACCCAAAGAGAGAATCACAGATAACACATAAGCCTCTTGACTTTTTATAACCTGGCATTTAATAGGTTTTGACACTGCAAAACAGACATCTGGCTATAGAAACTTGACACTTCTTTACAAGCTATCCAGAAAAACTTCATATGGGCCAAAGTTTTGACACAAACTGAAATTTTAAAAGTGTTCTGGTCCAAAGCAAAAAGCTTCTACACTATAATTTCAAATAACTGAATTTTATATTCACTGCATTTCTTACTGCATATGACCTTGATACTAATTCCATGCAAAGTGTCCAGTAAGGACTTTGCTATTTCTTTCCCCCCTCCAACCCCCACACAAAACTGGATTAACGCACAGAGTTTGAGTTGCAAGCTCACTGTGTAAGATGCTGTTTGCAAGGGATGCTGATGAGGGATAAAATGACATTATGATAGCTGAGAATAACGCTAAAAAACTGGAGGCTTATTCTTCTAGAGGTAGTTGGCAGATTTGTAACAGATAACATTAATACTAATGAGACACACAAAATCTTCTACATTTTCATGGAAAGATAGACAACAAAGCAGGATTTTTCCTCAGCATGAAAGAGCCTTCTCTTTAATGATTTTTGAAGTATTTATCAGCAATGAAAGCAACCCAGAGCATTCCTCTCCTAGCTGTTGTCTGCATCTGAAGATAAAAATGAAAGTTACAGCTGACTGATGAGCTAAATGAAAAGGCTCTTCTCATAAGTCCAAGAACTTTTACAGACATCAGCCTTCAGCACAGAGTAACTTTCTACTTTTTAAAAAAATAGCAAGTTGTACTATATAAAAATTATGGTAACAACTTCAAAAGATGCACTAACCTGCATTTTGTGGGATGACAGAAAACAAAAAACACAGCATACAAATGTAAAAGTACTATAAACCACACTAATTTATAAAGACTGGAAAATTATGTATGTGTTCCAGAAGGTATTTCCCCATTTTCTAGTAACTTCATAGTTTCTGGTCAAGATGAGATACCATCATTAATAGTACATCCTGCTGCATAAGTCATGTTGCTTATTTTGCAAAATTTTTGTTGTTCTCGGGAACTACATCATCATTGTAGACTGCCAGCACAAATGTAGCAAGACAGTGGCTAGAGTTCCCTTAGGCCCCGTTTAGCACCTGAGCCCAACTTCGTCTTATCACTGCATCATGAGGACAGAAGACAGCGCTGATGGAGGAGAACACGCTATCAGGCTCCCACCTCCTCATTCCACGTGAAGTGCATGCCTGTGGCCAGTGTAGAAGGATGGGAAGACAGTGACCAGCTGCTCCCATGTGCCCTATGGGCAGGTCAGCTTGGGGGTTGTCCTAGATAGACCCCCAACAGGGTATGCAGCAAGGGCAACTGAAATTCGTAAGCATCCTGCACGGAAACTTTCTTTTAAACTGTGGCATGCCAGCATTAAGTTACCAAAGCCCTGTATCCACGTAGTGCGAGTACACCAAACAGACCCAGTTAGCTCACTGATTCTTGTCTAGTCTCCTAAAAGATGTAAATTTACAGACAAAGACACAAAGCTCAGCTGAGATGAATAATCTGTGAGATTCCTCACTGAGTCTGCTAACCTTAGACAAGCAATGTAGTTGCTTGTGAGATGGCTCCTTACTTAGTAATCCGTTGCACTTAGAGACAAAGTCTCCTTTAAGAACTCATAGAAGCTATTATCAGTGATCCAAAAGCATCTTAAAGCAAAAAGGAATTTCTGTAACATAGTTTCATCATTACTGTACTGATTACTACATACTTCAGTTCAGCAGTAGCTGCTAAAGAGAGAGCTCTTTTCAAGGAAGTCGAACAATCTCCCAACTAAAATCTGAGTTACATTCAACAATCAAGGCAAGGGAAAGAAATGGGGGGGGTGGGGAAAGAGAGAAGTTCTGGTTATTCTACCAGCAGGTCTACCAGCCCAAAAAGAAATTAGGACAACGAGTGACCATTTCGACTGGTCTAGTTGTGTTAAAAAAATTTCTACACATCAACTGCTCTGTTTTCTCATACAGAGGAATCATTCTGGACAGATGTGGTATCATATGCATATTCTTAGAAACTTACAGTATATCCGTGTATTTATGCGCATGGACACACACAGATACTCTACTGAAACAATATCAACTTCAGCGATAACAATTTCCTGAATAAGAGTGGCAGACTTCCAAAGCAGTAGTTCTGAAGATCTTATCCACTGAGGACTTTCTACACTGTACATTAAATTACAAACCAGTGAAGATAAAACAGGATCCATTTATTTTATCTGCAAGCAACCAGAGATGTTCCTGGCAAATAAGGAATTTGAAGTGTTAGGAATTTTTCTTTAACATTCCTATAAAATAAAGGAAAGGGATTTTTCTAAGCTTGTTTACCTGGCTTCTCATCTTCATTTCTTACTTTTATGCAGCATTAAGACTTATTGTTTTCCCTAAATTACAATGCAACATTCCTATATAAATGGAAAACATTTACTTTATTCTGGAGACTTTCTGATTTGTTTTATGGTAGTGAAAAGTCAGAGAACTTTCCCTAATCTAGGCAATTTTAAAATTATATTTAAATGTGTTTCATTGATGAAACAATGGATAGAGAAAAAAAATAGCAGAGAAAGAGAGGTGTAGGCATAATTTTGTTGGGGAACAGCAGTAAGTATACAGTCATGAAGCCTGTACACCAACTGCCAAACAAAATGCCATGTTTTTAACTTTCAGAGTTTAGAAGACTTTGAAGTTAACAATTTTACAGATGAGGCATGTTCTCTGGGATAACTGTATCCCTTGCTTGTTATTCATCTTCTCTGCTTTACTGTAGCTACCTTTCTCAATGAGCTAATTAAAAGATTCTGCATAATGGAGAAATCTCAGGAGAAATAAATATGCAGTCCACTCCTCCTTAATGCCTAGTTTAATGAAGGCCAGGATAGCTGAAGGGTTAACACCAACTGCTTGACAAGCTAGGAAAAGAAAAATGTGAGTGGAATGATACGTATTCACTAAGAGGGAAATGCACCTTTTCATATCTTGGCTGGGCATTCATTTATTAGAACCGCTGCAATACTGAAGACAGACAACACTTCGTCTGTAGGCCAAAAGAAGGACCCGATAATGAASGTTGCTCCCCAGAAGCATTCCCATTCCTCCTTCCTGAACAGCGTCTCTAGTAGCAAATTTAGCACCACAGTCATGAAAAGCATGTCTGAACAGGATCCCAAAGCTCTTCCAATGAATAATTAGGAAGGTTCTATCGATCTGGGCCTCATACAGAGACTTTGGTCAATCTCACTGGAAAAAAAACAAAGTGATGGGATTGCCATCATCATCTCTTACAGGACTGGGAAAAAACAGGTTCATGAATCAGGGTTGGAGTACTGTCCCCTTCAGGCCTTCAACACTTCTACAAAGATTCTTATTTTTAGGAAGCAAAGAGGAAGGATAGATTTCTAAACAAAACAGAAACAAAAATAGTTGGGCACAATTTAATTCTAACTGAACTTCTGTTTTCTACTGTTTAACTATAATGTCTTATTTTCTTCTAGATACTTCCATGCTGACTACTTCATTAACTAATTCACTATTCATCAGGTAATGAAGATRGTGTAAGTGAGCTGAAAACAGAACAGTTGATTTTCTTTTAACAGCTGCTGCCTATTGTTGATCAATTTCAGTCCAACTGTGTTTTCCTCCTCCTACTTCAGCTGGAATCACCAGCTTCTTTCATTATCTTTTAAGACTAAGAATATGCTATTGGCTTATTGTATACATATCTTAATTTGGTAATCTAGTAATAGAAAATTGTTTTTAAGCAAAATACACAATAATCAGTAACATATGATACCAAATTAGACTAAAATCTTGGGACAAAAAAATAAAGCAAGAAATAGTTGTTAAATTGTACCCACCACACATTTCAATTCACAGACAAATGTTTCAATATTCTGTAGCACGCCTTCATCACTACTGGCTGCCTTCTTTATAAAAAACACCAGAGAATATGAACAAATTTATGGTGGCATGATACACAATATGTTTCTATTTACTAACAAGCAAGCTAGGAAGATATTTCATAATACTACAATATACTTTTATGAGAAATACTGCAAGCACGGTATACTCAGGAACAGTGTTCTGAGCCAGCATTATATGTAGATATATGTAATGCAGTACCATTACCAATAATGTTCAGAAACTATATTTAAATATCTTGAGATAATCTGATCTAGCTAGTCATTACTAGAATTTGTCCAGGACCTACTGGCTTTATCTTCTACCAATAAAATTACTCAAGAGTGCTACAGTGAAATGATACAATTAAAATGAGAAACTTGTGACAGTGTGAAATCTGCTGAAAGGCATAGCTGAGACAGCCCTAAATGATGTAGTAAGTTCTGCGTGCATATGCTGTTTACTTGTGGTATAGAAGAAGCAGATTATTATGATCACAGCTGCTACTTTCTCAAAATGCATTTTTCTTACTATCCCTTCCATTACACAAGAAATACTGCTACAATTCAGAATCTCAGAAACACAGAAAATCAGATGTTGGGGGGGGGTAGTTGCAGTATGCAAAAAGTAATTCTTAAATTGCGCGGGCAGCTGAAGGGGGGGAAATCAGACMAATATTGGTATCAACTTTGCTGTTGGATTCTATTTGACATCTGACAAAGAAAATACTTTGACTACTTTTGAATTTCAAACTTTATGCTTGCCAAAATAAGCATTAGATTAATAACAACAGACAAGATACTATTAAGTGCAGTTTTTAGAAGACATCTGCKTTATTCTAACAGAAAATATTTTTATTCCTCCATAAATAGTATCTGTTACTGAATAAATAGTATCTATCTATTACATGCTAAATGAGACCTGAAAGCCTTCAAAAGGCAGGAAAAACAAAACCAGAATATTCTAATAACCCAGATCACTACTTGGTAAATACTGGGTCAGAATCAATCTGATACAATACTGAATTATGACACACTATACATGACTGCATCTCAGATCATCTTTCCAAGGAATCCAAATGTCATCATGTTATGAACGGTTCTGGTTCAAAACATTATTTCTGAAGCACACCTCTGCAGCAACAATCACTGCATTCTTAAATTTTACTTCCTTACAGGTGCAGAAAGAAAAAGCAAAAATATCTACTACAGTTACATAAAAGAATAAAATAGCTTGTTAAAGGAGCAATGGAAAGAGTAACAAAAAAATTGCAGATGAGTGGGAGATTGCTCCATAATGGAAGTTTTTTTTATGGGGGAGATGTTAGAAAATTTGTCTCAGCTGAAACATCTTTAGAAAAAAAAATTGAGAACAATTAACAAGAAAGCACAATGACCGGATGATGTTATCTCAAAACGTTTAAAGAAAGTATGGCATTAAACTACTGAATTATTAACTGTGATGTGTGTCTCATTTAAAACCATTAAACACAAAGACCTTACCTCTGCCTCAGAAAGTTCTTGAGATGAGGACTGCTGGACCCAGTACTATGCATTTATTTCGTTCCCTATACATCCCCTATTGGTCAGTGTTAGAGCTAGGATTGGGGGCTTGATGCTGTAACCCAGTACAGCCTTTACAATTTGCTGTTCCTACATTAAGGAAAATCTTGCTAAAAAACAGAGTTGCTTCTAGCATGACTAAGTTAATTTTGGAGCACATCCAAACAGAAAGAAAAATCTTGACATTTAACTTCCAACTAATTACGATGCTTAAATTACCGATAAAAATAACCTCTAGTCCTTTTTAGAGGCATGAATGCTCGTCAAATTTACATAAAAACAATGTATGCAGACTAGAAATCTATAGCTCAGAAGAAACACATTGCTCTATTTTAGGCTGAGATATATATACACACACAGTATTGTAAAATAAAAACAAAACTAAGTGCTTGGTTCTGCCCGTTGGAAGATCTGTGCCTGTCCAAGCTGAAAAGGTCTCCAATCACTATGCACAATTAGGACAGCAGAATACAGGCCAGATTTAGCCCTCCAAACAAAGAATTTCTAAGCATGTCTTTGATTTTTTTTTTTCTTCTTACAGTTATTCCCAGCAACGAAGGTCACTGCAAACCACATAGCCCGCATTTTACTTGTTACCACTTATACAAAATCACAGCTGGCAACTATAAGCTAAAATGTGTGATATATTTCTTAAGTCACACACAGCATGCTTGAATAGATATCGCATTAAATTATCAAGYAATCATCACATGCATTAGTGGAAAATATAGCAGCATCCAACTATTACTGAAGTTGAGGGAAACCATTCACCAATTTTAATGTATTTTGATGTGTTATTATTATCATCATTGAAATCTCACTATTTATAGAAATCTATTAGTATGGAAAGAAAAACTGTTTTAGGAAAAGCTATAGAATAAAATGCGCCAGAATCCAACTATTTTGGTAGAGTGAAAATACATGTAATACATGACTAACTTACAATTTAGGGAATCAATTATCATAAATTTTTATCAACCTAACAGTTACTGACGGAGTAAATTCCATGATGAAGCCATGACATTTATCAAAAATTAATCCACTCTGATTTTTTTTTGACAATTTTGCTCTAACATGTACTCATCTGTAGGTTTTCAAAGGTGAGTGAATTCTTCAATCTTCTGGGGAGCACAGCCTTTGGTATTTAGCCTTCAGCCTTAGGAAAGAGTTAACTAGATGCAGCAAAGTATCCATAATAGAGTTAATACTACAAATGGCAAAATAGAAACTTAAACTTACATAAGCTTCTTCTGATTTGAAAACAGGTACAGTAGTTGAATTATCAAGCTAGTTATTTAGAAAGGCAAGTTCTATGTACAATATCTACACTTTTAGCTTGGCTTAAAAAAAGTACAATCCCTTGAGACTGTATATCCTACTCCRAGTTATAAGAATTCTAACATTTAATTAATTACAATCTGAAAGCTGAAAACTTGTCTGCTCCATGAGAGTCAGGTATTTTCATGTGATCATAAGACCACAGCAGTTTATCACTCATTAGCTAAGTCATTATACTTTAAGTGTTCATGTTTAACACAACTTAACTGCAAGTAAAATGCATTAATTTAAAACATGAGCAGCCATCAAAAAGGTAGCATAAGGTGATTCATTCTTGTCCTGGTTCCGGCTGGGACAGAGTTCACTTTCTTCCCAGTAGCTGGGGGGGTGTGCTGTGTTTTGGGTTTGGTATAATAGGAGCGTTGATGGCCCATTGATGTTTTGGGTGTTGCTGGGTGGTGCTTGCACCAGGCACTTTTCGGCCTCCCATGCCCTGCCAGGTGCATGGGAAGCTGGCGGGGGGAGCATAGCCGGGGCGGTTGACCCAGCTGGCCAATGGCGTATTCCATACCGTGCGACATCATGCTCAGTATAAAAAACTAAGGGGGGGGGTGGGCCTGGGTCCCGGGCTCTCGTTCGGTTTGGCGGGTGGTGAGCAATTGCATTGTGCATCGCCTGCTTTGTATATTGTTGTTGTTGTTATCACTGTTACTGTTCTACTTTGTTTTATTTCAATTATTAAACTGTTGTTATCTCAACCCGCGAGTTTTCCTACTCGTGCCCTCCCGATTCTCTCACCCATCCCACCGGAGCAGGGGGGTGAGCGAGCGGCTGCGTGGTGTTTAGGTGCTGCCAGGGTTAAACCACGACAACTCTGCAACTGGGGTTGTCTAAGAGCAGCACCCAATCATTTCTAATCAAGTCAATACACAAAGAGATACAAAGACTGATTCATATTTAGTTTAAGGATAAACAATAATTTTAAAATAAAAGTTTCAGTTTCAGTTTTATCTTGTAGATAGAATGATAATATCCATTAATGTTTTAATACACTTCATTAAATTTCTTTTTTCACCTACAAACCAAAGCTATAAAATCCATTTCTAGTGAAGCATCTACCACCATTACTACTGCTGTCAGATTGTTAAAATGCAGAAGAGACTCAAATCTTCAAGCAATGCAGCTTCATCTGTAACACACGCAGAAGTCCAGAACGTTTGACTTCTTCAAAAGAGAATTACATCTCAAAACAGAATAAACCCTTTTAACTTCCCTTTTTAAGTCAAGAAAACCACCCATAGTTACCCCTTTTTCATTTTTAGAGAAACAAATATTCCACCACAAACTTAAAAAAATTAATGTAGTAACATTCAAATTCAAGGATTCAACTTCAAGGATTTTCTTTCATTCCAGTAGGGCTTTAACATGCACTATTCATGACTGGAGTAACAGCAACTAGAAGCGAGGAAGCACTTGCAATTTTGCAAGTCTTTGTTAAAATACATGATCACAGCTTTGTAGCGTGCATCCTGAAATGCCCGTGTGTACAGTAAACCCATGGACTTTAAACTCATGGACTTTTTACTCATGGTTACTCCTCCAAAGCTTTAGAGGAGAAAGGATAGGAAAACTTGTGCTCTTATACCCTAAGATCTCCCTGTCTTGTCTTCACATACTGAGAAGGGGTCACAAATTGTACAATGCAGAAACAGCTCATGTTTCACGGTCACCTTACATGCTGAGTGCTGACCCTGTGTTGGAGTGTCTGGCACACTGAATGCTGCTTGTCAGTTGAGGAAGTGCCTCCTCCAGACAAATGTGAGCCCACATATCTGCCCCTTGCCCAGGAAACTGAAGTATCTCTGTTCCCAGTGACCTCCCTAACAGTTAGTGAAGAGCAGGCATCAGCACTATACTCTATAATTACGCAGACTATGAGTGTGCAAACAATGAATATGAAGAGACACCCGAATCCTGTAAGTTCATTGATAGTTGATTAGGTTACTTATCAGTTCAATATCCTTCAAAATTTAGTGCACAGAAGAACAGATTAGCTTCCACTACTTGCCAAGATGAAAAGTACATTATTATGGTGAAAATACCAGCTTGGAGCCTCCACTACCAGCTTTCTTATGAAGAATGAGAAAAAGTGGAAAAAGGAAATGACTAAACAACTAAGTGGAAAAGAACCTGAGTACCTGGACCTCTAGCACGCTAATTTGTCTTTCACATTTGCCAGCGACTTATTTTGAGATTATTGGCTAATAATAGGACAGGCTATGTATCTCAAACACAAACTCTTCGAAATGCCATACTGGAAACAAGAGTCTGATAAAAAAATATTACAGTTTTGTGGTATAAAATAGCCATACTCACTTGCATTTTTAGTAGTTTGAAGAAGATTTAAAGAAGATTTGTATGGATTTAAACTTCTTCCATATTCAGCAAAAATGTGGTTTACACATTTGGTAGAAAAGTTTGATGATCTTTTCTAGAAACTAAATCCTCTTCACATGATTTATGTCTTCTGGCATGCACTTGGGCACATAGGTTTGTTTCTTTCTTTTCCCTGACTTATAAACAAAATTTAAAGTGCAAACATTCATCTTACAAAAATAAATTCTGCACTCCAAAGATGCCAAATCCAAATATTGAACTATCTACATGTAAAATTTGTTCTTTATTAGAGATGAAATTTTTGAGTAAGAATGTTAAAAGTTTTGTACTTCTGTAAAAGCAAATTCAGAAGTATTTTATGGTTTTAGTAGTATTTCACAAAGTCACATATCAAAGAAAATAACATCACTGTTTATGTCCCCTCCCTGGAAGTGTTCAAGGCCAGGTTGGATGAGGCTTTGAGCAACCTGATCTAGTGGAAGGTGTCCCTGCCCATGGCAGCGGGGTTGGAACTAGATGATCTTCAAGGTCCCTTCCAACCCAAACCACTCTATGATTCTACCTTTTTATACTAAGTGATAGAATACGGAATTTAAACTAAACATTTTGAACACAGAATCTTGCTATCCGAAAAGACTGCATTGGTCTTGCAACTTGAGGCTGACAATGGGCCAATTAAGCCTTTTTCAGCATCACCACCTCGACTTAAAGATACCCTCTTTGAAAATGCCTATTTTGCCTATGAAGTACAGTTTTACGAAGTAATCTAGCTACAAAAGAACACATCTACTTTTCTTACATGTGTAACCGTATTCTTTAGAAATACATTTATATGGATACATGTTGTATGAAGGATATTGATGCATCCTTGGCAATTTATCACTTCTCTAACCATTAGAAAATAGCTGTTGTACAGGAACCCTTAAGCACAGAGCTTTAATCCATCTCTTCAAATACTTCCAGTATCCTCAGCCCAGAAATCTACGGTTTTCTCAACTCAGTCATCATGATCAATTTGCCTGAAGGTTATCTGCTAACACATTTGTATTTTGTTACCTCTACACTTGTTTAAAGGCAAGAAAAAGACAATTCTAATGTGCTTACAGTCCACGTTACTTAACCCTTCACTGGAAACCCTCCATTCACTGAACACCCACTTGTGTCAAGGCCTCAAAATCATCTGTAAATCTTCACCCTGTTTTCACTGGAACAGAACAAAGCATGTGCAAGACAACCTAGCACAGCTTTATCTTTGTTAAAAGAATGGATCAAGCTCATTCAGATTATTTATTAAAACATGCTATGTCATACCACATTAAAATATACTAAAATATACCATCTTTGTGCAGTTGCTCTTTTAAGTTTGCTTTCTTTCCATTAGCCTTCCCAGTTCCTGCTTTTCTTCTGATACTTTCTGAAGCAGACTCATTCACAAACACAGACAAAGGGGACTAGATAAAGCCCTGCACAGAGTCCCTGTGTGGACACTAATTCCAACAGTCAGTGCTCTTCAACCCCACCCCCCCTTACTGTGCAACACTTCAGAAGACCGTTTATCTAGTCTATGCTTTAACTCATTAGCTAACTTTCCTGGAAGTTTCAACGTTAAAAAGTCTCCAGAATTCTGTTTCTCCCACAACTTTTGTCTGAAATTAATTACCTACCCTGCACTTAATGCCCTATTATTCCTACTTCATACTTCTTTATTTCAAACAATTACTATTACAAAAATGAAACTTTTATTGACCTAGTTATTTGCTTAGTCCGCAAGCTAAAGTCCTTACATGATTCCAGAATTAGCACTGACCAATACATAAACAGAGAGGTACAGACAACATCACGCAACACCTCAGCCCTAGCACTCTGAGTAAAACAAGTACTGAGGTCCTGTATTTGAGCTTTCATACATATATTTAAAATAATTATTTGGGGCTAAGAAGTACGTAATATTTGGATCAATAGTAACATTGCTGCAAGGGTTTCTAAAAATACCCTTGTCATCCATGTGTCACATGGTCATGCTAAAAACACCTTCAGTGGTACCATTCCCACCAGCTGGACAGTTCACATGAGCATATTTGTGAACACTCAAAATATCATGCTTTCTTTTGCTACGTGCAGTTTCTGCTGAATGGGATGTTGCCTGCCTTGGTTTCATTCACAGATCACCTGTTCAAGGAAGTCACTGAACTTCCCACCAAAAAAACATCGAGGGGTGCTTGTGCTACTAATATAACAAATAGAAGCTTAACATTAGCATTTTCAGATATGCATGAAACACCGTATGGAAGCTTACTGTATCTTCTGAGACATCTAACAAACTCCCCCAAATTTCCTTTCCTACTGCAGTGACATTTAGGTAAACAGCTTTTGCTGTATCACTATGGGAACAGTGGCTGTTCCTTCTGTTCCTATATGGCCACTACCAATCACTTTTTCTTCACCAAAATTTGCTGCCAAAACATTCTACGTTCTCAAACTTAAAATATAGCCTCTGACAATGAAATTCACCAGAAAGTGTTCACCAGAAAGTCAACCAAACCATTTCCAAACAAAGACAAAATAAGAAACTGTTTTAAAAGAACTCCCTAGATCTTATTCTACTGTTCATATGAACCCTATCACCATATCTGAACGTTTCAGAGCTTCAAACTTACTTTTCCTTTCGATATCCTTTTAGAGCAGAAAACTATTTTATAGGTGGGAAACTAAAATACTAAAAAGATAAATATCCTGTCCAAGAACACACAAGAAGATAGGGGCAAACTAAAAAATTCAATGCTCATTTGTGAAGTGCCTGGCTAGCATCTTACCTACCTTCTCCTACCCTTTCCACTATGGCAAGAAACCATTTTATTTCTTTAACCCGCATAATTCAGTGTTCTTCTTAAAGGAGACAAGCAGTTCTGTAAGCATGAAAATTAATAAAGCCTCAACCCTACAGCCTGGCATTGGCTGATGAGTTTTGGTATGACATGTGGGCTCCTGCTGCAGCCTGCCTTAGGGAACACAAAGTTTCTCCCTTCCTGTTCTCAAAAAAACATGTAAAAAATAACTTTGAAATCTTTGTTTCTGCTGTATTTGGTTGAAATCAGACGCTCTTAGAAGTTACAGAGCTCAAAGAGATATACAGACAGCATGTGACTGCAAAAGCTTTTTTTTTTTTTTTTTTTTTTTTCTTTTCCCCCCCTTTTTAATAGGAAGCTCCTGGAAGAACAACCTTAGCTACATCACAACTTGTGGCCCATGTATTTTTCACCCACATTGATAAATGCTCTCAGCCATACTGTGCTTAGGGAAAACATAGATGTGAGAAGCAGCTGATAGTCTTTTACTACAGGAGACAAAGTCCTTTAAAAAAGTCACAAATCTAACCTATGCTGACAGACTAGGTCTGTGCATGCTCAGTCTACCTATGCTCTATCTCCATTAACTATGGGTGTTAAGCTTGCAAAGCCTCCAGCGAGTTTCACAGTTCAGGGTAAGGTCGTCTTACTGTATTAAGAATACAGATGGCAGGCATGTCTGGTCTTAAGATGGGCTTACACCAACACACCCATGACAATGCAAACATGAAACTGAATCATTAGCCAGTAAAATAACATGGCCTCTGCTGAAACCATGTTTTAGGGAATTTCAATTAAATGTGATAGTTTCATCATATTTAAGACAAAATGTAAAAATTTTTAAGTACCATTCAATTTGGTACTAGAATGTAGAGAAACTTTCTGTTCTATACCATGCCTCGAGAATTATGGCAGCTGAGGCACTTCAACAAGAGACAGAGCTAGCTGCCTTGCACTACTAATGCAGGCCAGTCACAGAGACTTTGTACCTGGAAGTATTCATCTTTGCTCTAGCAGTCAATCAGAGCACAAGCTGTAGTAAGCATCATTTAATACCGTAAGACTTTTAGGTACAGTTGGATTAAACATTGTTCCTTTTTATTACTGAATTTTTTAAATTTAGTTTTTCTAAAGTCAGTGGTGTCAAGAGATTTTGAGACCTTATTTTAATAACTGTACAAGATCTATATAATTTGCTAGGTTGTTTTCTTTCAGCTTTTTTCTATAGCAAGAAATAAATTATTGAACAATAAAAGCTACCTGAACTCGGAACTAGTAAGGCTTCTTGGGATGAAGATAAGCATATAATTACTTAAATATCATTTCATGATGAATAACTGACTTAAGCCACACATCATTGGTATGTGTTTTAAAGGATTCTGGATGAGTATTTGAAAAAAACTAAGTAATGGCATCATAATAAATCCATCAGAGTGAAAACTGCACTAACAAAATGTCTGATAAACATAATACAGCTTTGGGGTATTTGCTACTCAGTACCTTGGAAGGACTGCATTTTTCTGATTAGCTGAGTGGCATAAGATGCGATCTTCCTGGAGGCGCTGCACTGCTGCAGCCACCATCAGCCAACCCAGAAAAGTATAATTATTAAACTACTGAACCTTATTAATGAACATTTCTTATGTTTATGTTCTTACATTGCAAAGAGCTTTCCAGCCTTTATGCCATACAAATGTAACTGGCTCTGTATGCTCCTTTGTGCCACTGGATCTCCTGCAAAATTTTACTCAAATACAACCTGGTAGTTCAGTACAACGTATTTAAGCTGTCAAGTGTGATAAAATTCAACATACCACCTGTTTTGAATCATATGGGTTATGGTTTAAGCCCATCGGCAACTAAGCACCACACAGCCGCCCGCACCCTCCCCGCCCCCCGCGGTGGGATGGGGGACAGAATTGGAAGGGCAGAAGTAAGAAAACTCATGGGTTGAGATAAGAACAGTTTAATACTTGAAATAAAATAATAACAACAACAAATTGTAACGAAGAGGAAAACAACAAGAGAGAGAGGAACAAAACCCAGGAAAAATAAGTGATGCAACCACTCACCACCCGTTGACCGATGCACAGCCCATCCCCGAGCAGCGATCGCTGCACCCCAGCCAACTCCCCCCCGTTTATATACTGAGCATGACATCATATGGTATGGAATATCCCTTTGGCCAGTTTAGGTCAGCTGTCCTGGCTGTGCCCCCTCCCACCTTCTTGTGAACCTGGCAAGGCATGGGAAGCTGAAAAGTCCTTGACTTAGTATAAGCACTACTTAGCAACAACTAACACATCAGTGTGTTATCAACATTATTCCCATACTAAATCCAAACCACAGCACTATACCAGCTACTAGGAAGAAAGTTAACTCTATCCCAGCCAAAACCAGGACAATAGGAGAAGAGGACAACTAAAACAATTGGCCAAATGAATCTTTGGGCTGAACTACTTTCCTCAATTAAGATACATCAAATATTAGTTTCCTAGAAAATATGCAGTAAAAATAAATTTGAAGATTAAATTTTGATCTTTTGCAAGTTCTTTGTCTAGCATCATCCCTTCTGCTATACTGACCAACACTGATCACAGTTTGTATTATGTGATTTACCACAGTAACAAATAGCAAGATTCAGATCCTTAATAATGACATTATCAAAAGGTATAATTCTACAAGCTTTCAAACTTGTAAGCAGCTGTCTGCCCACATGAATAGTGACCACTGTGAAAACCATCATGAAATGGCAACAGAAGAGTTAGACACTGCCCAAACTTTTAGCTATGCAACAAAACTGAAAGTGTACTTGCATAATACCTTTTAACATTAAATAAGAGGAAAAAATCTTGCTTCATAACTATATAAATAAATCCATGCAAATCAATCTGCTCATCATTTCGAAGTTTTATATTAGTATCAATCACTACAGTATTATTCTAGAATAATACTCCCTACTAACATTGAACAGGCAAATTATGTATCCTGGTCAGCTGTGTTGATTTCATCAAAAATGTTATTTTCATAGTTAAATTTTGAGCACAAATCTCAAATCTTTATTCAAAGTTTGGTTTCAAATGCTGAAGTCAAGCACCTAGGTTTCTGAGAAGAATCACACTCTGTTTAATCAAGGCATTCTTAAGAAGAATGGAACTCTAAAAGAATTTTTCTTCATAAAAATGACTATGAAAAAACACGAACAGTAGGCTGTTAATCGGTACTACCAAGTGAATTTTATATAAGCAGGAACTAAGGGCATGCCCGCAATCTCCTCTGAAGGGGGAGGGGAGGATGATATTGTATTTGCAATTCATTAAATGAAAATTTTATTGCAGATTACACAATAACCAAAAAAACCTAACACTGAAAAGCAAATCCATGCTAATTAACATTCTCCCACTATCACTATATATTCATATAACCTTTCTTCATGGCCCTGTCCTTCCAGGTGGCCCAGCACAAGAAAGGTTTTGGTGCATGACAACAGGATAAACAAAGTTGAATTCTTGCAAAATGAATGGTAATCCAAATCACACATTCAATTAACCATCACTGAAAACAGTTTGTCATGAAAGCTCACCAGATTAGAAAATACATTTTAGTTGATCTTAAGAGCTACATGAGTCTTTTGAAGTACCCAGGGACTGGCTTTTCGAAAGCCCCCAGAACTTCTCCATTTCTGCTCAAATTAAGCAAGCAAGCCTTGACCAGTATTTTAAAAAGCCATGGATCCCAACTCTGTGGTATTTCAAGACACAGCGCACACACACACACAGAGACCATATAAAAAAACCCCCACTGTTCTCAATGCATAATATGCTTCTTATATGAAACATGTTTTTAAAAGAAAGTAAACACCCATATCCTGCATAACCTGGAGTTTTAAGACAGGTTTTATAAAGCAAATCCAAGTAATATTTATGGCAATCTACTTTTGGTGTGGCACTGACACATGGCAACATGTAAAGATTCTCAATTTTATGTGTCCATTTTTTGAGTAAAAACTTCATAAACAATTTTCAGGGTTTCCTTTAGCATAGCAGCTATTGTCAAGGAATAAAACTGTAGATTAGTATTTTGTTAAATTTACATGCTCAATATTGGAGGAAATTAGTAATTCACACAGTTTACATACAGTCAGTAAACTGGTTTTATAACCTAGGTTTGTTCATGTTTTTTCCAGGGCATTTAAAAATCAACTTTTACTCTATTCCAATAGTTTGTATGAAAAGTACAAACTTCTCCCACTCATCTTAAATGCTCACTTTAGATTTGAATTACAACAATTTTAACATCAAATCTAACTACTTTCCCAGCAACCATTCAACTGATACAGTAACTAATAAGATTATTATGTGTATTTGGAAGTACACAGATTTACTTCTACTGTGACCAGTCTTTATGTTTTGCAGGCATACCTTTATAAAGCAGGCAGTAAGGGAAAAGAAGGGCAGGGGGGAATCACTGCTCTTCCCAGCACAATTATATCAGGGAAAAAAAAAAAGCCTTCTACCGGTGCAGCACTATTCTGTTTGGGAGACTGACTTCAGGCTATAATAGAAAAAGAACTCTTTCTGGTGTATGCTGTATCTCCCTAGGCAGTTTGCCAGTGCAGCACTACCAGCAAATCTTTTTAAGGAGAGACAAGCCCTTAGTAGGAATTCCCCACAGGAACAAGCTTGCAACTTTGAACACGGAAAAAACATTTCCTTTCAAATGGCAATGATTAAGTACATCTTTTTGTAAGGCCTTCTGGTTTGGATAACTGAGAAGCTATCTCCTGCATTAAAAAAAAAAAAAAAAAAACGGGGGGGGGGGGGAATTATTTTTGCAGTGTCATTAACTGAAACCTGTAAAACTAAGTTGCAGACCACCTTCTCATACTCTTGCACTCCAAACAGCCGTTTTCACCTGTGCTGAAGTAGCTAGATCCTAAGTTGTATCGGGGCACACAAAACAAAATAAAGAAGAACAAGGACTAGTTTATGTTATTCCCAAACCTCTACAAAACCAAGTGACCCTTCTACCAGTTGGAAATTGCCAGTCATCTTGGTCATGTCTGTCTTTCAGGAATGTCCCTTTTCCTAAGCCAGAGCGTGAAATAAAATTTCTGTTTCATTCACCACTAGAGATTGACTCGACACATGCAATTATGTTTACCAAAAAAATTCAAGAGCTATTTCATGCTACTAGTATAGTGCAGAGCAGACAGAATAGGCCTAGGAACTGGCTGCAGGACAAAGTGCGCATAAAACACTATCAACTCAGAATTTTCATCTAGTTTGCAGAGGTGTGCATGACAACACAAAGGAAAAAAGTTTCCTAAACACATGATCTGCACTGATAGAAGTCAAAGCAATCCATAATAATTAGCTAATGCATACTACTGGAAGTTTTGGGCTGCCAGTAATATAAAAAAAATAGAAATATGAAGATAGGGCTGAGTACAGAATTATTTTTTAATAATTCCCTTGCTGAAATGTATTAAGGAATTCTTGCAGTTGTGCAAAGGTTACTTCCTGATGCATGCTATCTCACCTAATAACCAAACAGCTTTACTATTAATTTTCAGAAAGATAGGTCAGGAGGCTCCAGTAGTTAAATAGTTACTTCATGGTTTTTTTGAATGAGAAAATAGATGCCAGGGTAAYCAATGTACGTTAAAAATAGCAGAAAAAAAATTATCAAAACTATCCCTCAGAGCATTTACATATGCATATAGACACAAAAACTCATGAGGAGAGAATTCAAGCCTCTTCATTTTTAAGCGTGCATGAAAAGAAAGAGGACAGCTCCTAATTTGTTTTTTTCAAAATTAAACTACTGAMTTTCTCTCAGGCCCTCCTGACTACTCATACACAGACCTATAAATACATTTCCCTGACTTGAATCAATATGCAACATAAAATTCCTGTGGTATATCAGTTACAATTAGATCCAATATTTTTGAATCTTTTTTCAAATTAAACTTAATGACATTTTCCCTTACAAAGAATTAATCTAGTGCCTTTAGTACCAGTAGTTAGGTGCGTGGCTAAATACACACAAAACATTGTAATGTCTCCATCGTGTTTTCCTGTATGCAAAACGAAGTATTTTCAGTAGAGTCCAAATTATCTTGCATCTTTCCTGAAAAGTTTACTTGGGTGACTTTTATACCAGCTAGCAGAAACATTAGGAGAGAGCATTAGCTAAGAATCCTAAAGTAGAAAAATATCGGAAACACAGTGACAAGAAGTTATTTAGATTGGAAGATGTTTTAAGTGAGGAGAGAGACACCCAGGCCTCAAAGACCCCTGAACTGAAAACATAAACACAGCAAAGACAACAGATATATGTAGAAGTCTTTCTAAAATACATCATAGAAAATTTAGCAATTAAACAAAAATCTTTAATAAATAATTCTAAATGTGGTTAAAATTAGTAACGTTCTACAACAATATTTTCAGATAAGCTATGTATAGAGGATAACTGGGTGCAAGGTAAAAACCAAAAACCTTTTCAATGGATGGATTAATTAGTCAAGTGACCTTAGAACGTAATGAGTCATGGGGTTGCTAATGAGATAAGGATTGGAAGCCTGACACCTCTAAGTCAAGAGTTCAACCGGTTCTTCTCAGAGTACTCTCCTGCTGTGCCCTAGATTGAAGTCACAACAGTTCAGGGACAACACTGGCTTTCCTATTGCTGGAGGTACTGAAAGATCCACCTAAACCTACTTATAGAGGAAATCTTTGCCTGAAAGATAGGACACAAACAGTTACCTTTCTGTAGCAGCATCCCCTCACTATGGCTCTCCCAGTCCCAACTGCCCAGGAGAAAGAGGTGTCCAGGAGCATCACCTGACCTGCTCTGCAAGCACAGGCTGGAGAGACCTTCTTTTAATGCAGAACCTCACTCTTTGAGAGGGTTCCCCACTGACAATGGTAGTCAGAAACAAGGATGAAGAATCCTGCTATCAGGGGCATAGAGTCTTTAATTATCATTAGGTTCCAGCCCTTTATGCATTAGGGTCGAGCCCTTTACTCACGTGACTTTGCACTTGCCAATTTGCTGTAATTTATGCAAGTAAGTCTCCCAAAATGCACAGGCTGTCAATCTCTTCTCAAGTAGAACATTGTCATCAGTGAAAACCTTCAGGGTCACAAGAGATGCAATACACCCAAAGCAGACTCAACTCAAACTTCAGGGGTCTGGTTTTCACAGACTCAGATGAAGATGCCTTCTTATGGTTCACATTTACTTTTTTTTCAAAAAAAAAAAAAAAAAAAAAAAAAAAAAAAANAAAAAAAAAAAAAAGAGGGAAAGAAAAAGAATGACCAAAAAGGTCTTAATCACAGCCAAAATCCAGACTTGTATTGTGCCAGTCTGCCTGCACATTGTAAAGATGCCCAGTGCTAGTCAGACCAATGGGAAAGTCAGTAGGACGCAAAGCACTGGAGAACAGAACATGGTACAGCAGGATGATACAAGAAATAAAAATTGAGGTGGGAGAGCGAGATAGAGCAAAGCATGCTGCAGAAGAGGACAAACGGAAGAGTAAACACAGAGGGAAGCCAGAGGGCAGAGACAAAAAGATAACAAGAAAGAAAGAAAGAAAGGAGTGGGAAGTTAACAAAGACAAAAGCCATGAAGGGAAACAACATAACACAGATGGGGAAAAAAATGGAAAAGACAGAAACAGAAGAAAGATATATACAGGAAACCCATCCTGCCAGAAACTGCTTCTTATCAAGCTCAGACAAGAAACACTGCCAAAAGAAGAGCTGAATCAAGCATGGAAAGTTCAGATCACCTGAAACTTCTGAAGGCAGATGAAAGAAACTACATTAAAATATGAATGAAGTAGTGAGCTTACGAGGATTTCATCCCAGAGTACACTGGCCCTGTTCTGCTGTAAGAGAAAAAAAAAAACTTCTTTAGTTCAACAATAGTTTCACCCATCTACTTGCAGAAGAGCTGGGCCCACTTGTGAAAGAATGTTAACTGATTAGGGACTAATTAAGTAGAATTCAGGATCAAGTTCAATAACTGTTTTTAAAGTTCATTAGTCTGTATTGCACTCTATGCAGTACAGAAATACATGAGAGAACTGCTCCATTCAAAGTATAGAAGAGAAGATCCCTTCCTCCTGCCTCTCCCAGCACACACCAGAGACACACATCAAGGTTTTAGACAAAGGATTAGATAAACTTTCCCACAGAACACAGGACTATAACACTGGCATGTGGTCAAGCACAGTCCAGTCTGAATTTAACTCTGCACTTCTGCTTTGTTTGAAATGCATTGTTTTGTATCACCCAGTACTAACACACCATTCTTGAGAGAGAATAAGGATGACCATGAATCCACTGTGCAAGAAGGTAGCTGTAGTGCACCCTCTACTCTCAGAGAATGGCAAAAAGGCAAAACAGACATCTAAGCTTGTCTACTCAGAATATGAAAAGACAGACAAAAAAAACTAATAATGAAAGACTCCTATCCTACAACATCAGCGATTACCATCTGCTTAATTTAGTCACTGATATTATGAAGAAACCCTTTCTTGCTTCCTTAAGTTATCGTAAGTATCTCCTATCTCATAGCATGCTGCTGGCTCTATGACAAAAACTTCAATAATCACAACTTGCATCTCCACAAAGATGAGTGACCAACACAGAAACACACAATTGTCCCATCCTTACACTTAGCTTGTACTGTCAATTTTCTATAACAGTCTACTATTCCAAAAACAAGGGTGTGGAACCTTCTCAGACATCTATCTTGAGATATTTAAGATTAAAAATTCTCTCAGATTCAAGAATAACAGATACCCAGGATACATCCTATTTTTAAAAAATACATAAATATGCATACATTTGATTTACTATTTCTCTTAAGACACATCAACCTGTTTCTTAAAACGTTTGTTATATTTTTGGTTAATTTGTGCTAAAATTTCTTTTGCCATTACTACTGCAACGTATAACTGACTGTGTTGATTAGATACCACATGTTGAAACATTCATGAGAAAGTAAGAACAGGGCTCACTCACAGCTCAACCAGTGGTTAGGTGGTTGACATACAGTCAGTGTTTCACTTGCTCAGTCACAGGTGAAGACAGACTCAGAAATTGTATCTCAGGTTTCTCTTAAAAGTCTTGGAAATTCCAACATACAGAAGCTGTCTTCTAACATCCCATCACAAAGGGGAATGAATACCTGTTCTGCAYGTACACCCTCGGATTGAGGTTGCCATTGCAGACTTCCTGAAGTCATAAAGAATGAACACTTCGATTGCTCAACTTCTCATATATGCAGTCTTCTCCCTAGCCCAAGCAAGACTGGAAAAGTTTCCAGTTCTAGTGCCCACTACCAGTGTTCCACTGGTTTTTGCCCTCTTGTACCATTGCTTCCTCTTTCCATGGCTGATTACAAATTATGTATATTTTGTATTCACAAAAAAAAAATCCACATGCATAAATATTTAATTTTTCTGTTTACAAATTTAAAAAATGAGCCAGTTCAGCTAGCTGATGGAAAGCAATTAATCTATTCAACTCAACAAAGCAACATTGATTTACTCCCTAAGAACCAAGCCCTATATATAATATCCATGTACAAACTAAAATTTATAAAGCTGAACTTTTGGGGTTTACATAATGAGGAACTGAAGGCAGTGGAGGCAGACCACGTTCCTGTTCCTCACTCTGGTCTCTCCCCGCCAAGGCATGAAATGATACAAGTGCTGCAATCTGTACAGTGTTAATGGGTGCCTGTGTCCAGAGAGAGGAAAGGGGGGAGAAGAGCCTGTGGGGTTGATAGGACCACACACCTGGGCTGGAAGGAGAGAGGAGATAATCTTATTCTCCTCAACTTTTGAATTAAAAGCCAGAGTGGGGTACAGCCTCCTAGCAAGATCAAACTGGCAGTGTAGGGCTCATGGAAGACAAATATGTCTACATGCAGGGAGCTAAAATCCTACCAAACCTATTCATAAGATTTAATACTGATTTGTATGATTTGGTCTGGTTTTTTAGACCAGCATGACAAAAGATCTGAACATTATTCAACAGAATAATCTCTACTTCCACTGTAAGACAATTGACAGCCCTCTCTCGCAAATATGTATCTATGCATACACCTCAAGCATCAGGAAATGCATGCTCAAGCAGGTTCCCAAGCAACCCTGAAGACTTCTAACTCAGCTCAACTATGATATTCCCTCTTGTACACTTGAATCCACACTAAGAGTTCAACAAAGGAAGTGGGTCTACACTAGGAAAAATGTCAGTGAAATACCAGAGGAAGATACATGACCTCAGATCACTGGTTAGTGTATTTCATTATGTAGAACCTTAGTCGTAAGAAAAGCCAATGCTGCTCATTCCAAAACTATTTATTTTATTAGATCAGGTACACAGGATGTGCCTGTGTGTTCCCTTATCGGACTTAAATCTGTCCCAGCACCTGAAAGTACGTTGTCAGGATAAATTCTGTTCTTTGAGCAAACTTAGTGGAATTACTCAACATTGGTATAAACAGGATGCAAATTTAAATGGGAATTTGAGAGACTTTAAATAGCCAAGTAAACTTTATATACATATAATTGGGGGTGTTCAAGACCCTTTCTACTTAAAATGGATAAGGATCTCTTACTAAAAAAAAAGTAATTTATTTTTGCTTAGACTAACCTGACCACATTAGATAAAAAAAGAAAAACCATCAGGGACGAAAATGTCCATTTCTTTCTAAATACTAGCGCATTGTAGAATTAGGTCAGAAATACCAGACGTTAGCCTAACAAAACTAATGCTAAAAACATTTCTTTCAAAATGATTAGCCTCTGACACAAGTAACTGCTTTACCCTTTTCATGTAATGCTTTATGAAATTAGTTATTAGCGGATCTCCTGGTGGATTGACAGCTATGGAGATTTGTGCCCTGAATTTCTCGGGGCGGGGGGGGGGAGAAAGGAGAGATAAAGACTGTTGGTTGGATAGATACACAGCTGCATAAATCGTTCTTTATGTTGACCTGAATTATTCTGCCTCTCGCCAGCATTTTTTATTGTCCATATTTGCTTAATCTTGATAAACAAAAAATATATAAAAGGGATCATATGCACAGAATAATTACTTTTAGGAAAATAAACAAGCTTACACACCACAAATTACACAAACATGTTCATAAACAGAAGAGCTCATATCAACCTAAATTTTCCATGTAAAATAATCCAAAATTACCTACTTACTGGTATCCAATTCTTTATTTCGTGAACAAACTTCCCCTCCCCCCCAAAAAGAAGTCATGTGCAGATTTTGAATGCACAGGACCACTGAACTCCACTATTTCAAGATGGTGTTTAGTATAAACAATGAAATTATTGCAATGGAATTCAATATAAAGTCTATCACACTCAAGGGTAATAAGTTTTAATAAAATAGAGAATTAAAACAAGATTAGTTTTCATGATATATTTTCAAGCACAACACTAGTATGCTATTTTCAATTGAAGAAATACATGTCTACACACTACTTACTGCAGTACCATCCCTTTTTGAAAGATCACTTATACCAGCAGTGAAGGCTTTTAAAATTCACATTGATGTTCTTATCACTTTAAAATGTATTAACGTAAAATTTCCCACCATCCTCTCATTAAAAACTAAAATATCTAATAAAATATACATCTAAATAACACCATTAAAAATTGAAAACAGACTAGACAAGTATACTAGGAAAGGCAGTAAAACTTCAGAAGGACTGAAACAAGTGTCAGAAACACAGTAACAGCTAGTAAATATATTTAATCAACATAAGCAATAGAAATTCAAATTAAAGTTTTTTTTATACCACACAAATATACATATACATGCAGCATAATATTAATGTACATTCCCCTCCAAAGAATATCACTGCTGAAAACCTTATTTTAAACACATGACATAAGGGAGCACATATTAAAACTGGGAAAAAAACCAAAGCAATTCCATATACATTTTATTTTAAAGTATCACTATATACCATTTTTTTTTTTACTAGAATTATCTATACTTAGTACAGTCTCAAATACTAGCAGCTAATCATGACCATCAACTTAAAAGTAAAGCAAACAAATATAAAATAAAAACTCAAGAGTACTTACCAAATTATGATTAGTTGAATTAGAATCATCTTCTGGGAATGGGATGTAAACAGCTAAGGCCACACAATTGGCAAAAATAGACAGCAGTATAAATATGTCAAATGGTCTGAAAAATCTTGTTAAGGAATTCATGAATTATGAGTATCTACAGACTTTTAAGTCTAGTTCTCCTTTCAGCATCAACACTTGTAAAACAAGCCTTACTTTTAAGGCAATCTTTTGACTGATAACTGTGACAAACACTTTATCACCTTTAGTTATATCACATCACTATACCATATTATTTTCCATCACAATGATCTTTCAACACGCTCTTCTTTTTGAAAAAAGAGAAGACTATTACTCTTGCTGCCACAGAGCACTTTATATTAGATGAATATAATGATACACTCTTAAATCAATACGTGGGTCACCATGATGGGTAAGGAATACTTATTGAGCTCTTCTGTCCTCATATGCTCACATAAGTCTCATTAATGTTAACAGAAATTTTTTTGTCCAAAGAAGGAAAATCATTTGGGATCTAGTTCGTAGTAGGATATGAGAAAGATTCCCAGCAAATCACAACTGTTCTCCTGTATGAGAGCTGGAAAGCTGTACAATGGACACAGGAAAATTCTGAGCCCCTCTTCATGTCTCTGACACCTGGACTTCTGAAAAATTTTGCTTTGGCCAGGACAGATGAAAGTTTAGGCAAGTAGACTGGGGAATAGAATATCATTACCTGTTTGGCAGCCATGCATACTGAGAGGCTATAGGCTTTCACACTGACAACAGCATCAATTGCAGCTGCACTTTTTATACCACATCTGGATGACAGCAGTTGAAACCTGGAGATACCTTTTGTCTTCCAGAAAGAAAAATATTTCTTAAAATTCATGCCTATGAAGCTCATCCTTCAGTGTTTATCATTAATTTGCCTTTCCCCCAAAGTATCTCATTATTTTCTTGTAACTACAAACACGGAGGTACCCAGATGAACCTATTCATGGAAGTTTGGAAAGGGAGTATTTTGGGCTTTAGCTATGATTTTTGACATCCTTTCCTCAATTCAATGCACAACTTCCTGATACGTGTCCATAAGAGTCCCGTAAAAGACTGAGGGAAGAGTACTGAATATACTCAAAAGCATATTTTTGTCAGTTTAAAGTATTTTTCCTGAAAAAAAAACTCCTACAAAGTCCATGTGCCCCTTAAGATCTGTTAAATTTTGTTTGTTGACCTACAAAAAGTTTGTCACCTCAAGGGCTGAGTTTATGTTCACAAAGCCTACCAACATCAACAGCTGCCATGTTGTGTACAAAAAGTTACAACACACATCTTAACTTGCAGCATTCTCCAGACTGAAATGAACAAATGACACCAGCACAAGATTGACAACTTTGTTTTATGATGTAGTGCTACTGGGACAAATTCTGCCCTGAGTTATTCCACTCTAGATCCATAATAATTTCATTTAACTGACCTTAGCCAAGGAGAAGCCAATTTACTGAAATTAGTTGGACTTCTACCAGTTTAAATGAAAGCAAAATCTTTAATTTGCAATTGAATTACGTTCAAAGAATTGAAAAAAAACCAAGCCCTATAAATGACTAACAGTTCCTATTGCCAGGTTGGCTGTTCTGTTTAAAGTAAYAAAATGAGTTTTACTTCAGTAATCTACTCTCTTGAACAGCTGTTTCCCGTTACAGGGATGTTGCCATGGCTAATAGGCAAACATTTTTCTCCTTGTACCTCAACAAAACTGTTTTCTATTTCAAACCTTTTCTTGAGAATTAAATAATATACCAAATCAACATGCTATCAGTTCTGCCCATACTTCCATCCACATACTTCCACATCACAACCACTGAACTAAAGATAAAGCAATCCTTCCCAGCATACAAGCCATCATGAATATAGGCCAGTATATCTGATCTCCTATCTACAGACGTACATGCTTCCAAATATGTTTGGTGGTAGACATACGTTGCAAAAGTTCAGAAGATTAATGTATTTCAGACACTTGTATGTACGTAGAACGAGTCCTTGGCTTAACTAAAAAGTCTTCCCTACTTTTAGTACTTAGAAAAATAATCTTTTTTAAAAGATTTCTACATCTAACTCATTTGCCTTAATGGCAATACACCAAATTGCAATATGGAAGATACAGGTTTGACATCTTAGGTCATCTCCCAATTAACACTGCTAGATGCACTCCTATCCATTCAACCTTATCTGGAAGGGCAACAAATGCAATAGAGATTTGCTGGAATATAATGTAAGCTTGTAACTTTAAAAAGTTCTGAAAATGTTCCCCCATCTCCTCCAAGAAAAAAGGAACAGCTATGAGCTCTTCTCTTTGAACTACTTCAGTAAAATTATATTCTGTGTCATTACGACACAGATTAAGAGGATATCTTTAACAGCAATTTAAGCAAAATTAACTACCATCAACATTAATGACAGTTACCCTCTCGTGCAAGTGAACTAATGTGTTAGCTGTGATGCTATAAGAGATGCTGTAAAACAATCCCCTTGATACATTCCGAAAACGCAAGGAACAGGTTGTAAAAACGAAACTGCATCAAAGGATACTTCCATTCTACTAGACTAATGCAGGCTCTTCGTATTGGGTTGTTGAGGGATAAACAGAAAAGGGCACGGGGTGGCCGACTATTAGATGTATTACCCTGTTTTTTGCTCTTGGCGTATTGCTGGCGTTTTCTTTGGGACAGAGATCCTACAGGCTGGGCTGTGGTGGTACTCATATTTTGGGCAGCCTTTGCTTGTCTAGCAGCATCAATTGCAGCTTGCCAAGATAGAACAGTTTGCTTGGACGGTGCTGAACTGTTTGACTGAATAGCTGGTCCGTCACCAGGAAGAGGAATTCTGGTGCTACTTGCATAGTTTGCCTCTGTGGGACAAAAGAAAAAAGTACTTGGTTATAATCTTTTATGCTAAAATGTGTCACAATATTTCTGACAAAAAGATTTTTTAAGACCTCTTGGCAGTGTGATGCTTCCATTACATATACTACAGAGCACAATTGTATGCATATATATATATATGTGATTGAACAGTAGCAAAAAACGCTCAGGAATCAGTATTACAACTTCAAGTTTAATCCAAGTGTCAAGACAAGTGCTACACAAACACCTCTCATTTTGATTCTTCCACTTACTGCGTTTTTTCCTAACTGGATGGCAGCTTTTCTGTCACCATGTTTAGCCAATAAAACATAGCTACTCCTTAAGATGAACTTTGCTGTAGTACCTTAGTATTTACTATTTTCTCACTTCATTTTGGTCAAAAAACTAGTTGTTTAAAATACTTACACATTGTTCGATTAAGAATAACCAACACTGGGGGGGGGGGGGGGGGGGGGGGGGGGGGGGAGGGGGCGGGGAGGAGAGGAAGTTCTGTAAGTAAGTTAAATCTTGCCCTGATCTGCATTTTCAAAGAAAAAAATGCGTGGATGCCTCCCACAAGTGAAAAAGCCAATATTGTCTGCTGATAAACATGTTCATAAAACATTGGTATCTTTCACACTAGAAATTACAACCGTGAAACCACTGTAAAGGGATGGAGTTTGTTTTTGCTTTTTCACAAGGATTTACAAAATAAACCGCACCTTCCAACTAATAATAAAGTCCTCTTTATTCAGATGACAGCAAAGGCGGCAAAACACCACCTCCTCGCAAGGATCTCTCCTTGCGAGCTCTTTGACTAGAGCAACAGTCTACTCCTACATACACCTGTAGGAAGGAAAGACTCCTAAGTGAAATTCAAAACTTGAAGATGCCTGGGTGGGAGAAAAAAATGGAGGAACGGCACAATATACATGCTGGGAATTAGGGCTGGCAGGCGGGATGACTATGAAATGGATCTATCCAGGCAGGAGAGGAAAATAGCTCCCCAGCGATCGCTGCTCGTCAAACAGAGGAGAGCCACAAAAAGCACACCTCTCTTTTTCTAGATGCGGGGAAACAGACAACGAGAAAGACGSGAGAGCTACGAACATGCGTGGACGCAGACGAGCCCGGCCTCAGCCGCCGCTTCCCGCCGCCCCGCTCCGCTCGCGCCCCTGCCTGCGTGAGGGGCGGCAGCGCGCGCCGGGGGCGAGGGGACGCGGGAGCACTAAGATGGCTCCCGGGGATGGCGGCGGGGGTGAGGGGGGGGTCACTCCGGGGCCCGCGCGCGTCGCCCACGGAGGCGGCCGAGCTGCCGCGGGGACCCGGCACCAGCGCGGCGAACGCTGGCCAGCGGCGAGCGGGCGGCGCATCAACAGCTGGGTGATACGGCGGGCAGTGCCGCCTCGGGGGCGGGCTGACACCGGGGGCAAAGGTGGGAATTTTATCTCCAACATTTTTCCAAAGCATCCCTGCTCTCCCCTCCCCCCCCCCCCCCCCCCTTTTTTTTTTAAATAAAAAAGCAATGGCCCAGCCATCTCCCCCGCCTTCCGCCTGCCCTTCGGGATGCCATGAAACGTGGCGCGGCGCAAATAAACCACCCCCCCATCTATCTATCCATCGTCTTTTTAAATCAATACTTGAAAGGGAAACAAAACCCGKGTGCCTACGTTCCCCGGGGGAGCCCCTGGCCCCCGGCAGGAGCGAAAACACAAACTTACTCCTAACTGAGAAGCGAGGATTCATTTAAAAACAACAGTGGGGGATGTGGCAGCGCCGGAGCCCGTCGGCGAAGGGGTTTAACGCTGAAAAGCCCTGCGTCTCGCCCCCGTGCGCCCCGGCAGGGCAGGGGGCCGAGCACATCGCACCCACCGCCCTGCCCTAACCCCTCGCTGCCCTCCCGCCCCGGCGCGGGGAAGCCACCGGGGAGCCGCATCTCCGGGCAGGTTTATCCACAATTACACAAGTAAGAGGGAAGCGTAGACCAAGCCGTGTCCCTCCCCAGCGCAGCCAGCTGACATTAATGGCCTCGGGGCAAGAGACAGACACGCATAAACCCGCTCCCATGTTGGTCACACGCCGAGGGCAGCACCTTATCTCGCCTTCACCTCATCCCCTGCCCTTCCCGGTCCCTCCTCGAACCCAGCCGCTCATCCCTTCCCCATCCCAAACCTACCCCATCCTCAACCCCCTCCCTAATCCCCGACTCCCAAATCCCTCATAAATCCTCCCCCGCTCCCCCCTCCCTCCCCTCAGCTCCGGCTCTTACCTTCTGGGTGCTGCTCCGGCTGCTGCTGGTGGTGCATTATTCTCACTTTCTCCAGTGTGAGAGAGGAAAATGAAAAAACAAAAAAGGGCAGAGACGCCCCCCACCCCACCCCGAGCCAGGTGTGCGCTGCCCCCTGCGCTCCCCGCTACCCGACCCCCATGGTAGTGACTAGCGACGCGCGAGGGGCTGCTGCTCCTCCTCCTGCTGCTGATGCTTCGCCGCTGCCAAATCCCTCAGAGTTTGGGCCAACATGACACTCACATCCGGGTGACACGGGATCTCTCCATCCCTAGCAACCCGGCTGCTGCTGCTGCCGCCTGCTCCTCAGTCCCCCTCCTGCTGCTGCTGCCTGCTCCTCAATCCCCCTCCTCCTCCTGCTGCTGCTGCTGCCGCCGCCTGCTCCTCAGTCCCCCTCCTCCTGCTGCTGCTGCTTGCCGCCGCCACAGGGTTAACTCCCTCGTTGCTGCCACCGCCACCTGCTGCTGCCGCGGGGGCGCGGAGCCGCTCTCTAATCGCCTGGAGCTCCGGCAGCCGCAAATAGAGCTGCCGCTGCCGCCTTAACCCCTTCGCCGCCACGCAGCCGCTCGCGCCGGCCCCGCTCCCGCCCCTCAGCCGCGCCATCGCCGCCGCTAGCCGTCCGCGGTCGCCACGTCCCGGCCGAGGGCCCGTCCCCTCAGGCCGCCCGGGGCCGCCCAGCGTCGCGCGCACCCCGCCCGCCCTCAGCCCTTTCCCCTCCCGTCCGACTCGCGCTGCCCCAGAGGGCAGCGCCCGGGACACCACCGAGGCGTGACCGGCTTTAGCGTCTCCCTCTCCACGCACTCCGGCAACCGTGTCCCTCGCTATTGACAACTCGAGGCGTACCGACCCGGTACGACCTTCCCCCGCCACCCCTGCCTGCACCATTCCCCCACAGCGCGCTCGCGCTGCTCCCGCGCGCCCGGCCCCGCGCGGGCTCCTCTCCTCTCCTCTCCTCTCCTCTCCCCGCGGCCTCCGCTCAGCCTTTGCCTTCACCTCCAGGGAAAACCCAGGAAGTTGTTGCAACCCTGAGCTCTCCCCTTACCACACTAACCTGTTGAAATGTCGTCATTCTGGCTCCAAGCTAACCCTACGATTTTCAAAGTTTATCCAAATAAATAATTTGAATAAATTTGGCTTTGAAAAAGTTTAATTTTGGCGTTGCCTTTCACTGCAGAACCCTAAAACTTTCATTTAGGTTTTGTTTCATTGGTCTTGAAATTACCAGAGAAGTCCTGTGTACTGATACACACGGCTGGAGGGGCCATGAGGTGTACTGCAGAGGAGGAAACTCGGGACAGCTGCCTTCAATTACTGCAAGGCAGTATTTCAATCACTACAAAAAGTAATTAATGAAATAAAGTGAGAATTAGAGACATACAAATTCAGAAGAGAATTGATTCTTCAAAATTAAAGTTTGTTTTCTCTGCAATGAACATTTTTCCGATATTTTTTTGAGAGTATTTCAGGATTTTTTTTTTTTTTTTCAACAAGCCATGATCAAACCTGATGGTTTTGAACCTTTATCTTTGACAAAGGTGGTATTTTGTTAAAACATTTCAGTGAAACTACTTCTACTATCCCTTTCCTCTACCACTTCCTTATTCGTGCCCCTATCTGCTCTTTTAGCCATCCTTCATCCACACCTATCTCCACCTAATTGATAATAAATAACAACTACAGACAGTAATTAGAAGAACAATAAAACCTTAATACTGCTGATGTTCTCCAGGGACCTGGTGAAGAATGCCCATCCTCCAGCTTTATAAGAAGCTCTCTGTTAGGTGGAGCCTATCCCTCTTGGTGTTACCTTTGTAAGTTAAAGGATAAAAAACATTAGCAGCAAGGCTGATTTAGAGAGAAGCCTTTTAAAGAAAGAAAACCCCAATGCCACTTCTTGACCTTGGTTTCAGCACTTCTTTTTTATAATCTTCTGATCTGATGGATTCAGCTGTTGCAGTCGTGAGTCCATCTGTTGGTTTGGTTTAATTGGGAAGGTACCACACCCACTTGACAGGTTTCTATCATTACAGTGCATGTTTTTCCAGATGAAAACAGCTACTACATACTTAGGTACTTGCCTTAAATGTCCATGAAAGTCTCTAGAACTTCTTTTCTTGACAGTCAGATATTTAGGTGTCAAAAATGCTTCGTACATTTTCAAAAGTATCTAAATCAAGACTAGTTGCCTAACAACCACTGCAGGCACTGGAAGTAGGCACCTAGTGTGCTTAGCAGGAGCTAGTGCCTAACCTGCTTAGGCACTTAGTACCTTTACAAATCTAGACTCAGGTATCTAAATCATTATTTTAAATGAGGCTTATGAAGTTAAGCACTGAGGCACTATTGAGAAATTCATAACTAATAAGGCCCGGATCTAACATAAGCAAAGAGCATCCCATAGAAAAGGGTGCCTCCCTTGCAAATGTTTTCATGAAATTCCCGGATTCTGGCCTCGCCAATGCCTATTTTCTAACCCCCAGTCCTTATAACGGAACATAGTAATATGCACTGGAAGCTACCAAATACTCCTCAAAACCAAACTTCATAAGCCTCCCAATAAATCCATGAAACAGAGACACAAATTTTTTCACAGTTGGTCCAAACCTGTAAGCATAGAGGTTTGCATATTTCAAAAGCTAACTGGCTCTTTATTGCTAGATCAAATTAGCTACTATATTTTCAAAATCAAAATTATAGTTAAGAAAGAAATGCAAGTCCTTTTAGAAAGTTTTGAGAAAGTATTCAAGAACACTGATACTGTTTAGTCACAAAAGTGCTAATTACTGAAGCCATCAATTCTTCTCTAAACAGCTTTTCCCTCCTTCTTCTAGAAACTTGTGTCTAATTATTTCACTAAGATTGCTTCACTTTTATGTCACTTTGATATTAGTTACTCATTCCTCAATGAAATGGCCAGCATTATATGGATGTTTTAGAATGTGTAACAGCTACCATAATAAGCGATGACATTTTGAATGGAAACAACCATTGTTCAGAGAAAAAAGAAATATGGATGTCCTCATCTGTCATACACTCTGTCCTATACCATATTCCTTTATTTGTTAAAGAATGGTAGAGCAGGGAACAAATACATTTAATATTATCATATATTTATTGCAGATTTGCAACTAAATTACTATCATTTCCCCCTCGATAACATTTATAGCTTGTCAGGGATTTATTTTCTGTAAGGGAAAGAGGCAGCCAGAGAAGCAGCCTCTTATGGACACCACAGGAGTGAAATCCCACTAAGAATTTAGGAGCGTTGTGCAGAAAGACAAACCTACTTAACCCAAACTTCAGCAACTATGAACTTGTGGAGCGGAGCACAGCAATACTGTGCAGCAGTTCACTGCAGGAAGAAAGAACAAATTCAATTGCAATGCATGTGGGAGGAACTTACGTAACAAATACGTAATTTTATAAAAAATGGGAAGCAACGGAACTCGCCTAGTCCTTAACAAGGCAGGGATTCTCACTCATGCGGGTTAATCCACTATTAATACTAATAGTCCAGCTGAAGTTATTAGCATGCTAATATATACTAAACTATTACTATCCTTATACACGGGAGGAATATTTTAACGAAAGATGGCTATGTTGCAAACAAGGACTTGCAGGATTCATTCTCATGCATGTTATGTATTTCCTTTTAATTTTGCATATATTTTCAGGTGCATCCTCTTTTTCTTTTTGCATAAAGACTTCTATTTTCATTCTTCTTGTCTGAAGTATGGTAGAGCTACAGTTTGAGTTTGATGTTGTTTGAATTTTTATCTAAAAAAGACCATGATGAAATTTAAATATGTCCGTATATTGTTTATGTCAGATCAGTGAATATCATCTTTCTGATGTCAATACAAGTAATGGTGACTCTCTAAAGAACTTAAAATAGCACTTTGTTATTACGAATGTAGTTTATATGGACAACTATAAAAAGTGCATACTTCTGAAAACCCATTAACTGGGATCTCAAAAATAGATAAAAATGTGCATAAATGGATTTGAAAATACATTAATCCACTATAGAATAAAGATGATGAGAGGGAGGCTTAATTGTCCATGTTATTGACCTTATCCACGCTCAAGATTTAATAGGTAAAAAAACTTCCAAGAGGATATAACACTGAATTTTTATTTGCCCTCTGCAAGAAAAGTCTTCTATGGTTTTGCATAATTGTTTTTTTATTAATTTCCAAGAGCAAAGTATCCTAATGCTAAGCATAATTTTGATTTTCTTCTCTCCTATTTAGTGTTTGACAAAAACGTTCAAGATACAAGAAACCTACCACACTGAGGTCTGACCATGTAATCATTTGCATATAAGCTCACCAAAAATACAAATTTTTGAAAGTTAAATGTAAATGAAGTGAGTAACACTACTTCAGTCTAGCTGGAGATCTAGCTGTACATTTTGTGAAAAAAAATTTTGTTGTGAAAACTTGTACAGAAACAGGGAGGGAGAAAGGGAGTGAGGGAGGGAGAAGGAGGGAGAGAAGGAGGGAAGGCAGTGGGGTGCGCAGACAATGCTCTTTTCATTTTTTTTGGCTGAGCTACAGCTTCAAATATGTCTCAGATTGCCTGTGGATTAAAGAAATGGGTGATGGTCTCCAGTAATGCTTACCAACTCAACAAAGTCCTAATTTATTTTTTCCATCCTCTCAGCAGAATTTTATATAATGGTACCCAGATAGTAAGGGACAACTGCAAACACGATTTCGAATTAAATGCTTTCTTGTATATGTCTCTGAAACTATATTTTTCATTTTCTCTATATGCAAGTATAAACAGTGTAATCTGCTCTGAACATATTGAAAATCTGTTAAATTTAAAATCCAGTTGGATTTTTTCAAAACAAATTACTAAGAATGTAACAAAATGTGTTTTCCTGACTAATTAGATTCTTTGGCTTTCTGTGGCTTCAATTAGGATGCTATTACTCAGCAACACAGTTTATATTCTTCCAGCAGTTCCCTCTCCTAGCTATAGTTCTTCAGTATTTTCAGTGTTTACCATATCTATTCACTCACTTTCTTTGATTGTTTGACTGAAAATACAGCCACTTAGAAGTTACTGGATATTCTATTGTTCTTCATCTCAAAGCTTCATTTCCTGGTAGTCTTCTTTTTCATGTTCTCCCTGTTCCCCTCTGATCTACAGTCATGGATCGTCTTCACATTTTTCTCCAGCGATCCGCCGTTATTAATAAATACTTTCCACCCTGTGTGTTATCCACCTTCCAGAACTCCTACACGCCTATGCCAGTCCTAGTCATTTGAGGCCCAAGTGAATTGGCTTTAATGGGCACCAGATTGGGTTCCTAGCCAGAAATTATTTCCAACTATATCACTGTGCTAGCAAGGTGAACTGAAGTGGTGACAGCAGGACTACATCACCTTAAATTTAGAGTATCCATATTTAGGATAGAAAATATTTAAACTGTTGACTGCAGGAACACATTTCAAACTGTCATTTAAGTAGATTCAAAATTTTCTCTGAAGAGTTTCATCTCTATTTTTAGTGCTCAGTAGAATGATGATTTCACAGATGGGCAACATAGCCAGCTACCAAAAAAATTCCACTACACATAATTGTGCTTGAAAATGTCACACTAAAATGGATGGATGACTCACAGTATCAGCGCATGTGCCTCACGCAAACAAATAACCTTTATAAATACAAGCCACACTCCAGCTTCTGCAGGGTATTCTGACGGTGGCTTGTGATGGAGTTTCAAAACCCCGCACCGGAGGCTGGAAGACTACTAAAAACTGCACAGATTTTAGACAGAAGCAAACATGTTTGTGTGTGGGCTCTCCCACGGCAACTGCAGGAGACAACAGCCAGGCAGCACCAGCCCTCGGCGGGCGCCATGGGAGGCAGCAGGAGAGGGGGCGGCCGGGTCCAACAGCGTCAAGTGGGAATTCCAGCCCCGGGAGCTTCTCCCACCGCAGCCCGTGGGAGCCACCCAAGGTGCTGCCCAAGCGCTGCTCCCAAGTGGAGCCCAGCCCAAATGAAAATACGCTTTCGGGCAAGAGTCCTTGCTCTTCCTATGAAGCCCTTTGATTTCTCCTGTGAAAGCACAAATGTATCCTTTCAAATGTAAACTTACTTTGCACTTTTAAACCAACTTGTTCTGCTGTGGTGTCTGGAAGTATTTTTGCCAGAACAAGTAAAATTCATTAGCTCTGTATTAAATATTAAGAAACTGACACTGACAGAGATTAGGGAATAAGTAAAAATTCCTGTTTTTTAACATATAGCAGAGTACGGAGTGAAATAAAATTCTCAAGTTTATCTGTCTCTGCTCCAGTTACTAAACACACCATGTTACCTGGGGTTCAAAAAATGTTTCTCACTTGCCAGATATAGGAAACATGAATTTAGCAAATTTCTCTGCAGAATCTTTCCCAAATAGATTTTTTAAATGACTTTGACAGACATTCCTTGTCAAAGGTAGCTCTTGAAGAAGACTACAGCTGCACAGTTGAGCACACCAAGGTCAAGAAATGTCCTACTTCATTCTGGTGCTGCATCATGACACAGTTTCACATGATCCTTTCTTCCTCTTACAGGAATATGCACTACGTAGTGTGCGAGACAGTCTACACTTACAGCAAGAAACTGACAGTACGTATTTCTATTTATCTTTTCATCCAATTAATTAATTTATGTATTCAGCAATGGATACGACACAAAATGCATTCCAAACTTATTTTGTTGGAAGGCAAAATTCTATTGCAGCAAAGGCACGCAGGATTTGCCTGTACCTGTTTCACAGTAAGTAGAGCTAGCAGTAAGCACAAACAAGTTTTAGAGTAAGTAGGAGCTAACAACAACTGTAAAAAGAAAGCTTTCTATCTATGCTAATTGGTACCTACTGGAGAAAATATACTCATGTCTCTTCGCTGGTGTTGGCACCCCACACTGAAACAGGAACCACAGATAGTAAGAAAATCACAGGCGTCGCAGTAACTGCGTTAGAGAATGGGGAAAAAAAGTATAAAATGCTACTGAAGTAAAATGCAAGCCTGAGTTTTCAGATCTGGAGCAAGCTTTTAAAGCCTTATTTCTTTAAAATTTGACATTCTTACAAGTAGATCTAATGAGCTGCATTACTCACAGAAGTAAAGGATTACAGTTATTAAATATTTTAGAAATTGTGGTATAATCTCAACAGTAGATGATATGACAATAATTTTTAAAGTGCCTCACTCGGTAGAACGGAGACTGTCATGTAAAGATCCCATCCTTGGCTTTAACATGAACATCCCGTATATATGTTCAGTCTTTGTTTTTATGGATACATAAACACATCTATGAGTTGCATATTGTTTAAAATTCCTTTCCCTGTCTCTCTGAATGCTGTAGGATATCAAGATTGCTACCCTACCAAAAATTTTTCTTCCTGGCTTTATGGTGACATTCAACAAAACACAGAACCATGTTAGGTCAAATGTCTGACAACTGTGCTTTCACTGCAGTTCAAAGAGTTTGAAAGGACAAAAGCATAAATAAGGAAGCAAAGTAAATATTCTTTCATATTATAAGACTTCACTGTGTAGCTCTTGACAACACAAAGACCAGCTTAATAGACTAGGGAAATAAAACCCTATAGAAAAGCGCTGAGGGATCATGCTAGTAGTAGACAATGCAACAGAGGAGCTTTCAATCAGTAATAGAGGCTGCAAATAACAAAATTTCTTTAGGACACAATGGACTCTCTCTTCATGTTTTTCAGCTAACAGGTGCAATTATCAAAAGGTGTTTGTGGGGTAAGGTTTGTTACTTAGAGGGTTTGGGGATTGTTTTGTTTTCATCAGAGACACCACTGCCCAAGCACCTCAAATGAGGATGTGCTATCATGTGTTTAATTTAATGGAAATATCCCAGTTTTGCATCATATTAATATTTCTAAAACAACTAACAAATTCTGTCACACTTTTGCTTTCTTCTGCATGCCCTTGAAACTAATTGAAAATCATCGAGTGCAGCCAAATCTCAATATTCTATAATCACCTGCCTCACACAGTTGGCTTGTTGATGCAGTTCACTCAACAGCTTTGAACTGATGTGTAAAGCTCCTTTCAATGACCGTGGAACTGGCATCCCAAAGTAGGGTGCCATTTCCCGATGAAGGGGGTGTATCCCATTATGGGTATCTGCTTGAGATAGCTGACAGACCTCTCAACATACTCGGCAATTTCAAACGCAATAAAGCTCTATTATGCATGCAAAATAAAACTTAGGCTCAGGTGAATTATGTCTTGGGGCTTTTCCAGTTTGTTACTGTAGAGCAATTCTCCAAGCATTTCTTTATGCAGAAACCTAGCTATGAAAACGCTGGACACTAACATCTTCAGTCATTTAATATGCATGCTGCTTTTTTTTTGCCTGGGGTCTTTATTTCCTGTCAAATAAAAGGATTATTCCTGAAAATGACTCTCACTAGACTCGGCAAGATTTTTATCCATTTCTGCATCTGAAAGGTTTGCATCATCAAATAAGAAACTAGAGATTATGGCTATGAAAATATGTGAATAAAAGCAAAGGGACAGATGCCGAAGCCATAAAAATTCCTAAGGCATAATCTGTGTTTGCTGTTCCATATAAATACACAATTCAAAAAAAACCCAGACAACAACATAGAGTACCATCTCAAAATTTATTTTCAGATTCTAGCCGATTTAGTATATGGGGCTTATTTTTTGTTTTGTCCTGTACAAAAGCCAGTGATTGAGCCTATTTATGGGCATATTTTAATTCTCTGAAGATACAGGTTGCTTCCTCTTGTCTCATACTGAATTTAGAAAATTGTAAACAAACCAAATGGTGAATTTCACTTAGAAGTTCAATTTAGATTAAGTTTATTTCRGTTTAAGGGCTCTGCTTAGCTGTAGCACATTTTGACCTACTTTGTGTACTATACAGTGGGTAAAACAACACTTGATGAGGGAGAAATGATGTTTAGTGTGCCTCCTGAGAGCTAATATAGCTAATATAGGTACCTAGCAATATAAAACACATTTGAGTGTCCTGTGCATACAAAATCATGTTCTAAAGTCACACCACGTGGGCATGTTACAGCTGTACCTTGTATGTTACACAGTCTCTCATAAACTCCAGCACAATTTTGATAAAAAAGTCAAGGTTTAAACAAAGTTGAAAGAGACCAACACAATTATTTAAAAAATCCTAGCAAAGACTTTGTCTCGACCATCACTATTTTTGAAGTTTTGATGTCTCAAAGGAACCTCAGAACTGCTTTAGCCCTTAGTACATGGTGTTCTCAATGGAAATACAAATGATTATGACCTTTGCCAAGGAGATCCCTGGCTAATGATACAGTTCCTTAGCATCTTGCAGTCAGGCACATACTTGAAGAGTCTCCAAGGTAAATTAATGTATGTCAGATTTTAGACTAGCCCCTAGATGTAGTCCTGGATTGCCAGAATGTAAAGATATCTGCAAAGTACTTCTTTCCATCAGTGCCATCTCTCCACAGAGCAGTTCTAATTGAAGAACAAATTGTAGTTGAATGTTTTCTTTCAGAGTGGAAAAGAGAAAAAAGAGCTCAAATATTTCAGGCAGTTTTGACAACAACAAGAAAAAAAAAAGACTGCAGATCTTTTATTACTTTTGGTATCTCACACAAGAAAAGAAAGCTAATGCTGACTTTCCTGCTGCCTGTATTCTTGAACAGTAGATCTCACCTGGAAACCCACTGCAGGCAGGTACTGAGGTACACACAACATACATATGCCCACACATGAACACTCACACTAGTTAGGGAGTAGCTTATTATAATGAGGCATTAAAATGTTCCTCATTGATGGCAGTGAGGCATGGTGCCGAGATGCCTGGGAGGTACAGCTTCAGAACTATGGAGAGAGCAAATGTAATAGGGACTTCGAAAAAGGGTTGTGGGGAACCTATTTTTTAGAATAATAAGCTGTTAAACTACTTAGAAAACTATGGGGAATCAAGCTATATGAAAATAGACAGGAATGCTTCTTCAGTAGGCTGGATTTTTGTCAAATAGTCTATGCTATAAACCCGTGTGAAATACTCTTTTTCTCCATCCTTCAATTCTAATTCTGTTTTCAGATACAATATTTCAATGTTATAACTTCATCAGAAACACTACTTAAATTATATTCAAATATGAAGGTTTGGGGTTGGAGTATGTGTAYAGAAAACAGATTTGATCTTGCCTCTTGATGCACAGGTGCCCACTGTAAAACCACATGCCATGTATGCATAGTGCATTAGCTGGTATACTCTACAGAAGGACTTTTTTTGGCTTCCTAGAAATTCAGCACATTATCTGACAAACGCAGCAATTTAAGTTTATTTTTTACCTCTGCCTAAGCATCCTGCTTACATACAGATTTACCTTTTGGCAAGCAAAATCTGTGTCTATTCAGTCTGTGCCTGTTGCATCACCCAGCACCACCTTCTCTGCTGTTCAAATGAGCCAGCAGTGCGGCAGTGGCCTGGGGGCAAAGGCTGACTCAGAACCACTGAAGCTAAACATCAATGCTTCCCCTAAATAGGCAGACACTTCAATATCATTGACTTCCATGAGATCTGGTATTTCTTTCAATCCAGCCACATCCAGTGCTAAGTAATGAACAAAACAGGAGTTGGGGCAAGGGAGGGAGGTCAAGGGATTGTGAGAGCATGAGCAAGATCGGCTATTCTAGGCATAAAAGAAGGATAAGACTGATGTGCATGACTAAGAATGTCAGAAGAGCTCTTGAGGAAAAATAGAGGGTATATGACATATATAAGAACATGAAATCGGAAGAGGATTAAAAGAATTATGAACTGAAACTGAAAGGCTGTAAAAAACCCCCAAACCCAACAACAGCACTGTTTAAGGCTGCCAGAATTGACAAAGTGAGAAAATTCTCAGAAAGGGAAGAAAAACAATAAAGGATCTCAAAATATTTAAGTGATGTGAATATCAACAAGGAATTAGCTACTGAGCTGTTAACAGAACCTGTGCATGAGAGGACTTACAAAATGACAAGATAAAGCTAGAAATGTAAATGCACACTTCTATTCAATATCCATGCAGTAAAGAAAAGTGAAATGCCAGAAAAGAGAACACAACTTCCAGAGGAGGATACTGTAAAAATAAGATTTTAAGAGCAATAAAATAAGAACTAACCTTTGTACCATCTAGAATAACCAATAACACAGAGAAGCTGTGAGGCTAGATTATTTGTGACAAATATACTTGAAAGAAAATTCAAATGACAGTGACCCTTTAACAGTGATTTTGCAGAAAGAGCTCAAGATGAACACAGAAATAAGTGAATGTTACTCCAGCCTTCAGAAACCAAATCTGAAAGAGCTAGGAAAGCAGACATGACTCATTATAACCTGAGTGGCCAGAGTGATCCTACCAACATTAAAGCATGAGATCAGTAACCATGTATAGCTTTAGGAGGAAATAAAAAGCATTCCATAGCAATCCACAATGGGACAACCTTTGCAAATGCAGTATGTTTGCAACTTCGTTTACCATTACTTTGAAGTGAAGTCAATCTAAGACAATAGTCTGCGACCTCCCCCCAGTTTCTGTCCTTGTTTTTTCACAGAAACTAGTGTYTCACTACTTAGGCAGAACCATTGGAGAGCGGCAGCACCCATATTACAAATGTCAGGGAAACCTTAAGATTGATTCTATTAAAATCTGATGGCAGATCCGAAAGAACGGGTATTTCAGAATCAGTCATGAGCCCTATTTCAGCACTGTAAAATAACCCCAAAGCTGGAAGACCTTCACACCAGGGTATTTACCTTATATTCTACCAGCTCTTTGTATAAAAGGTCAGCAGGCCCGTCCTGCATCAAATCACTGGCCCTAGATTTAGCAGCATGAAGGAAGGAACTCACTGACCCTCTTAGATTCAAAAGATATTATCAGACAAAATTAAAGAATGTAATATTTTGTTGTAACTTCAAGTTAGTTTAATTAAACCTTTTGTATCAAGTAATTTAGTCAACCACAGAAAAAGAGAGAAGCTAGTGCCTTCTTGGCTTCTCTACATCCGAGTATGCAGTAACACTGTTTACTTTCTTTGATTAATTAACACATTTTCTGCCGTGAAGAGATTCTTGAACTGATGTCTGAAGCTGAAGAACTGTCAAAATAGGCTGCAAAATACATTTTATTCAACTATTCTCTTCATCAGATTCAGAACACTTATGCCCAGATTTTGCACACTGAATAAACTCATCACTATGCAATTTGCATTTCTTTTTCTCTGTAGATACCTTTCTAAATGCACATTCAAACAACCTTGTGGTTTTTTCACCTTTATGTCATTGAATGCTGCTTAATTTAAATGTCTGTGGATATGCTTCTTACCTACTTACTGACCTTTCCCTAATAGCCTACACTATCCCGTGTTTCAGGCTGTACTGAAACTACTATGGATGCTCTATTTGATGACATTACATTAAAGCGATTCATGCCAAAACTCTTTGGCCACCACCATCATTGCTGATGTCAGCATAGCTTTAAGAACAAGGCTAGTTAGCTAATTGCTTTACAGAGCAATCACAGGCAACGCAGAACTTGGAGCCAAGTGTTTTGCTGGTGGAAGCAGGCAAAATGCCATTGAAGATGTGTATTCACCCCAGGCCAAAATTCACCCTTGCAATGGCAGCCAGCACAAAGGTTTATGTATGTGCTTATGAAACCAAAGAACAAGGTCTCAGTAGGCTTGCACCCCACATAAGCACAACACTAGTTGTCTGTATTAGACTGAATTTTGATTACAATCAATCTGATTATTTGTGGGCACCCCATTCATTGCTTTATATTGATTTTATCAACTTCAGGAAAGGTTATGCATTTAGAATAAAATCATGGAGTTACTGAAACCAGAGGGAGCTCTTAATTTCAATAGCATTAGGACTTAACTTTTTGCTGCAGAAACTATTCCAGCAACGTCATGAAGATTAAATGGAAGAAAACTCACTGATGTTGGATAGCAAGCCAGTGACAATGCAATCAAATCAGTGTACAAGCAGGCAGAATTCAGATCCATATTTTTAATAGTCTTATTTATGTTAAAGAATCTGTTACATAAGATTTGTCACAGTAGATTCTACACATTGTAAATATACATTGATCCCATAGTTTGCAATAGAATCACTACTAAAACTAGTTGTAAATAAAATAAACCATGGCAAAATTTATTATCTAAAGAGATTAAAATGGCACATTTTAATATTAAGTGATCTTTCATGGAAAAGGAGAAGGAAAAAGTTAAATACCTCTGTAATAGAGTAAAACTGTGAAAAATTGTGTAATACTATTGAAGTAACTTACAATAATTTAAAGCCATTAAAATGGGCACTGAAATAAAATAGACATATATAGAATCAAATTTGTAAAGATCAACCAACAAATCTTCAGGAAAGTACATTGTATTGAATTGCATAATACTTTTTAATGGCAAAACAGCCTTCAAATCATGGTATTTTGGCAATGAAGTTGCAGCCAGGAGAAACATCAGAGCCTAGTTTTAATCATCATCTACTACTTAGTATGGGATGTAAAGTATTAAAGTAGTAAATCTCTGGAAGTCTACAGAGAAATCTAAGAGAGTAGCATATTAATTTTAAAAAGTTTCCTAAACAATTTTTTTCCTTTTTCTGTTACAGAGCTTTAGTTACGTAAAGACTTTATTCACTATCCATGATAATATAGTTACTTTAAGCACTACTAAAAACTAACATTTGATTTTGTTTGTGTGTCTGCAACAAAGAAAGAATGAATGTGGCCATTCCAGAAAAGCCCTCAAGTGTCTTTTAATTCTTTGATATTTAAAAGTGTAGTGCAGTACTTTGGTAAACAGGAATGCTCTTGAAGGACCATTCTGGATTCATAATCAACCCATGATGATCTTGACTTGTCCTGAAGATTAATTTGCTCTTGTGAATTACTTAATAACTAGCAAGGTGGTCCTTCTCTGTTTTAACTTGTCATCATTAGACTTCTAAATAAACTATTATAAATCTTTAAGTAGTTGTCATGGTTTAACCCCAGCCAGCAACTAAGCAACCACACAGCCGCTTGCTCACTCCCCCCTGGTGGGATGGGGGAGAGAATCAGAAGCGTAAAAGTGAGAAAACTCATGGGTTGAGATAAAGACAGTTTCATAGGGAAAGCAAAAGCCGTGCACGCAAGCAAAGCAAAACAAGGAATTCATTCACTACTTCCCATCGGCAGGCAGGTGTTCAGCCATCACCAGGAAAGCAGGGCTCCATCATGCGTAACGGTGACTTGGGAAGACAAACGCCATCACTCTGAACACCCCCCCCTTCCTTCTTCTTCCCCCAGCTTTATATACTGAGCATGACGTCACATGGTATGGAATACCCCATTGGCCATTTGGGCTAGCTGTCCTGGCTATGCTCCCTCCCAGCTTCTTGTGCACCTGGCAGAGCATGGGAAGCTGAAAAGTCCTTGACTAGTAGACTACTTAGCAACAACTAAAAACATCAGTGTGTTACCAACATTATTCTCATACTAAATCCAAAACACAGCACTATACCAACTACTAGGAAAAAAATTAACTCTATCCCAGCTGAAACCAGGACAGTAGTAATACAACCTATGATCCCAACTTGCACTTCTGTGTGCAGAAATTCCTGCAATGCAAAGTCATCCTAAGCTCAGTGATCACTGAATTAAACACTTCAAGAGAATAAATATTCAAATTCTTACTCCAGCAAAGTTAATTCTTCAAAAAAAAGGCATCATATTTTAAGTTGTCCTCCACTGCAACAGGTGTTGGGTTTTTTTAGATATAAAGCTTAATTATTTCGAAAACAGTTTTATATCTCAGTGACGTATGCTGGTGGTCTCATGATGTGAACAATACAGTGTCAGTTATTATTTTAAAAAATTCCAAGGACAATTTCCTAGCTTGGAAGGAGAATTCAATACTAAAATTCAGCTTGACAGAAAAAAAGCTAAATTGTGCCAAATTTGAACAGAGTAAATGGAACAACCAAGGTAATTATAGGTATGTCAGCCTGACAGCGATCCTGGGCAAAATAATAGAAAAGCCAGCACTGGAATTTTTAAGTAACAAAAAATTAAAGGAAGGTAATATAATTCATGCAAGTCGCCATAGGGCAATGGAAAATAAATCTTTCAGACCACCTTGCCACTTTTTTTCTTTTGAGACTGAGATGTTTTGATAAAATAACTTCATTAATGTATTATATTTAGACTTCTCTATTTGACCTGTCCTTTTGATTACTAAAACAGGATGATAACAGCAGTGTGGCATACAATGTATTAAAAATTGTCTGATGTACCTTATTGTCRTGGTTTAACCCTGGCAGCACCTAAACACCACGCAGCCGCTCGCTCATCCCCCCACTCCGGTGGGATGGGGGAGAGAGTCAGGAGGGCACGAGTAGGAAAACTTGTGGGTTGAGATAACAACAGTTTAATAATTGAAATAAAACAAAGTAGAACAGTAACAGTAACAGTGATAACAACAGCAACAACAACAATATACAAAGCAGGCGATGCACAATGCAATTGCTCACCACCTGCCGAACCAAACGAGAGCCCGGAACCCAGGCCCACCCCCCCCTTAGTCTTTTATACTGAGCATGAAGTCGCATGGTATAGAATACCCCATTGGCCAGCTGGGTCAACCGCCCCGGCTATGCTCCCCCCGCCAGCTTCCCATGCACCTGGCAGGGCACGGGAGGCCGAAAAGTGCCYGGTGCGAGCACCACCCAGCAACACCCAAAACATCGATGGGCCATCAACGCTCCTATTATACCAAACCCAAAACACAGCACACCCCCCCAGCTACTGGGAAGAAAGTGAACTCTGTCCCAGCCGGAACCAGGACAATATCCACCTCTTATTCTATAACATCTACGTCATGCCCAGGTCTCACATTTTCCAATACATTCCAATGAATCATCACCATTTTTCCTGCCCTTCGATATATACACAGATGTCATTCCCTTAGTCTATGGGCCATCCCTCTAAAATGTCCATTGAGTTCATTTAGTCCATGACTTTCGGGCTCCATCTGTCATAGCAGTCTTTCAGGGCAGGAGAGATGGTGTGTGGTGTTGGACTGTTGCATCCTGAAGCCAATTCTGGTTCCATTATCGCTGC